>CP092863.1:105371049-105385998 GCA_030710605.1 Cordylochernes scorpioides | reverse complement strand
ACTTATCTATACAAATTTCCACTTCGTCATTCAAATCATCATCCTCAAGTTGCTGCAAAAAAACATCCCTCATTTTCATCAAATCATTATTTGCATAATCTAGTTTGCATTTCGTTGCATTAATATCTACCATAGACACAATGGATTCGATATTTTCCTCCTATGCCTTTTATAGTTTTTTTTATCCTTTTTAATTTTTTAATTAAAGTTTCTACATCCATAATTGCTATTAAATCTCTTCCCAAATACTTTTATTTGAAATATATGTTTACAAAATACTTATAAGTTGCCCCTTTTTTTTTTTTAATAAATTTTAACTTGACTTTTACTTACATTCAATCGGCTCGAGTTGACCAGATGCATTAGAGCGCCATCTGTTATCAAAATTCGAAACTATTATAGACGCGTATGATTCTTTTTTAAAATAAACAATTTATACTGTCCTTACTGCACTTGAAAAATTAATGGGAGGGCCTGGCTCTTCAGTGGTGAAACCTCCCAGCGGTTTATTATTATGGTTTATTAAACTGGCGAAACCCCTGGGAGGGTTCACCACTGATGAGCCAGGCCCTCCCATTAATTTTTCCATTGCAGTAAGGACAGTAGAAATTGTTTATTTTTAAAAAGAATCATACGCGTCTATAATAGTTTCGAAAGTTGTCTATAATCACACGTGGAAAAAATAGTAGAAATGTGATATTGTGATGGGATAAGGTGCATAAATTAAGAAAAAAGGCATCTCCTTATCGTGTAACTGAGAGTTTCTAATGGCTATTCCGATAGATGGCGCAAGCCATCAGCAACTTTCAGTTTCACGATAAGGAGATGCCTTTTATTTCTGGCATATTTGTAAGTGCAAAGTCGAACTACTTTTCATATGTGTAGACATGTGGTGCACTTACTGTAAAAGCAGTCGCCAACTTCTACCTACCATGATTATCATGGTCTGTACCAGGTGTACTAGGGATAATAAAAAAAAGTTTTAAATACGATTAGGTCTTCAATGCGATGTTCTAAAATCCTTATTAATTATCTGACAAATTTTATCGAGGTTTTACTGTATATATATTGGCATTATTTTATATATTTCTTTTTATGATAGGTTCACTATAATTTTAAAAATAAATAAAAACCAATAATTTATTTTGTGAATTATATGATAATACACAGCTAAAACACAAGTATCAGAATCTATATGTACCTATTATATATGTATAAAATGTTTATTAAATCATAAGCTGATGCAATTTTAAAATATTCCATCAATTATAATGCCTATCAAAATTCGAAACTATTATAGACAGGTATGATTCTTTTTAAAAATAAACAATTTCTACTGTCCTTACTGCAATGGAAAATTTAATGGGAGAGCCTGACTCATCAGTGGTGAACCCTTCCAGCAGTTACGCCAGTTTAATCTACCATACCACTGTTATATTGGTGGATTAAACTGGCGAAACCGCTGGGAGGGTTCACCACTGATGAGCCATGCCCTCCCATTAATTTTTCCATTGCAGTAAAGAGAGTAGAAATTGTTTATTTTTAAAAAGAATCATACGCGTATATAATAATTTCGAATTTTGATAACAGATGGCGCGCTAATGCATCATAATATAATGCCTATGTATAACACAATATAATGCGGCTTATGATTATAAAACGGCATTTGAAATTATCCCACATGTGTTTCTTTCGAACGAAACATTGAAATTTATTTTTGAAGAGAAATAACGATTATTTCTAACTTCAGGGATGAAGTATGAAAAGATGAATTGTGAAGAGTAATGATAAACGGAAAAATAAAAGTGTCCAGGGATGGGAATCGAACCCACAGTGTTCCGCTTACCGGGCAGATGCCATGTTTACTAGGCTACCCTGGACACATTTTTATTAGTATTTTCATTAGTAATGGTATATATATATCGTATAATTTAAACTGTATAATGCCTATGTATCGGAAAATGATTTATCAATTTACAAACAAATTAAATCTAAGTTCTGATAAGACCTATTATAGGGAGTTAATGTTAGATATTGAGAGAGGTAATGAAATAATGAAAACTTGAGAACTCAATATATCAGGTTTTGACAACGAGACTGGCTGTAGAATTCAGTTAAGTAAAATTCGATCAATAAATAACCCAGGTCGCCAACCATTGACTTTTAATTATAGACTTTATTGATAGGTCCCAAGTCACCTTAATAGGGTTATCTTAATTTAATTAACTGCTAATTGGTTGTCTCTACACGCTATCAATTAGACACCGAACTCTATTTGAAACAACTTTTAAAATTATCGTTTGGGAATATATTGATTTCCCGCCAAAATGAGGCTTAATCTTCTGCGATGTAAATTCGATTTTTTTCAGAAATATCGAGAAGGAAAAGACAAGTTTGAAATTTTTAGAAAATTTTAAATATATTATATTGTATCTTCCGTAAGTGAATTTTTGCCTATGCAATATATTGTATATTAACTAAAATATATTATTTGTGTTAATAGTAGTTGTATCAATACAAAACGTTAATTTGATCTCACAATTAAGGTAATGAAGATTCTTATAATATTTGGTTATATCATAGAATGCAAATATTTAGGTGAAGAAAGAGAAAAAACTCCTAAAAACACCTTCTGGAGATTTAGCAACCCATTGAGAGACGCTGAGAACTATTTCAGAAAAGAAAAATATAGCATTAGAACTCTATAATTTCTACAGATCAATTGTAAATAAATTCATACACAAAAGAGGTAGTGAGGAAAGTTTTAGAACACACAGATGTGTAAATAAATCCATTTTCAAACAAAGGCTCACGTGCACTTGGGAAAAGGGAGAAAAGAATTGCTGTATTATTTTGTTGTTGTATGGCGAATCCATACAGGGCAATGGGCCCTAATAAAAGCCTTTTTGTTGTTGTTGTTGGTTATAACGCTTAAAATTGATACTGTAAATCTTCCTGTAAATGATAATTTTATCGTACTTTGAGATTTAATTAACAAAATAATATTAAAATGATATTACTTTTTTCAAATTTGCATTTTAGTATTGGTATATATATATCGTATATTTTAAACTGTATAATAATGACACTTTTAGTATATGCCACATATCTTCCAATTAGTTAAAGCCGATACCTTATAAGATCCTACCCTTCTATTGAAATGTACACTATTTCTATTTACTACCACCCCATATTTTGTATATAAACTATGTGTATTTCAACCCCTATTTTTATTTACAACTAAAAATGGTGACGTCAAAATAAAGATCTAAAGAGTGGTTGTGGTCAGTTGGTGGCAGGGACAGAGGGGAGGAAAAAGGCAACGCCCAGGTTATGTGGGGCTCCCAGGGACATTTTATAGTCGACCCCTGTAAACAGGACAGGTTTTTAGCAGGGGGTCGGCAGATGGTTCTAGGGGGTGCTTCTCGGCAGACCGCTTCAGTCGCTCTCTCCGGGTCTCGGTGATAGGCATCCAAGTTGGTGTCATGGCCTCTACCTCTGTCCCGTGGGCTGTCCCCGATCACTCTCGGTGCTAACATCTAGCCCTGCCTCTGCTTCTTGTTGCCCGCGTGTGGGAAGAACATCCACACTCGCCTCACGTACACGACTGCCAGTTTATCCATACGTCGTCAGGATCATTTGCAACAATATTACATATATATATCAAAATATGGAATTTTAAAATCCATTAAAAATATAAACCTGAAGTTATTATGGTTGATCAGTTAATTAATTATGATTTTAGACATCGCATTTAAGACCTAATCGTATTTAAAACTTTTTATTATAATTATCCCTAGTATACGTGGTACAGACCATGATAACCTTGGTGGGTGGAAGTAGGCGACTGCTTTTACTTTAAGTGTACCACATGTCTACACATATGAAAAGCAGTTCAACTTTGTACTTACAAAAGTGCCAGAGCTCCAGTTTGGTTACTTGGGTACGTTTGGCGACCCAAAGTTCCCTACTTTCAAAAGCACTAATTTTATATTAAATAAATACAAACATTAAGACAAGGATGTTTCTATGAACATGAAACAAATTTATACTATTATATACAAAAAAAAACAAAAACATAAAACCCTGCAACATTTTTTATTAATTGATTTTAAATTAGCTTTCGGACAACACCTTTCTTCAGGAAAGAAGGAAGAGCTTGACCGAAAGCTACTTTGATCAATTAGTAAAAAGAGTTGCAGCATCTTCTGCTTCTTTTTCTTTGTAATTTACCGAAATCCGCATACCTGTGATAATGAAAACTTCTACTGTCCTTAATGAAAAGTAAAAGAATATTGGGAGGGCTTGGCTCATTGCAGTAAGGACAGCAGAAAAGAGTTGGTTTTATGTTCAAAGAAACACCCGTGCCCGTTAATGTTTGTATTTGTTATTTATAGATGGCGCATTATTGCATTAAACTAATTCTATTTATACGGTTTTGATTTTAAACTTTTTTCCAACTAAAACCAACTTTCTGCGATGAAATAAATATTGAGAAGGCTTGGCTCATTAGTGGTCAACCCTCCCAGCGGTTTCGCCAATTTAATCTCCTGACCACTCTACTATTGTATTAGGCTGAATTTATTATATGCCCTGTATTTGCAATTGTGTAAAGTAAATGGGGGGATGGGGTGTTTAAAATAATTATGGACATTTGATTAAGGATTTTTAATTAAAAAGGCATATATTGGATCAAAATATCATTTATTTTACCAATATTTCAGTTGGCTGAACGCCAACCTTTATCAAGGTATTATAACATATTTAATATTAATATATATTAAACATATTAAATATTTTATAATACCTTGATAAAGGTTGGCGTTCAGCCAACTGAAATATTGGTAAAATAAATGATATTTTGAACCAATATATGCCTTTTTAATTAAAATTCCTTAATCAAATGTCCATAATTATTTTAAACACCCCATCCCCCCATATACTTTACACAATTGCAAATACAGAGCATATAATAAATTCAGCCTAAAAGGCCTGTTAGGCCATATTAAAATGGCGAAACCGCTGGGAGGGTTTACATCTGATGAGCTTTGCCCTCCCTCTTTCAATTTTCATTCATTGCAGTATAAAGACTGTGTAGAAATGAATTTTACTGATCTATACACTCATTAACAACACTTAAGGAGTGGAAAGTCTTTGATGTCACTGGTCGTCTGTTTTTTTTTAAGGAGACAAAGGCATTTGTGCTCACACCTAGTTTTCTAGTGTCTCTTCAATAAAGGTCACAGTAATATCTTTCAGAGTTATTGTCTGAATCTTGATAAACATGCGAATGGATACAACTTCCTTAAGTTTTGTCCATGAGTGTATCTTTCAGAGTTATTGTCTGAATCCCGATATATATGCTAAAAGGTATAACTTCCTTAAGTTTTGTCCATGAGTGTATCTTTCAAAGTTATTGTCTGAATGCCGATATATATGCTGAAAGGTATAACTTCCTTAAGTTTTGTCCATTAGTGTATCTTTCAGAGTTATTGTCTGAATCCCGATATACATGCTAAAAGGTATAACTTCTTTAAGTTTTGTCCATGAGTGTATCTTTTAGAGTTATTGTCTGAATCCCGATAAACATGCTAAAAGGTATAACTTCCTTAAGTTTTGTCCATGAGTGTATCTTTCAAAGTTATTGTCTGAATGCCGATATATATGCTGAAAGGTATAACTTCCTTAAGTTTTGTCCATGAGTGTATCTTTCAGAAATATTGTCTCAATCCCGATATACATGCTAAAAGGTATAACTTCATTAGGTTTTTGTCCATGAGTGTATCTTTCAGAGTTTCTGTCTGAATCCCGATATACATGCTGAAAGGTACAACTTCCTTAAGTTTTGTCCATGAGTGTATCTTTCAGAGTTGTTGTCTGAATCCCGATATACATACTGAAAGGTACAACCTCCTTAAGTTTTGTCCATGAGTGTATCTTTCAGAGTTGTTGTCTGAATCCCGATATACATACTGAAAGGTACAACTTCCTTAAGTTTTATCCATTAGTGTATCTTTCAAAGTTGTTGTCTGAATCCCGATATACATACTGAAAGGTACAACTTCCTTAAGTTTTGTCCAGGAGTGTATCTCAGAGATATTGTCTGAATCCCGATATACATGCTAAAAGGTACAACTTCCTTAAGTTTTGTCCATGAGTGTATCTTTCAGAGTTATTGTCTGAATCCCGATATACATGTTGAAAGGTACAACTTCCTTAAGTTTTGTCCATGAGTGTATCTTTCAGAGTTTTTGTCTGAATCCCGATATACATGTTGAAAGGTAAAACTTCCTTGAGTTTTGTCCATGAGAGTGTATCTTTCAGAGTTATTGTCTGAATCCCGATATACATGTTGAAAGGTGCAACTTCCTTAAGTTTTGTCCACGGGTGTATCTTTCAGAGTTGTCGTCTGAATCCCGATATACATACTGAAAGGTACAACTTCCTTAAGTTTTGTCCATGAGTGTATCTTTCAGAGTTATTGTCTGAATCCCGATATACATGCTAAAAGGTACAACTTACGTAAGTTTTGTCCATGAGTGTATCTTTCAGAGTTGTTGTCTGAATCCCGAAATAGATGTTGAAAGGTACAACTCCCTTAAGTTCTGTCCATGAGTGTATCTTTCAGAGTTGTAGTCTGAATCCCGATATACATACTGAAAGGTAAAACTTACTAAACGCAACTTCCGGACGCATCTTGCGCAGACTTTGAGAAAATTCAAAACATCTGAGATGATTGTTCCAATCAAAGAGCGTCCAATTTCGATTCCAGGAGGCAGTCGAATCATTATTTCGTTAATGGTGACGCGGCGATCTGCATTCCGAACAGCAGCAACGGCTGCATTGTCCGTAGCAGTAACGGGCCTGCCGCTTCGCTCGTCATCATGCACGTTTTGCCGTCCTTCCAAGAACCATGAACGCCATTGGCGAACCATTTGGATACTCATTCATCCTTCACCATACACTGACACTAAATTGCGATGAATATTGAGCGCAGTTTCATTTTTCGCCGTGAAAAAAAACGAATTACAGAACGGAGTTCGCAAGTGGACATGTTCACCAGTGGTAGCTCCATGGAAACTGAAGCGCTACGGACTTGCGCGTACGAGTAGCGTGATTTTGAAGGACACGCGCTTCCTATGCATCCTAGTGACCATTTCTTACACTACTAACTAATTTTTACAACGTTTCGTTCGCAGAAAAAAAATAGGGAAACTTATTTATTGGATGGCCCTCCTACATGGCACTTGGAAGGAATAGGTACAACTTTCTTAAGTTTCATATATGAATATATATATATATATATTAAAAATAAAAAAGGTATATCCTTACCACGAGCACATGTGCTTTTCAGATGGCAGAGCGCCATTTAGTGGAACAGAATTCAACTAAACATTTAACCTGTTCCCAAATATTTGGCCAACCCAATTTCTTGATAAATCAAGAAAAGCCATCCACGAATATATATATATATGTAGTATATTTTGAGTTAGATAGTTCACAACCTTCTTCTAATATTTATTATATAACCCCATATCTATATATAAAAATATGTATCGAACAATGGAAGTGACAAATAAAACAAAGAAGGAGGTAGACCAGACGACAAAGGCCAGACGAAAACAACCTGGCGCCATAAAGTGGCGTGATTACAGTAGCCAATCAGGAATCACCACATATGCGGGCGTCCAGTATATAAACGCCCAGAATTTAGACAAAGTAGTTGTTTTCAGAGCGACGCCGTTATACGGTCAGTGGGATCTCTCACCCCCTTTCTATCCGCGATGTAGCTTATGGGCATCCGTGACGCCCGTGGTTCGACTGCCTTCGTCCGTGGTCTACCTCTACCTTCTTGGAGCTACCATCTAGACCTGCCTCTGTCTCTTGCTGTCCCAGTGCGGGAATCCCATCACGCACCCACTACCACGACTGCCCAGTACATTCCACATCGGGATTACTACAGAACCCGTTAAAGTCGACAGGATAGCTGAGGACAGCAGCATGCAGAGGATGACGGAGGCCGGAGTCGAGTACTTCGCGGATGCCCTCACCAACATGCAACCCCACTGCGACGAACTAGTAAGCCGCCTAACAGACGCCATTCGGGGACTAGCCGTACCTCGTGCGGAGGAAGCCCTCATCTCCTCTTTCGACGGATCCCACGCAACAAGCAGCCTTCTTCCATACAGCCATCTCCAGAGATCCACTCCAGCCAGCATCAGCCCTTTCAAGGTACTTTAAACTTTGTTTCTGCCATTTTCCCCATAAATTTTATTCTTATATTTTCACTTTAAGCATTTTAATAAATTATAACCTTTTTTATAGCACTTTTATTCAATTTTTAAAACTTTCACACTCTCATTTATCATTTTTACCCTATTTTAATCAAATTATAAATTTCAATTCATCATTTTCAATTTTATTATTAAAAATATTCAATCACGCATTTTTGCCAATTTACTAATCTTACATGCCTTTCTTAAATTCACCTAAAAAGGCATTATCCAAATATGCAACTTTCAATTTTACATTAAAAAATCATATTATATTTTTATTACTCGAATCATATTTTCTAAACTTATTTGTGTGTTTTTTTTTTAATATCTTATTTTTATACCAAAAACACCAATGTCTTAATCAAATATTCAAAACTTTGCAAAAATCATTTTTATGTTCACTATTTTATGTACACGCCCCATTCAAATTATAAGTCACTATCATGCCATTGCCCTTTTACAAGTATAATTTTCGCACTACCATAATCAACAATTTAAAATAAATATTCAAATTTTAATAAACATAGGTGAAACGCATTTTTTTTTTAAATACAAAAATCGAAAGATACAATATCTTCAAAAGCACAACTAGAAAAGTAACTGCCCTTTCCAAGTTAAAAATTAAAGTTTAAAACAAGCTAAAAATTCCAACATAGCTACACTCCCTCGTCCTTTTCCTTTTACATGCATAATTATTAATCATTCATACATCTCTCTCAACAAACTTCAACACACTCCCACATCACTTTCTCCAATTGGCCACCATCTATTAACGCGCGATTTAACAACACATCCAATTTCGAGCCACACGAGCGCCATATCGTCGCGAACAAAAATATTTCGCGATAAACATGCCACCTATATAACAATCTGAAAATTCTCGATGTGTTTCGTACAACAACCACCCATTCGGAAACAAGTTAGATGCTGTACCAAAAACAAAGACTTCACGTGACACCTTTCTATTCAATTCACTCACTAGTGTCACACAGCGCATCACAACAATTTTTCTCACTAAATAGGCCACAATACCATTTTTTAATAAGACCGCAACAACGTCGAGACACAACGCTTGCGAACACCGAGAAAACTATATTTTCAAATAGGCAAGAAACCAATTACCACTGTGGGGGCTGAGAGATTTTCTTCCAGCCTTCTGGATGACTCACAGCGCCGCCAACAAAAACAAACAACCCAGCGGCGTCAGCAGGCAACAAAGGATTACCGCGGCCATATTGACATCTCTAGTTTCAGTACACACGTGCTCCAACTCGCAGGACAGAGAGATTACATAAGATAGTGGCACACCGGTATTCTAGACTTCGTGTCCACCAAACAACCTGCCAGATTAAAACGGATAGGAAAATTATATAAAATCCCTTTTATGGCAAATCTTATTTTATAATGTTATAGAATAGTTTATTGTTTTGTCAACCCGTTTAAAAATTAGGTCCCCACCATCTCTAAAATCGATCCTGTACATGACACCATGTGAGACGCCATCTTGGCCTCCTGAAAGGACAATTAAATCCCCAAAATGGCGTCCATCGCCACGACACTATTCCAAACATCGTCTAATTTGCGTTTATAAGTATTGCATCAGGTGGGGAACACACTAACCTAAATACTTACTATATTTTAAAATCGTTATCACTTATATCTTTACGATCCTTGATGTGTGCCATTTTATATTTTAGAATCTATCCATATATTTTAGGATATTTCTTTTACATTAAGATATTTCTTCTCCTTCCATCCCTAAGGGGTTAAACCATTAGCCAACCTATATAAACATCACCTGAAACCTTATATTCTTTGACATCATTTGTTTTAATTTTCCATGGCCTACGTCTAAGCTAATTTTAACTTAAAAATTTTGTTTTAACAGTGACGCCTTATACCAACTATCCCTTCTTATATCTTGATCCTTCCAACTCTGCCTTCCATACTTCTCTCGTCTCTTGATAATTTTCCATTGGCCTTCTATGCCTTCATTCTAACCACCCCTCGCCCATCGCAGAGTTCCTGTTTGCCGATTTTTTTTTATTGATTTGTCCCAGTGGACTACTCCTTCCTCGCCATCCCATCCAGATGGTGTGTTCAGGAAATTCCATGGCTTATTATTTTTTTTTTACACCCGGGTCACCGTCCCAGCATTCTTTATTTCATTCTTTTTTTCTCAAACTCGGGTTCAATCAATCAATGGCAACAGTCGAGCCCTGTTTTCACAATCTACCTTCCATCCTCTAACCTCTTCAACGGTTCCTGAGACTCCTGCTCGCCAACATTTTTTAATTTTTATTTTTTAATGATTCATCGACCTGGTACATTCTTCCTCCCCATGTTAACTCCACACGGAGAGCTTGGGTAACCAGCGATTTTTTTTTCTCTAACGCTCGACCCAGGCAACCATCAGCACGATGCGCCCACTCATTTTTCGTTTAATTTTATTTTTCATCTGGTCGAGCTCAATCACCGACAGCAGCGCAGCTCTTGAGCCCCATCTCTTTTTAACCTCTCTCAGAAAAGTTTTCTTTCCCTTATTCTCCCATTACCAACCTCTCCTTCGATCTTCACGCCTTTTCCCATCTGATCTAATGCTACTTACAGAACATCTTGAGATTGCTGAACCCTGAAAACAATACTTCGCTTCTAAGCTCGTATTGCAGGGCAGGACTCCTGAGATGTCCTTTGCAGAAACCAATTCAGACCTTCATCCTTTATTCCTCACTGCGTCACTACCTATCGCAAACCTTTTGTTTAAGTCAATTTTCTTTTATATTTTATTTTACTTTATTACCTCTACTTCTCCTCTTTCCTGTATTACATCCCTGAAACCATGTTGTAAATATTCAAGGCACCTTAAGTAACAAAAAACTGTAACTAGTATACCAACTTTCCCAAATATTTACTTTCGCTATTGTGTGTGTATACTTTAAATTTATCCTTCCTATGTACTCCTCTTATATATTTTTTATAGTTTTATAATATTATATCAGTGTGTCACCACTACTCCCCATTATCTTTATTTTCATTCTAGTAACTAATTTGTGCCCCAAATTATTTCCCATTTAATAGGTTTACTAGCTTTTCTCTCATTAATTTGTAAATAGACTTACAGTTTTACTAGTTTTGTGGTGTTGGACTTTGTAGCTTAACTTATCAGATGTAGATAAAACATTTCAATATTAATCGATAATATCATTTTGTTTATTAACCATCAAAATTAATGCCAGCAACTACCAATCAACCCATTATATATTATTACCTTTAATATTTTTATTTTCTTCTAACTTTTTTTCATCATTTTTAGACCTAGCATTTTACAACTTCAACTATTTTAGGCACCATTTTAAAAAAACCTACACCTAACAATATTTATAATATTTCTTAAACACATAAAACATTTATCATTTTATTTTTCTTAATAGATTTTCAAAATGTTATTTTTGACGCTTCCCTTACAACCTCTAACTCTATCCCATGAACCTTTCCTCCCAACTTTTTACATCCATCAAGAGATTATTGTTCGTCAGCCATTTTCTTTTTTTTTTTTATTTGATTAAACTAACTAGAAGACCCTTCCTCGCTGTACATTTCCCAACAGTGAGCTCAGGAGACCCTGTTAGATTTTTTTTTCTCTCATCGTCCGGCTCATCATTTTTTCATTTTTCAACTTTTTCTTTTCACCACACAAGCCGGACACAATCAAAATTGACAGCAATAAATCTCTTACACCCACCTCTCCTTTTCCGCATCCTTCAAACCTCCAACCTTCCAAGGGATTCCTGTTCGCCGAATATTTTTGTTTTTTTCATTGATTAATCCGACTGGAACAATCCTTCCTCGTTATACCCATTCCCAATAATGAGTTCAGGATATCCAGCGCGATATTTTTATTTTTTTTTCTTATCGCCCGACTCATCATATCAATTCCCCATTTTTTCAACTTTTCCCTTTTTTTTTATAATTCAAACGGGCACAATCATTATGGACAACAGGGATCCCTCTTACCTCTACCTCTCCCTTTTACCTCCACCAATCTTCCCACCTCTTTTCACTGTCTGAACTAATGATGCAGACGGAATATCTTGGGCCTTCTGTTAATGAAAACTATGCCTCACTTAAACAAGTTCGCATTGCATTGCAGAATGTTTGGGATACTACTTTGCAGAAACATGCTCAGATACCCCCTTTCCCCTTTCAACCCTAGCGTCACATTATACGTTCAATCAATAAACTAACTTTTTTCCGCTCATCTTTTATGCAATAAGATAGTATTTTCCTTGTACGATTCATTTTACCATATTTACCATTTTGTATTATATACTTTCTCTTAATCTTTTATCTTTCATTTTGTGCGTTTTTATTTTTATAACCTTGATTTTTTTTTCATTGATACACCACCATTACAACAGCTTTCTCTTTTTAACTTGTAGTTTAATAATAATTTTAACTAATTTGTATACAAATTATTTATTTTATTTTTTATAATAGGTTTGTTAGGTCATCATTCATTACATGTCATTCCCCCAACCAAACCTTCATCACCGGGGGCACATTCTGTAGTATATTTTGAGTTAGATAGTTCACAACCTTCTAATATTTATTATATAACCCCATATCTATATATAAAAATATGTATCGAACAATGGAAGTGACAAATAAAACAAAGAAGGAGGTAGACCAGACGACAAAGGCCAGACGAAAACAACCTGGCGCCATAAAGTGGCGTGATTACAGTAGCCAATCAGGAATCACCACATATGCGGGCGTCCAGTATATAAACGCCCAGAATTTAGACAAAGTAGTTGTTTTCAGAGCGACGCCGTTATACGGTCAGTGGGATCTCTCACCCCCCTTCTATCCGCGATGTAGCTTATGGGCATCCGTGACGCCCGTGGTTCGACTGCCTTCGTCCGTGGTCTACCTCTACCTTCTTGGAGCTACCATCTAGACCTGCCTCTGTCTCTTGCTGTCCCAGTGCGGGAATCCCATCACGCACCCACTACCACGACTGCCCAGTACATTCCACATCGGGATTACTACATATATATATGTTATATTAAAATATTATTTTATTTAAAATTATATTTCATAGATTCCAATATTCTGTTTATATATACCACCAGATGTCGGGACTTGCCCTTTAAAACTCATTGTTGTTGTTTCCCGATGGCCGGCTCAAACCTTTTGTACATTATGTAAATAGGTTTTGCATTTTTTTTAAATTCTAACGCCTTAAGTCAGGCATATCTTTCTTAAATTATGTTTTCTATATCTCATTATCTCAATTAAAGCAACCTCTGTTCAAACAATTTTTATTATAATATATCAAGATTAACCACGACTCCATTAACATAGCATAATCCTCAAGATAATCAAAAATCAACAGAAATATAATTTTTCTATTTATAACATATACAGGGTGCCTCAAAAAATGTATACACACTTTGAACTTCCATTGAAAATGTATTTACCGTTCTACAAAGTTAAATTTCAGGAAAATAGAAAACTGAAAGTCCAATATAAATGAAACATAAATAACAAATGTTAATACTGTTCAAATTGGTGACCTGCAGCATCAAAACAATTCTGAATACGAGTCACCACAGATTCTGTACATCATATCAAAACGTCCAATGAGATTTCTCTACACACTGCTTGAATCTCATTCCAAAGAATGTCTAGGTTACGTGGTTTACGTTTGTACACCCCATCTTTTACTGTGCTCCACAAGAAGAAATCCAGTGGTGTAAGGTCTGGAGAGCGTGCTGGAAACTCGATTGGCCCCCTGCGTCCTATCCACTGGCCCGACAAATTTTGATCCAGGTAAGCTCGTACGTCCCTGTGATAGTGCGGCGGAGCACCATCTAGTTGAAAATAAAAATCATCATTACCGTATAATGCACGAATGGCAGGAAATATGGAATCAGCAAGCATTGTTAGGTAATTAATACCAGTTACAGTGCCTTCAAATCGAAAAGTATACATTTTTTTGAAGCACCCTGTATATCCTTCTTGACGGCCGGCCAGACGTAATGGGCGGTGACCATCCTTGTAATAGCTCGTACTCCGGGGTGATACAAGTTGTGGTGTGCAGAAAAAATTATACGGCGACAGGATGCGGGTACGAATGGTCTGGGTTTTGCTGTGGAAACGTCACAGTACAGGGAAATGTTCATTTCTGGGATTTGTACTTTTTCCAGTTATAGTGAGCTGCGGTTTTCCGATGTCAAGAGAGCTTATAGCTCCTGGTCTACTGCTTGCGCTTCGGCGAGGGATTTCGGGTCATAAGGTTGGTGATGTGAGATGGGTTCCACACGTGACAGGAAATTTGCAGGTACATTTTCACAGTCCGCGATGTGGCGGATGTCTGTTGTGAATTGCCCGATGAAATCGAGGTGTCGACATTGGCGCGGTGAGGCTTTGTCCAGATTTTGTTGGAAGGCGTATGTGAGAGGTTTGTGGTCCGTATAGACCGGGAATTGTCGCCCTTCCAATAAATGTCTGAAATGCTTGATAGCCAAGTATACCGCCAGGAGTTCTCTGTCGTATGCGCTGTATTTCCTTTGTGCAGCGTCTATTTTCCTTGAGATAAACGCTATTGATTGGAAATTGGTGCCAGCCTGCTGGTGAAGCGCGGCGCCCACAGCAAAATCCGAGGCATCTA
>CP092863.1:105291395-105370949 GCA_030710605.1 Cordylochernes scorpioides | reverse complement strand
CCGTAAGGCAGAGAGGCGCTTCTGGAAAAGGATGGTGCAAGAGTGCAGCGTTGGCTAGTTGAAGTTTGCACTGGTCGAAAGCCTGGAGTGCTGTTGGCGTCCATTGGCAGGATGCGTTCTTGCGCCCTTCGACCATGGCATGGAGTGGTGCCTGAGTACTAGCGGCATTGGGAAGGCAGCGCCGATAGAAATTTAACATACCCAGAAAACGCCGAAGTTTTCCGACAGTATCATGGATTGGGAAGTCTTTAATTGCTTGTACTTGCTGAGGGTACGGCAAGATTCCGGTGTTGGTGATGATAAACCCAAAGAATTTGACTGAAGTTTGGCCGAAGGTGCATTTGGTTTCGTTGATCGTCAGGCCGTAGTCTCGAAGGCGACCAAAAAGTTGTTGAAGATGGGATACATGTTTATTTTCTGAATCGAATGCGATAAGCACGTCGTCGATGTAGGCATATGCAAAATCCAAACCTTGGAGCACTTCGTTGATGAGCCTTTGAAAGGTTTGGGCTGCGTTACATAGGCCAAAAAACATGCGGGGAAACTCAAAAAGGCCAAAAGGCGTAATAACGGCAGTCTTAGGGATATTTCTAGATTCCACGGGCACATGGTGGTACGCTCTAACCAGATCGATAGTAGAAAATATTTTCTTACCATGCAGATGCGATGCAAAGTCCATAATGTTAGGGACTGGATATCGGTCGGGGACGGTAGCGGCATTCAGTTTGCTGTAGTCTCCACATGGTCGCAGCGAGCCGTCTTTTTTTGGGTACTAGGTGGAGAGGGCTGGCCCACGGTGATTTGGATGGACGACAGATGCCTTTCTCCATCATGAAGGCGAATTCTATCTTTGCCGCGGCAGTTTGTCCGTGGGGAGTCGTCGCGGTTTTGCTGCAATCAGAGGGCCCTTTGTGGCGATATGATGAGTCACTGAGTGACGGGGAAGGCATTTTACAACATTCTGACTAGTGAGCTCTGGGAATTGTCTGAGTATCCTGGAGTAAGGCGAATTGGCGATAGTAAGGTGAATGCTAACAGCGGGGGAAGGGGAAACTTGTCCAATGGAGTGAAGGGAAGATACTGGGTCGTTCAGCCGGTGATTACGCAGGTCTACTGTCAGCCCGTAATGTCGGAGAAAGTCTGCGCCGATGATGGACACGTCGACCTCAGCTGATAATGAAAGGCCAACGGAATAATCGTCCGAGACCGAGGTCAAGCTCAAGACGGCGTTCCCTTTAAGTGTGGATGATAGATCCGTTAGCTGCGAAAAGCTGCCTGTGCGAGGGCCTAGCGTTTTTTACTGGTGGTGAAATCACTGAGACTTCGGCTCCAGTGTCGACCAAAAACAAATAGGCGCTGCGTCGGTCCGTAATGAAGAGCCGGCGAGTAAGGCCTGCGCCGTCAGTGGCTCCTACTGACGGCAGGCGTATTCGTTTCCCTGGAACTTTAAAGTTGCATGGTTGAAGGCACTTCCTAGCTTTCGCTCCAAACTTTATATGGTACCAGCAATGGTTCCTGTGTTTCTTTTTTGTTGTGGGTCGGGTACCTAGCGTTCGGATAGAGATTGTGTGGGGTGTCCATGGATGACTCCAAAGCTTCGATTTGCGTATGCAGGTCTTGGATTTGCGTCATCAGCTGTTGGTGGGCTTCCGTGCTATGACCTGTGCTTGGCTGGTCCACTGCTGAGACCGTTGGCAGTGTGGCTTCGTGTATGTTGTCTGCCATTACCGCCAGCTTACTCAAACTTGTTTCCGAAGATGCTGCGAGAGCGGCCCTTATGTCCTGAGGTAGGCGTCGAGTCCACAGTATTTTCGTACCGATACTGTATCGGAGAAATTACTTATTGCCTGATGTTGCATCGCGGAAAGGACTGTCGATGGCTTCTGATCTCCTATGGGACGCCCATCCAGAACCTGTAAGATTTTAGTTTGTTTTGATTGACCGAGTCGTTGGAGAAGGCGTGCTTTCAGCGCATCGTATTTACCAGAGGGTGGGGGGGGGGGGGGGGGGGGGGCGTTACTATGTCCGCAACGTAGGTAAGGGTTGGCTGGTCTAGGCTCGTTACCGTTGCTTGGAATTTAGTTTCGTCGCGGGAGATCTCGGCTAGACCGAAAGCGGCTTCTAGCTGGCTTATTCACAGTTCAACGTCGTTGGACCAGAATGGTGGTGCACGGAAAGCTAATCTTGGTATTTGAAAGGGCGCCGTGGATATTGGCCCTTCCGAATGTTCCGTAGTTGCGTCTTGCATTCTTGGGCTGTTGAAAGTTTCTTGGATGAAATAATAATAATAGAAAAAAATTAGAAGTGTGATTAAAATAACTTTTGCATCACGTCCGGCTCATCAATTTTGTGGATTGGTTGCGTGATGTGTTGGTGTGGCTTGTGGAAAGGCCGCTGATAAAATTATAATTAAAATTAATTTATTTAAAGCCAGAAATATATAAAGAGAAAAGAAGTAATGGCCGTTGGGTCAAGCCTTCTTGTTTACCGCGACGAGTGTCCAGAGTCTCGATGTTCGCGCATGCGCAGTCAGGTTGACGCTCGCGGTTGCCGAGGCCGTCCATTGCCCGTGTGTGTAGTGGAGCTTTGTCCCAGTTCGCGCTCGCTGAAGCAAAGTGTAGTCGACACATATATATGCGTGTGTGAAAAATATATATAAAAAGGTCGGTTGTTGATATAAAAAAAGGCAAATATATTGCTAAAAATATTATTCTAATTTTCAGTAATTTAGATTTCTTAATTTTTTTTATATGTAATGTCAAATTTTTAGTTAGGGAATGGTAAAGGGTGATGTAAAAACAACAACAATAATTAAAACTAACCAGACGATTGTAATTAGGGAATTGAATGAGGAGGAGGCGGGGAGGGGAGGTAATCTTGTGGTGGCTAGATGATCTTACAGGAGGGCGCCATTTTTCTTCCTTCGTCCCGCCATCAATCTTCCTCCTCTCGACACACTGGTCAAATATTAACTTTTCCCCTTCTATGAAAATACGCATCAGTGAATTAAATAAATATTTGCTTCTAGAGAGAAATTCATCTTTTGTCACTATGAATTTTTGGGTGAAAAAAATTGCATGTTTTAAACATTAGCTTATTTGTCATGTTAAATATTTATTATAGAGAAAAGTTATATTTGAATAAAAATATTTCATATAGAATAATGAAGTCTATTTTATAATAAATTTGATTAGTAGAATGACATTTGAAAATTATCCCGCATGTGTTTCTTTTGAACGAAAAATCGATTTTTTTAAAAGGAGAAATAACCTTTTTCGTTCAAAAGAAACGAATGTTGGATAATTTTCAAATGCCGTTCTACAATCATAAACCGCATCATATTGTATTATACTTTAGATTAGTGTTTTTGTGAAAATTTTTAGAAATGTTTATAAATAGAATTGCCTTTTTTTTCTATGAAAATATTTCAAACAGAGTTATATACAAATACAACGATGAATATTATAAAACATATTTATATATGTGGAAATACTGGCATTTGTTAAAAAGGTAGTTTAATATAATCTTATTTCAGTGTATCTATAAAATATGGTTTAAATACTGTAAGAACTATTTATAATCCTTATAAAAAAATTTTATAGCTTAAAAATAATTTAAAGCATATTTAATATCATTTTTAATGTAATATATATATATGAAAAATCAAATTTTGGTCGCAGTGGTACAGCTACTCCACGCTGACGAGCGCCAAAAGCGCGATACGCGTTCGTGGATGGCTTTTCTTGATTTATCGAGAAATTGGATTGGCCAAATATCAGGGAGCAGCCTAAATCAATGTTTAGTTGATTTCTGTTCCACCAGATGGCGCTCTGCCTTCTGTAAAGCACATGTGCTCCTGGTCAGGATATGCTTTCTTTATTTAGCGATCTACGAATAATACGCAGATGGAGTACTTCGCCGCTGAGGAGATATGGCGTGGTCCTCGAGACCATCTGAAAATATGTTGAGATAGAACCTATATCTATATATATAAAAATGGATGTTTGTTGGTCCGTCCGTTCGCGTAAGTGATAATCTTCTACATCGCTCAACCAATCGTGATGAAACTTTGGGAAGATGTTTAGTATACTACCGGGATGGTTTCTGGCTAATTACTCTCTTTAGAAATAACCTTTCGTTGCATTTTTATTTACAATAAAACGTAAATTCACTCGCAATCAGCGCCCCCTCGCGGAAGACGTATGGCCTGAAATAGCCTCGCATGAGCTTATTTGTAACGTCAAGCTTAGCCTATAGGTTAGGTACACAGCTTCGTACCCCCGCAACCTAGGTTCGAGGCTCAGTGTGGGTGTTTTTTTTTTTCATTTCTTTTATATTATTGTAGCAAATTATTAAAAATATTTTTTATTTAAAATGTAGGCTTTTTAAAATAAAAATTAATATAAACAATTTTTTAATAATATTTGTAACAAACCTAGGTTCGAGGCTCAGCGTGGGTGTCTTTTTTATTTTCATTTCTTTTATATTATTGTAGCAAGGTCTGTTTTTACAGCATTATTATATTTTGATTGGTTTATTTTAAATATGTTTGTTATGAAGGCTCTATGTAATACTATTTAGAGCACATTTTACATTTTAAACACCTAAGCCCCCCTCTTTTTATATTGTAGCAAAGTATTAAAAGTATTATTTTATTTTAGATGTTTGCCATGAAACTTTGGGAAGTTGTTTAGTATACTACCGGGACGAATTCTGGCGAATTATTTTAGAATAATATTTATAACAATATTTACAGCGAAATTAAGGCATAGTGATTATATTCTGTGTTTGTGCATATATAAATATTTTACAGAAAATGTGAGAACGGTCTATTAGAATATCTCGAAAACAAAAAACAATACATATAAACGAGTTCACTGACATTTATTAATGCAGTGATTATAATCAATGATTAAAATGAAGGGCTATATTATCTATATATATAAAAATCCCTTTCAAAATTTAACGTAACGTTCCATTCTCAATCCCGTAGGGCTTTAAATCTGCTGAAACAATTTTATCTTTATGAGTGAATATTAAATTTACTGTACTGAATAGTTTAGTATAATGTTAATTTAACATATTACAATTTAGCCACAGCAACGCGTGGCCGGGTTCGCTAGTACAAGTATATGCAACTCTTGGCAGACGCCAAGATGGCGTCTATATCCATTTCAAAAGTTCAAACGACCTATCATTTGATTCATAACAACCTTGTTGGCAAACAAACGATGTTATGTATTCATAGGATTCTGATATGATAATGCGCCAATATGCAAGGTATATCCCGAACTGGGTCCATAAAAAAAAGGTAAGATTTTTTTAAATTTTTTTATTAAAACTTTTCAAAGTAATCCCCCCTTGCTTCAACGCACCAGCGCCATCGTTTCTCCCAATTGTCGAAACAGTTTTTATAGGCCTCTTTTGGAATGCTCTTCAATGCCAGCAGCGAATTTTCTATTATGTCTTCCCTGGTGTCAAAATGTCTTCCTTTTAGAACTGCTTTGAGTTTGGGGAACAGGAAAAAGTCATTTGGTGCGATGTCTGGGGAATAGGGTGGTTGAGGTAGAATTTCTGTCCCGTTTTTCGCCAAAAAACTCGTCACCAAGTGCGCGGTGTGAGGGCGGGCATTGTCATGGTGTAGGATCCAGTCACCATTAGTCCATTTTTCTGGCCTTTTTTTTTTCGAATCGCTTCCCTTAGACGGCGAAGAATGCTCAAATACATTTCCTTAATAACTGTTTGGCCTGCAGGAAGATACTCGTGATGAACAATGCCCTTGTTATCCAAAAAAGCGACCAGCAACACCTTGTTTCTGGATTTCAATATCCTGGATTTTTTGGGTCTAAGCTCACCCTGACCTCTCCACTCGGCAGATTGACGCTTGGTTTCAGGGTCATAGCCATAGACCCATGTCTCATCGCCTGTGATTATCTTGTCTTTCCATTCCGGATCCGTTCTTGTCATTTTAAACATGTCTTCACAGATTGCAAGCCGACACAGATTTTGCTCATTAATGAGGAATCTTGGGATGCATTTTGCAGGAGTCTTTTTGAGCTTCAAATCTTCGGTTACGATCTTTCCAATCGTTGTTTTAGAGATGCCTGCGTCTTGCTCTAGCTCCAGCAAAGTGGTTCGAGGATTTTCTTTTATCAAATCGGTGATTTTTTGCACATTTTATCTGTACTTTGAAATTTTGGGCGTCCTTGACGAGGAGCATCTTCAATGGAAATTCGGCCAGCTTTAAATCTAGAATGCCATTCAAAAACAGTTGTTTTCTTTGGGGCGTCATTGGGGAATGCTTCATTAAGCATTTCAAAAGTTTCGGTTGCTAATATTTGAAGTTTCACACAAAATTCTATGCAAATCCTCTGCTTCAATTTTTTTCCATCGTAAAATCGCCGCAGCGCTAGGTGTGACCTTTAAATAAATTAGAATTACCTTGGCGCGCGCGCATCTACCGACTCGATATTGGTACCACCGTGTTGCCAGATATTTTTTCTATAATAAACAGTCAAATTTATTTACATTTTCCATTTATTTATTTTTTTGAGGACCCAGTCCGGGAACTTATGGGACATACCTTGTATATATGAAAAAATAGTACAAATGTAATATTGTACTGGGATAAGGTGCATAAATTAAGAAAAAGGCATCTACTTATCGTGCAACTGAAAGTTGCTGATGGCTTGCGCCATCTATCGGAATAAATATCAACTATTCTCGTTGATTTTCAATTATTCCTGAATTGGCCAAATACCCATTCTTGATTAATCAAGAAAAGCTAACCATGGACGCGTTTCGGGCTGTTGGCCCTCATCAGCGTGGTGCAAGCTGTAGCCTCAACGACCAAAAATTGGTCATTAAGTGTGCTGAGAACATGTACGAGAACATGTAAGTATGTTTTCCCACGTGACGCAGCGGAGCGTGACCTTGCCTGCACGGGTGAGTCAGTTGTTGTTTTGAACTCTGTATGGATGGACATTAAAACATGGTGGCAGCGATAACCGGATATTGCAAAATATCGATTTTTGTGTACCTTGGAAGATAATTCAACATGGCTCAGATTCAACCTCCAGAAACTTTCGACTTCTCGACTCCCAACGAATGGCCCAAATGGAGGAAGAGATTCGAACGATACCTCGTGGTCAGTGGAATGAAGAAGAAAGAGGAGGCGGACAAGATCGATTTGTTCATGTACTTGATGGGTGACCGCGCGGATGATATATTCAGGACCTTCAAGTTCGAAAAGGAGGAATCGGCAACGAAATTGATTCCGTCCTCAAGGCGTTCGACAGCCACTTCTGTGTCAGAAAGAATATTATCTACGAACGTGCGAAATTTAATTCAAGAATCCAAGAGGATCGGGAGCCAGTGGACGAATTCATCACTTCATTGTACAAATTGGCTGATAGTTGCGAATTTGAGGGTGTTCATGAGCAGTTGATCCGTGACCGAATAGTGGTTGGAGTGAGGGACAAAGCTTTATCTGAAAGAATGCAGTTGGACAGCGAACTGACTTTGGAAAAGGCGGTGAAAATGGTTCGACAGCAGGAAGCCGTTCGACAGCAGCAAGTCGACCTGCAGCGTCCCTCAACAAGCCAAAAGGTCAATCAGGTGAAGTTCAACTCGAAGAAACAATCACCGAAACAACAACAGCAGCCTTCGAGGAAGAAGGAGAAGTCAGCCAAAACAAGATCACGATGTCCAAAATGCGGAGGTTTCACCCTTAGGGAAGGACAGGCTTGCCGTGATGAAGGACAAAAATGTAACCTATGTTCAAAAACTGGCCATTTTGCAAATTGCTGCCCAGATAAGCAGGCGAAGACTGCGGAAGTCAAAGCTGTTTCTGAACTTGATGAAGAAATTGGTTTTCTCCTGGAGGTCTCAGCTGTGGAGGATTCATCTAATCTCGATGATGATGAAGGCGAGTGCAGGAGGCGTTGGACAGCAGAAATCCAAGTGAACGGGAAACAGGTGAAGTTCAAGATCGACTCCCAGGCGGATGTTACATGTGTTCCTCTGTGTCTCTTCAAGAAGATAATGGGACAGCAACGACTAGTGGAAAGTGATATCATCATTAGAGCTGCTGAATTTTCCGAACTTCAGACTGTGGGTATGTTTATATCAACGCTGCGAAATGGCAATTATGAAATCAAGGAGAAGATTTATGTCATTCGTCGTTTGAGTGAACCTCTTCTGAGTCGCCGGGCATGTGAGCTCTTGAACCTGGCGAGGCGGATTGAAGTGGGTGCGACGAGAATTAACCCGATCAAGGAATTCCCTGAAGTGTTTGAAGGACTGGGACAGATCGGAAACCCTTACGAAATCAAATTGAAACCTGGAGCAAAACCATATGCTGTGCATACTCCTCGACAGGTACCAATACCTTTGATGAAAAAGCTCAAAACAAGATTGGACATCCCTGGAAAGGAGCTGCTCGTCGCCGATGCATTATCCAGACAACCACTTCTTACAACCGAGGGAGGTGAAAACGAACGGCCAACCTTAGCGCATATAAATGCGGTTCTCTCGTGTATAACCGACAAAGACGAGATGTTGACGAAGATTTTGGAAGCTCAACAAGAAGATACGACCCTAAAAGCAGTAGTCAACTACCTTGAGCAAGGCTGGCCTGATAAGAAGAAGATGTCACAGGCTCTGCTCTCTTATTGGCATGTCAAGGATGAACTCGGCGTTCAAAATGGACTACTGATGCGTAGCTGTCGTCTTGTTATTCCAGCAAGTATGAAACTGGAGATCCTAGATAAGTTGCACGCTGGGCACTTCGGGATTACAAAAACAAGACTTCGCGCACGTGAGACGGTATGGTGGCCTGGAATTTCGGAGGAGATCGCGGAAACGGTCAGAAAGTGCAGTGTCTGTATCCAGGAAGCCATCTCAAAACATGAAGCTTTGATACCAACCAACTTTCCTACACGACCGTGGCAAAAGATTGGAATGGATTTGTTCAAGTTCGAGAATAAGTGGTATCTAGTCGTCATTGACTATTATTCTCGCTTTCCTGAAATGATTCAGCTGAATCGGCTCACAGCCAATGTGGTGATGCGTAGTTGCAAATCGATATTTGCCCGACATGGAATACCAGAAACTGTTGTAAGCGATAATGGGACGCAATTTGGAGCTGCTCGTGAATTTGCAAAATTCGCAAGGCAGTACGGATTCACACATGTCACTTCAAGTCCTCGATTCCCGCAGAGCAATAGGATGGCAGAAGCAGGTGTGAAAATTTCTAAGTTGATCCTCATGAAAAATCAGGACCCATCGCTTGGACTCCTGGAGTATCGATCGACCCCTTTGGAGAACGGTTGCAGCCCCGCTGAGCTTCTCATGGGACGTAAACTCCGAACGACTTTGCCAATTGCACCAGAGAATCTTAATCCAAGGTTGGTGGACTCTCAGACCCTGAAAAGAAAGGAGGGGAGAAGGAGAAAGGATATGAAATCCAGATATGATCGACGCTGCGGAGCTACGGACATGGAGGAGCTATCCGAAGGTGACACGGTTTGGATTACAGATATGCGAATCTGGGGGATTGTAAAGCAGAAAGCATCGACACCAAGGTCATATATGGTTGATACTCCAGTTGGGACTTTACATCGAAACAGGTTCCATCTACGAAAAGGAGTTACAGTGCAATATCCAGCCGACCCATCGACGCCGACCTTTTCGGGGGAGGAACTGGTTGAAAATGAAAAGACCCCAGTTGTGGATTATCCCTCTAACGACTCAGAAGACGGCCAGATAAGAACCCGGAGTGGACGAATTGTCAAACCTGTGGATCGCCTTCATTATTAATTATATTATGCATTTAAAGTTTGTAATGTATATATATATTTCAAATCTTAAAAAGGGGGATGTGCTGAGAACATGTACGTATGTTTTCCCACGTGACGCAGCGGAGCGTGACCTTGCCTGCACGGGTGAGTCAGTTGTTGTTTTGATCTCTGTATGTTTTATATGTGGTTTAACGGGCTACTAACCAAAAGTAATGATTTTTGAGCCCATGCGCGATGTGATGAGGCTAGGAATAGGAGTATGTAGCGGCAGGAGAAGACTCGCAGGGAAGTGGAAACGTTGGGAAAGCAGGGGAACAGCGCCTGGGAGAAGTGAGGCAGGGGTCCAGTAACCAGTAGAAGGTGGCGGGAGGAATTGGAGGCGGAGGGTTTTTGAAGCCTAAAACGTGTGGGCCTTAGACTTCAGAATGGGGCAGTTTGAGGCTCTCGCCTCGTGGTTGCCTGAGAGGCCCTTTTGGCAGCAGTTGGCACATTTTGAAGTGTGCTGGTCAGCTCTGGTTGGGCAGGAGCGGCCTTCATGGCCGTCTTCACCGCAGTGGAAGCACTTGGGAGCTCTGGAACAGTGGGTGGAGTTGTGGCCGAAGCCACAGCAGCGGAAGCAGACGCGGGCGCGGATGGACGCCTCGAAGTTGAGGATCACACCGTCAACCACGATTCTTCCGCGGTTGCCCAGGGCTCCAAAGGTCTTGAGGTCCACCTCGATGAAGGCGGTGCAGGTCCCGTTTCTGAGTGCAGAACGGTGCGCCACGCGCACCACTTTGTTCCCGGGGAGCTGGCTGACAGCGGCGGTTGCCAGGAAGGTCTCCTCGATTGTGGAATTGGAGGTCTCCTCATCCACTCTGAAGAGGCAGATTCTTGGCAGGATCTCCTTCTGCTGGCGGACCTTCATTCCCGTTAGCTTGCTGGCCAGGGAGGTAGTCACCTCAGGGATGATGTCGGGATTGCTGGAGTGGAGGACCAGCTTCCCCTTGGTGCGCAGAGAGGCCCAAACACCTTGGGGTAGGGTGTGGACAGCGCGGACAGCCTTGTAAATGTCCCTTGGGTCAGCCTGTGGGTCGTCAGAGACGACCACTGTGTGGGCCGCCGATTTTTCCCCATCAAGGACCACTTGGGCGGCCGCAGGCTTGGATACGCGGGATGACGCAAGTTTGGTTGGACCTTTTAGGTTGGGTCTTTTTGCGGGCGGGTTGAGAGCCTCAGGCTGCTTCCTCTTGGTTGCAACAGGAGCAGACAGGGTGGAGGCAGGCTTGTTAGCAGGAGAAGGAGTGGCAGGCTTGGTGGGGTCAGTCCGGGAGCTGGTATCCTTGCAGGAAGGAGCAGGGCTGGTTTGAGTGCTTTGGCAGGCAGTCTGTGGATTGAATTCGTCCAGTTCCTTAAAGGACGCGAGGGTGCCAGAGAGGTTCTCTACCTCGGCAATGAGGGCCTTGATCTGCTCGGTCCGTAGACTGGTGATATTCGTAATGATTTCGGTCAGGCATTCTTGGGAGGTAGGGTGAGGATAACGTAATGCCTTCTCGACGTCCTCCATCATCTGGCTATTCTCCAACTCTAATAGGGCGAGGGTTACGAGGGGCTCCTCGGCATTCTTCTTCTTCTTCCTAGAGGGAGCCATGGCAGGGTAAGGTAAGTGGTGGTAAGTATGGTAAGTATGGTAAGTATGGTAAGTATGATAAGTATGGTAAGTATGGTAAGCGGTAAGTATAAGGTAAGTATGGTAAGTATGGTAAGTATGGAACTCTGTATGGATGGACATTAAAACATTAAGGCATCCTGAAAAATCATGAAACGGGTAGTTAAGGCCAGAATTGCGTGAGAACGCTACAAAATGTGAAAAAATAGTACAAATGTAATATTGTACTGGGATAAGGTGCATAAATTAAGAAAAAGGCATCTACTTATCGTGCAACTGAAAGTTGCTGATGGCTTGCGCCATCTATCGGAATAAATATCAACTATTCTCGTTGATTTTTAATTATTCCTGAATTGGCCAAATACCCATTCTTGATTGTACTATTTTTTCACATTTTGTAGCGTTCTCACGCAATTCTGGCCTTGACTACCCGTTTCATGATTTTTCAGGATGCCTTAATGACCAATTTTTTGGTCGTTGAGGTTCAGCTTGCACCACGCTGATGAGGGCCAACAGCCCGAAACGCGTCCGTGGTTAGCTTTTCTTGATTAATCAAGAATGGGTATTTGGCCAATTCAGGAATAATTAAAAATCAACGAGAATAGTTGATATTTATTCCGATAGATGGCGCAAGCCATCAGCAACTTTCAGTTGCACGATAAGTAGATGCCTTTTTCTTAATTTATGCACCTTATCCCAGTACATTATTACATTTGTACTATTTTTTCACATTTTGTAGCGTTCTCACGCAATTCTGGCCTTAACTACCCGTTTCATGATTTTTCAGGATGCCTTAATGGCCAATTTTTTGGTCGTTGAGGTACAGATTGCACCACGCTGATGAGGGCCAACAGCCCGAAACGCGTCCGTGGTTAGCTTTTCTTGATTAATCAAGAATGGGTATTTGGCCAATTCAGGAATAATTAAAAATCAACGAGAATAGTTGATATTTATTCCGATAGATGACGCAAGCCATCAGCAACCTTCAATTGCACGATAAGTAGATGCCTTTTTCTTAAAAGCGCATGTGCTCGTGGTCAGGAGATGCCTTTTTTATTTTTAATATCAACACCTGACCCACTTATCTTTTATTTTTTTTATATTTTTCTATTGTTTTCTCATGTGTTAAGCGTCTTTACGCAAATTTGGCCTTAAATACCCATTTCTTGATTTCTCAAGAAGCCATTGGGTCCAAAAAATATTTTTGGTCGCAGTGGTTACAGCCTACTCCACGCTGACGAGCTCCAACAGCGCGAAACGCGTTCGTGGATGGCTTATCTTGATTTGTCAAGAAATTGGGTTGGCCAAATATCACGGAGCAAGCTAAATAAACGTTTAGTTTATTCTTGCTCCACTAGATGGCGCTCTGCCATCTAAAAAGCACATGTGCTCGTGGTCAGGAGATGCCTTCTTTATTTTTAATATCAACACCTGACCCACTTATCTTTTTTTTTCTATTGTTTTCTCATGTGTTAAGCGTCTTTACGCAAATTTGGCCTTAAATACCCATTTCTTGATTTCTCAAGAAGCCATTGGGTCCAAAAAATATTTTTGGTCGCAGTGGTTACAACCTACTCCACGCTGACGAGCTCCAACAGCGCGAAACGCGTTCGTGGATGGCTTTTCTTTATTTGTCAAGAAATTGGGTTGGCCAAATATCACGGAGCAAGCTAAATAAACGTTTAGTTTATTCTTGCTCCACTAGATGGCGCTCTGCCATCTAAAAAGCACATGTGCTCGTGGTCAGGAGATGCCTTCTTTATTTTTAATATCAACACCTGACCCTCTTATATATATTTTTTTCTATTGTTTTCTCATATATATATGTCGTATCCGTCGTGGTCGAATGGAAGGGCGCGACCGTTGTGCATGTAAGCTTCGAAATAGAACTTATTCCATACTCGTGAGCGCGCGCGCTGGCTCCCACCTTTATTTTGTACAGATTTATAGATGGATTAATTTGTATTTACATTTTAACGTACAATTATGGCGGAAAGAAATTATACATCTTGTGCATTAGGCAAATTATGACATATATATATATATTACATAGAGGTAAAATTATTCCGAAAAATCCCATCTTTCTATTATTTCTTATATATATTGGGAGTACAAATAAGTTTTGAGGGATTTTTTCATAAATTCGAAGCTTTATTCAGAGAAATCAGTACAATATATTTCATTCAAAGTATTGTCCATCTTTAGCTACGACTTTTTCCCATCTTTCAGGCAGCATACGGATTCCGTGTCGGAAAAATTCCTCGTCTTTTGAGGCGATCCAAACATTGACCCAATTTTTCGCCTCTTCGTAAGAAGTGAAGTGCTGCTCGGCCAGGCCATGTGTCATCGAACGGAACATGTGGTAGTCTGAAGGAGCAATGTCTGGTGAATACAGCGGGTGGGGTACGACATCCCATTGAAGCGCCTCCAAAGTCTCCTTGACAACTTTTGCAACATGTGGCCGAGCGTTGTCGTGCTGATAGATCACCTTGTCATGTCTTTTGGCATATAGTGGGCGTTTAATCTTCAATGCTCGGCTTAATCGCATGAATTGTTGTTGGTAACGTTCTCCAGTGATGGTTTCGTTAGGCTGAAGTAGCTCATAGTAGATCACTCCGAGCTGATCCCACCAGATGCACAGCATTAGCTTCTTGCCATGAATATTCGGTTTGGCCGTTGAAGTTGATGCATGACCGAGCTTAACCCACGATTTTCTGCGCTTTGGGTTGTCGTAGTGAATCCACTTTTCGTCCCCGTCACGATTCGATGCAAAAAACCCTTCCGATTTTGTCTTTTGAGCAGTAGTTCGCACGTGCAAATACGGCGCTCGATGTTTCCTTGCTAGAGTTCATATGGAACCCAATTTCCTTGTTTTTGCACCATACCCATGACCTTGAGACGGTTCGAAATCGCTTGTTGAGTCACTCCCAAGGTTTCAGCGAGCTCCTCTTGAGTTTGGCCTGAATCTTCGTCCAATAAAGCCTCCAACTCAGCGTCTTCGAACTTTATTGGCCTCCCTTCGCGTTCTTTGTCTCTGGTGTCAAAATCGCCACTTTTGAAACGCCAAAACCAGTACTCACATGATTTTATTGATAGAGCATATTTACCATATGCCTCACACAGCAATCGATGTCCATCAGTTGCACTTTTCTTCAAATTAAAACAAAAAAGCAGCGCTTCCCGCAAATTGTGTTTTGTTGGCAAAAAGGTTGACATGGTTAGAGCACCAAAAAAAAAAGTTCCTTACACTTGAGTGAAAAGACTTCTTCTGATTTTTTTGGGGAAATGATGAAGCCTTAACATGAAACATTACAAGGTCCGATGCTATTTATATAATATTTGTTGTGGCTTCTTTTGCAAATCCCTCAAAACTTATTTGTACTCCTAATAGATGGGTTCATTACAGCTTTATGTTCAATTTATGTATGACTGCTTTGTCTTTATTGCTTTTGGAAGATCTTTCTTCAATGCAAATTTTTATATGTAATTTTATTTTCGGTCTAGATAGCCATTAGTGTAATTTTACTCTCCTAAAAGCTTATCTTCACAGTTTGCCTAAATGACACACATAACTATAATTCCGACCATCAGTGTAGCATATATAATTTAAATCGTACAATACAGTATTAGAGCTATAAGAAGCTGTCTGGTGCTTTAAAAGGTAGCGAAACCGCTAGAAAGGTTAACCACTGATGAGCCAAGCCCTCCAAATATTTTTAATAGCAGTAAGAACAATAGAAATTTTGTTTTGATTGGAAAAGAGAAATTCACGCTTAATGGTTCTATTTATTACACACATAAGTAGCAATCAACAAAGGAAAATTCACGATAAACGTAATGATTTAATAACATAAACAAATTACAATATACGAGTATATATTGATTTTAATAAAATTTAAATTATTTTTGATGCGTTTGATTACTGCGATGATAAAAATAATGGGAAGGCCTGGCTCATCAGTGGTGAACACTTCCAGCGGTTTCGCCAGTTTAATGTTTGAATTCAAACGAGATAAAAGATATAACGTGGAAGATGATAGACGCGTCCACACAGAGTAATTCATTGATTAATTAATTCACGATAAATCACAGAAGGGTAGTAGTCTTTTAATTGATGAAATCAGAAAATATATTATTGTATGAAAAAATGACTATCATATAAAAAAAAATTCAGAATTTTTTTTCGAAAATATTTTTTGAATTTCAGGATATAGTATCTTGAGTCTAGAGTGCAACACACTTTTAAAAAATTAGTTGACAAGTTTATTTGTGACCAACTGCCTATAGTTAGGTAATTTTTTTACGGAATCGAAAAACTTGCCATTGTCGTGTAATGACGTCATTTCCTGAACGGAAGTCGGCAGCCATTTTGAATCGCCATTTTCTTTTTCTATTTTTAGGGCGTGGTTGTCCTAACCTTTGGTTTATGGTCGGGCTCGATAATCACATTGGATTTTTTTTAAATTATATTTTACTGAAAGTTTCTGTGAATTGTGATTGCCTAGAGATACAAAACTTCAATCTCAAACAGCATTGTTTCTCTAATTGTTCTGACACTGGGAACGTTACTCTAGGAAGAAAATATGCAGACCAGTGTTTTTTTTTTAACAAATATATGTTTACTTTAAAAAAAGTCGATGGACAAGTGGTTAAGACCCTCGATTCCAGACAGTCATGAACCGGGATTGAATCCCAAGTTAACATTTTGTTTAATATGTGAATAACCCTCACATTCATTGTTGTAAATATCATAAACTAGGTTGTTCTTGTTGAGTGGTACCTAATAAAGTGATTTTAGAACAGATATATGTTTACTGGGTATTAAAAAACACTATTTATTTATACAATAATATTTTTTATTCCTAGTACACGTGGTACAGGCCATGATAATAATGGTGGTTAGAAAAAGGTGACTGCTTTTACTGTAAGTGCATCACACATCTTAACACGTTACGCTACGCTTGACGAGATAGAGACGGCATCGAAGGAGGAGCTGAAAAAGATTTTTGAAAATGATTTTTTGAAGTGCTTCGAAGATTGGAAAAACCGTTGGCACAAGTGTATAATATCTCATGGGGATTACTTTGAAGGGGACAAAATAGGTATTCATGAATAAATAAATAATTTTTGACAAAACACAAAAGTCGCGATACCTTTTGAACACACCTCGTATATCGGGATTCAGACAATAACTCTGAAAGATACACTCATGGACAAAACTTAAGGAAGTTGTACCTTTTAGCATGTATATCGGGATTCAGACAATAACTCTGAAAGATACACTCATGAACAAAACTTAAGGAAGTTGTACCTTTTAGCATGTATATCGGGAATCAGAAAATAACTCTGAAAGATATTACAGTGATCTTTATTAAGGACACACGAAACAACCAAGTGTGAACAAAATTGTCTATGTCTCCTTAAAAAAAAAGACGACTAGTGGCATCAAAGGCTTTCCACTTCCTTATGTTTTGGTGAATAAGTGTATATTGGGCGAGTCTGGTTGTATACCCGACACTAAACAGAAATTTAGGTTAAGGTATTTAAGCAAACTATGGTGATAAACTTTGAGCACAGTAGAATTACAGGTAGATATTTGCATAGAGAAATTCTCCAAACATGCTTGATAGTCTCATTTCTTATACTCGTATAAGGGGCGTGCATATTGGCGCTCTACCATCTAAAATTCTCATGTGAGAGATCAGGGGATGCCTTTTTTTTGTTTTCAATATTAACACCTAACTATTTCCTTTTTCATTTTAACATATATACATGTGAAAAAAAACAATAGATAAAAATAAAAAATAAGTGGGTCAGGTGTTGATATTAAAAATAAAAAAGGCATATCCTGACCAGGAGCACATGTGCTTTTCAGAAGGCAGAACGCCATCTGGTGGAACAGAAATCAACGCACGAAACGCGTTCGTGGATGGCTTTTCTTGTTTATCAAGAAATTGGGTTGGTCAAATATCAGGGAACAGGTTAAATTAATGATTAGTTGATTTCTATTCCACCAGATTGCGCTCTGCCTTCTAAAAACCACATGTGTTTCTGGTCAGGATATGCTTTCTTTATTTTTAATATATATGTATATGATAATTTAAACCAATAACCCTATATTATGTAATACGTATAACAAGATTGTCATGTTGTATATAGAACTAATTGCAAATCTATAAATAATTATACGCATAATTGACATGTCTCCTTGCATAACCATATGTAATGTACTGAGGATGAATAAATAAAACTATATAATAGATTAAAAGTTGAGTTAAAAGCAAGATTAAGAGTAAATCACAAAGTGACTTCTAAAGATAGATTGGAAGCCGACAGCCAGGCGCCGGTGTCCTGTAGCGCCACGTGCATGACCCAATTCTCTTTGTCAGAGCTGTCGTATAAATAAGACCGGCCTTAGCGACAGTTAGTTCAGTTCCAGTGAGTCTTCCGGTCAGCGTCACCCTTTGTCGTCTCCAGGGACCAACTCATCGACCATGTAAAACAGTAAGGAATCTTCTATCTCCATCTTTGCTTTTGACTCGACTTTTTATATATTCAAGGAATTTTCCTTCGACAACTGTGTCGCTTCGTTTTGTGTGTGTGTCCTTACCACCCATCGCTCAACAACCACGACTGCTTCTAGCCAACATGCCACACTGCATTCATCCAACAGCATAAACTACTACTACATTACTACATTATTACAGAGAGTCGACAGGATTTCAACATATTATTACAGAGAGTCGACAGGATTTCAACATATTATTACATGTATATTGTGAAAAGTAATAAATCCTTAGATGAGGAGTTTCTGGTAAAAGGTTTTTATTTAGCCGAGCTTTTGAGCATTTTTGATCTTCTACAAAAGTAAAAAATGATAACCTTTGCTCCTGTAGAAGGGCAAAAATGCTCTAAAGCTAGGCGAAATTAAAAAAAAAAGAAACTTACAAGAAACTGTTCGTATCTCAAGAATTTGTAATTTTGACAATATACTGCTCCATACGATTGTCCAAAATATATAAACATATAAAAGCATAGGTCGCCTCTCCCGTTATAATAGACGTCAAAACTAGACTCCATCTATTGACCTTCTCAACCAACTAGCGGCCTTAGGTCGGTGACAAAGCCATAACACCAGCTTTGGCAAACTGAAAAGTGTCTACCTGGAGACCATGGTTTCGAAATAATGGCCCTCGTCAGTCTAGGGCGGACTTTATTCCATGAGATTCACACAGAATCTAATGAAATCTTCACAATCTTGTCTATGAAGTGTTTATCTGGCTAAGTGGCTAGGCCAAATCTATGATCATGACGTCTAGTTTTGACGTCTATTCTGACGGGATAGACGCCCTATGCTTTTGTAGATCAATTTATTTCCGGAAAGATTTCCATCTATACAAACATATATCCGATTCCAATGTCGAGACATCAGTATTGTCAGGTAACCGGAAATAATGACATCAGCAGTGTCCGGCCAAATCGATGTCGAAGTGATATTTGATTGGCTCCGCCGTGACATCAAACTGTCATCTGCGTGGGTGTACTACGCCAACTTGGAATACACACTTGTGTCACATAGCCTCTGGTCGTATGCTATTGGAGAATTTGTTTTTATATTCTACACACAGCGAGGTGGTGGTTAGATTTGAAGTATTGAATATCTTTTCATCCCCCCCCCCCCCCCCACACACACACAGTACTAATTTAACACAAAGCAATAACGCGCCATCTATACATATAAAATGAAAGGATTTAAAACACGAATGTTTCTTTTAAACACAATACAAACTTCCACTGCCATTACTGCGATGAAAAAATATATTGGGAGTGCTTGGCTCGTCACCAAGTTTCTTTGCAATAAGGACAGTAGAAGTTTGTATTATGTATAAAAGAAACAATTCTGCTTTTAAATCCTTTCATTTTACAGTACTAATTTGTTTACCTTTAATTAAAAAAATAACAACAAAATTGAAATTGTGATGAAATCAGGTTGATAAACACAAAAAAAGGCATTTACTGATCGTGCAACTGAAAGTGTTTGATTGATTGCGCCATCTGTCGGAATAATAATAATATTTTGTAATTTTTATTATTCCATGGGTAAGATTACACCAGGTCACGAAGGTTGAGATTGAGATTCAAATAATTTATTTCAAAGTCCATTTAAGATCATATAAGGTTAAATACAGAATAAATATAAATATGAATATATATGATTATATCATGATAAATATATGAATAAATAGATATAAATATATAAAACAATTGATAAATATACATATATAAAAAATATATACAGTCTTTATTGGTGGGGCCCACCATGAAGGTTGAAATCAATATTTTTCCTAATATAGTTTTAGGGTTCTTGTATAGGTCTTAGCTCCAATACAGTCCAGGATACGTGCTGGAGTTGTAGTGGAGTTGGAGCATTTTGAGCAGACAGGAAAAACCTTTTCTTCATCAATGAACATAATGGGTCTATTATGCCCGGTCTTTAATCTTGCAATTTTTGTGGCTTCGTTTCTAGATATCTGTGATGATATTGAGTCTCCAGGTCTTGTTCCTTCATATCAGTGGTGGGCCATACTATTGATATATCTCTATTCAGTTGTATCCATCTATATTATCTATGTTTTCAGAAGGCAGGGTAGCTGCTGACTTTGCTAAGCCATCGACATTCCTCCTAATGCCTACACGCGATGTTTTCAGAATAGCTGCTGACTTTTCTAAGCCATCGACAGTTTCATTCCCACTAATGCCTACATGCGGTGGGATCCACTGAAATCTTCTGTCATAGTGAAGTGAGTTGATATTTTTCGCAATTTCGGAATAATTATAAAAGAATTAAACATATTTGTTGATTAAGAAAAAGGCATCTCCTTATCGTGTGTGCAACTGAAAGTTGCTAATGGCTTGCGCCATCTATCGGAATAAATATCAACTATTCTCGTTGATTTTTTAATTATTCCAGAATTGACCAAATACCCATTCTTAATTAATCAAGAAAAGCTAACCACTGACGCGTTTCAGGCTGTTGGCCCTCATCAGCGTGGTGCAAGCTGTACCTCAACGACCAAAAAAATTGGTCATTTAAGGCATCCTGAAAAATCATGAAACGGGTAGTTAAGGCCAGAATTGCGTGAGACCGCGACACAATGTGAAAAAATAGTATAAATGTGATATTGTACTGGGATAAGGTGCATAAATTGAGAAAAAGGCAGTTGCACGATAAGGAGATGCCTTTTTCTTAATTTATGCACCTTATATATGGGTGTTTGACCAATTCTGGAATAATTACAAATCAACGAGAATAGTTGATATTTATTCCGATAGATGGCGCAAGCCATCAGCATCTTTCAGTTACACGATAAGGAGATACCTTTTTCTTTCCCATAATTTATGCAACTTATCCCAGTACAATATCACATTTGTGCTATTTTTCATATCTCAATTACAAGGCAATAATGCGCCCTATCTATTTGAGAAATAGAATTATAAAGCACGAATGTTTATTAAAAAAAAAAAAAAACAACAAAAACCGTTCTACTGTCCTTACTTCGATGACAAAATAAGAGTTCCTTAATCATCATTGGCGAATCCTCCCAGCGGTTTCGCCAATTTAAAATCCAATATGGGGGGTCGGTGGAAGGCTGGTTAAACCGGTTGGTTTTCGACCACTACGACCCGGGTTCAATTCCCGAATTAGACACTTCTTTCTGTTAAAAAAAAAATGCTCCAATGGCCCCCGATTCTTGCAAAAGTCCAACCCCACCAGCGAGTGCAAGTAACCAAACGAGGCTCTGGCACATTTGTAAGTGCAAAGTCGAACTGCTTTCACATGTGTAGACATGTGGTGCGCTTACAGTAAAAAAAAGCAGTCGCTAACTACCCACCATGATTATCATGGCCTGTACCACGTGTACTAGGGATAAGCAAAAAAAATCCAATATTAGAGCTTTAATACTGTATTGGACGATTCTGCTTATATATGCGACAACCCCTTTATATTTCTCGATGCAAATATTTATATGTATATCTGCAATTCTAAAATCTTATGTCCATAGATTTATGCAATAACATAACTAAGCTTCTGTTCTTCAGTGTAGCATATATAAGCAGAATCGTCCAATACAGTATTAGAGCTCTAAGAGTGGGGAAAATAATATAAATTATATATGAAAAATACCGTGTATATATACAGAGGGTTTACACTTATAGGGGAAACAAGTTTTATTATAAAATATTAAAAATTAACACCATATTTGAAAATTTTCAAATGTTCTATTTGAAAGCCCTTTTGTTTATTTACAGAACGGCACCTGATTTTTCACGATAGCAGACACTTTCTGATCATGGTCATACTCAAAAGATCCCATTCTTCCTTTACCACTTTCCAGAGACCTTCAATTGTCCTAGGGTGTCTCTTTCCAAGTGCTATTTTAAGGCATCCAAAAATTCAAAATTCCATCGGGGCTAAATCAGGAGATTTTACAGGGGTTCTGTTCTTTGGAATAGTGTTGGTTCCTGTTCTTTGCCTTAGATATTCCAAATAAGCTTGGGTTGAAGATGAGGTATGACTTGTGGCGTTATCATGGTGAAACCAGACTTTGTTGCTTTGTTTTCCATAGATAGAGGGAATATCATTCAAAAATATAGGTTCTAAAATGTAATTTTGATAGTATTCCGAGTTTATTTTGGCATTTCTTTCAACTTTTCTTATTTTTAATTTTCCTTCATATGATATACCGCATGCCACTATAAATCCTTTGGGGCAACTTTCGGCACATTCCTTCAACCAAATGGGCCTAAATTTTTCCACCCTTTTTGATAGTACGAGTATTGGTAAAATAAATAATATTTTGATCCAATTTATGCCTTTTCAATTAAAAGAAATATATATAAATATATATTTTTGAAAATAGAGCAATCCATAAATAAATATTTAATTAAAAAGGCATATATTGGATCAAAGGCTTTACACTTTCTTAAATCCATGAGTCTATATAATGAAAATAAAGAAAAACACATATTTTACTCTAACCTATTTTATAAATAACTGGTCGCCTCGCTTAAATGTCAATTTGCACAGAGAAGGTAAGTAATACACGACGTACCATATTTGCACACCTTCCTGGAATTTGATCCAATATATGCCTTTTTAATTATATTTACAAGGTATGTCCCATAATTTCCCTGACTGGGTCCATAAAAAAGGTAAGATATTTTTTAAAACATTATTAAAACTTTTCAAAGTAATCTCCCCTTGCTTCAACGCACCAGCGCCATCGTTTCTCCCAATTGTCGAAAGAGTTTTATAGGCCTCTTTTGGAATGCTCTTCAATGCCAACAGCGATTTTTCTATTATGTCATCCCTGGTGTCAAAATGTCTTCCTTTTAGAACTGCTTTAAGTTTGGGGAACAGGAAAGTGTCATTTGGTGCGATGTCTTGTATAAATATGAAAATTCGAAACCATTATAGACCGCGTATGATTCTTTTAAAAAAAATTAACAATTTCTACTGCCCTTACTTTTCATAACAGATTGTGTGCTAATGCATTATAATATATATATATATATATATATAACCTATATTTAAATTTTTCACAGAATCGGAATAATATTCAGAAGGTGGAAAAGTTTTGCATTTATTCAGTGCAGTGTTGCCGCTCGCTCCGCAAGTAAATTACTCTAGGCAGATATTAATTGGCTTCTCTCGGTGTAATTACTTACTGAGGCAATTAGGTGAAACACGTTCTATTCCAGAGAGGTGTGCAAATATGGTACGTCGTGTATAGCTTACCTTCTCTATGCAAATTTGATTTTAAGGGAGGCGACCTGTTATTTATGAAAAAAAAAAGATTAGAGTCAAAAATGTGTTTTTCTTTATTTTCATTATATAAACTCTTGGATTTAAGGAAATGTAAAGCCTTTGAAGTCACTGGTTTTCTATTTTTTGAAGGAGACAGAGGAATTTTGTTTACACATGATTATCTCGTGTTTCTTCAATAAAGGGCACTGTAATATCTTTCAGAGTTATTGTCTAAATCCCGATATACATGCTAAAAGGTACAATTTCCTTAAGTTTTGTCTCTATGAGTGTATCTTTCAGAGTTATTGTCTGAATCCCGATATACAGGCTAAAAGATACAAATTACTTAAGTTTTGTATCTATGAGTGTATCTTACAGAGTTATTGTCTGAATCCCGATATACATCCTGAAATGTACAACTTCCTTAAGTTTTGTCTCTATGAGTGTATCTTTCAGAGTTATTGTCTGAATCCCGATATACATGCTAAAAGGTACAATTTCCTTGAGTTTTGTTTCTATGAGTGTATCTTTCAGAGTTATTGTCTCAATCCCGATATACATGCTAAAAGGTACAACTTCATTAAGTTTTGTCTCTATGAGTGTATCTTTCAGAATTATTGTCTCAATCCCGATATACATGCTAAAAGGTACAACCTCCTTAAGTTTTGTCCATGAGTGTATCTTTCAGAGTTATTGTCTGAATACCGATATACATGCTAAAAGGTACAACTTCCTTAAGTTTGGTCTATGAGTGTATCTTTCAGAGTTATCGTCTTAATCCCGATATACATGCTAAAAGGTACAACTTCCTTAAGTTTTGTCCATGAGTGTATCTTTCAGAGTTATTGTCAGAATCCCGATATATATGCTAAAAGGTACAACTTCCTTAAGTTTTATCCATGAGTGTATCTTTCAGTGTTATTGTATATCCCGATATAGATGCTAAAAGGTACAACTTCCTTTAGTTTTATCCATGAGTGTATCTTTCAGAGTTATTGTCTGAATCCCGATATACATGTTAAAAGGTACAACTTCCATAAGTTTTGTCCATGAGTGTATCTTTCAGAGTTATTGTCTGAACTCCGATATACATGATAAAAGGTACAACTTCCTTAAGGTTTGTCTCTATGAGTGTATATTTCAGAGTTATTGTCTGAATCCCGATATACATGCTAAAATGTACAACTTCCTTAAGTTTTGTCTCTATCAGTGTATATATTTTTTTATCTTGTTTTGTAAATATCATTTTTTTTTTTGGTGTTTTGTAATTTTTACTATTTTTGTTTGTTTGATAAATACACCACTTTTCAAAAGAATAAATCCATTATAAAAAAATGTATAGAGAAATAGAAGCATATTTTGATAGGAAGTGGATTAAATAGAAGGAATTTATAACATTTAAATTTTTTTAAACCATTTTTTTTGTCAGCAACCATAATGCCAAATATTGCATGGTGTTTAAGAAGGAAATTTCTTCATTATCAAATCAGACGCGATATCTCCACAAGGGATGCTTATGTCATGAAACAACACTAAATTCAGATACTATATTACATAAATAAATATAAAATAATTCTTACTTCCTACTGTTATATAGAATTTAAAACTTGGTAGAAAATCTAAAATTGAATAAGAGAGTGTAAATTAAAATTTATTTATCTTTAGATAAGAAAATTCTAGAAAATTAAAATAAAAACACGACCAGAATTTTTAATAAAATAATGTTTTTTTTTTTTTTTTTTTTACAAATTATATATAGGTTATTGTAAAATTAAATTATAGAATGAAGATGAAATTGTTGAAGTTTTGTAATTAAATTTGTTATTTTAAAGATATTTTTAAAAAAGTAATAAGTAAATAATTTTATTCACAATATGACTTGTATACAAACTTTTTATAAATTATTCTAAAAGGGTTTCTATATATTTTAAGAATGAGTTCAATTTATTCCATAGATTCTTCTGAATGGTCCTAAGAAGATGTCTCTATAACTATTCATAGAAATGACGTTTAATAAGCTTTACCGCAAATGTTTCTTTTTACAGAACGAAAAATCATAATTTTAATTATTTTAAGAAGAAATAACGACCATTGACAAAAGTTACTATTACGGGTTATCACACAAAAAAAAGGAATATACTAGGGCCTAAAGTAAATGTAACTTACTACACAGAAAAGCATACACTCAAGAGTACAACACCAACAACACGAAGGAAGTAAATGAAACTCACGATTGGTAAAATAAAAACAAAACAGTACTTATCTTTATTGTAGCGTTGGTAGGGATCGGACTCGGGTCACACCGGGATGCGAAGAGATCCCCAGACACGGAAAAATCATGTAGAAAAAAACTTTATGTGTTTCCACACCAATTCTACTCGCTCTGGGCCCCCTCGCATTCCCTTAGTCCCCTCTTATATACAGACATGGTCACATTCGTCCAATGAGAAGGTGTGAGCGATTGGTTCACTAACAAACGAAGACAACATTCTTCCCGCTAAAAACTGATCAGAAAAAACTGAAAATGTTTGTCAATATATTTTGACACTATTCCTATCCTTAAGGATGAAGTATGAAAGTATGAATTGTGAAGAGTAATGATGAACGGAAAAATAAAGTTTCCAGGAATGGGAAACGAATCCACAGTTTTATTTTTCCGTTCATCATTACTCTTCACAATTCATCTTTTCATAATTCATCCCTAAGGATAGAAATAGTCGTTATTTCTCCTTAAAATAATTAAAAATTACGATTTTTCGTTCTGTAAAAAGAAACATTTGCGGTAAAACTTGTTATACGTTCTATAAACATAGCCGCATTATATTGTATTATACATAGAAATGTTGGATTGGAAATATAACAAAATACTTATTGAATTTAAAGGGTTTTTTTTTGTGTGTGAGGTAAAACTTGTTTCTTTGAATTGATGATGATATCTGAGAAATTGGCAGTTCTTTTATTGGGGTTGATTTCATTACTGATAAGATTAAGGTATTTTGGACACATGTTGTTAGACTTGAAATCTGGAAATCTGAGGTTTGATTGTAAATTGATATGTAAAAATCCACATATCTAAGAATAATAGGAGGTTGTTTTTCTTAATATAATATTTGTGTTTATATGTATATGGGAAAATTTTCAAAACCGAAACTAAATGTAAATCAATATTCTTTATAGCAGAGTTAAAGCTTGAAATTATATAGTTCTGAATTTTAGAAGTTGTTTGTGTAACTTAGAAATATGGTAAACATAAGGGATTTCTTTCAAATAATTAGAAATGTATACATATTTTTCTATCAAACTTTCTATTATCATTTGTTGTTATTTGGTTTTTAAGTGGTAATTTTATATTTTTGTTGATATTGTTTATTTATTTATTTAGTTATTCGTTGAAAAAATACGTTTTTACAAACATTGTTAAGATTGTGAAAAAATAGTACAATATTACATTTGTACTATTTTTTCACAATCTTAACAATATTTATTCCGATAGATGGCGCAAGCCATCAGCAACTTTCAGTTGCACGATAAGTAGATGCCTTTTTCTTAATTGTTAAGATTATTGGAACCTTTTATCAGTAGTGGTCAATTTATAATGTAGTGTGGAAATTTAGTCTTCAATATCTGTGATGTTTTAAATGATGAATATTTATTTTTAATCTGGCTAGGATATTCCTTTATATTTTTTTTGTTCTATTGTTTTTCATATATATATATATATTCATAAACTGTTACCAAAATTAAAAACCTTTTTGATACCCTAAAAGTAATATTTTTATAATTTGTTTTTAATTATCATTACTTATTCTCTAATACAACTATCTTTCATATAAATTATATTTAATTCTACTTATATATATATGTGGTATCGTCGGTGCGAAATCTTTTGAAGTTGGTTGATAATTGATTGAATTGGTGTTGGCGCAGTCGTTTGAGTGGTAAGTTCTGCATACAGGGGAAAATAACGAAAAACACAGGGTTGGTTGAGTTGAAAAAGGCTAGTAATCTAGGGAGAAAAAGGAGTTGAGGAGTTGGCTATCGACTATCTATTCCATGATTGAGAATTGACTTATCTGAGGATTGAGGAGATGGGATTTTGCTCCAAGCTGATTTCTATGGCGCCACGGTCCTAACTCGGTGCTGTCCAAGGTCCTGACTCGGTGCTGTCCAGGGGCTAACTCGGTGCTGTCCAGGGGCTAACTAACTATTCTTCGTTCCCGATTTAAGAAGAAAACTCTTTAGGCTTCTCATTGGCTGGGATTTTGTGACGTGTAATCTTTCTATAGGTTCCTACCTAATGGCCTACTCTCTGATTGGTCTTTGCTAATTCTTTGTTCTCTGGACTTGTGCTAACCTGACCAGGAAATGCTAGGTTCTTGAACTCAGTTTTATGAGTTCCGGGATAATAAAACCTGCTAATGATTGCTTCCTCTTTGAGGGCGTTTCTCCCCCAGATTCTTAAGCCTTGTCTTTATTCAAATCTTTTAAAACATATATTGCATACATATTTGGGCGGGTTTGCATCCAGTTATGTACAAATTATGACATATAAATATTTTTTGAAAATAGAGCAATCCATAAATAGATCTTTAATTAAAAAGGCATATATTGGATCAAAATAATATGATATTGCTAAAATTAATGATATTTTGATCCAATATATGCCTTTTTAATTAAATATATATATATATTGTTTAAATTCAGAAATTAAAAAAAGGTAAAATAAATGACTTTTTTGTTGGAAAAAAAGAAAAATAGTAAATCAATGATCTTGAAATATTTTTAGACTGACAACACTGTAATAAAAAAACGAGAACAAAGGAGTGTTTTGTTTTGTTTTACAAAATTAGTAATTGTAATGTAAATTGTTAAGTGTTCTTTTCTCTCTCTCTTTGAAAATAATAAATTTAAAATACTTTCTTAAAAGGTAAAATTGCATAATTCTTTAAAACCACTTCAGCTGTAAGTAAACTTGTTATTTGTTGTTTCATTGTCTGAACCATAAGAGATTCCCAACATGGTAGCAGAGGTCCGTGGTTTTTGAATCACGGTAAAATATATATTAAATATAGGATAAAATATAAATAAAAACAAAAATGACTGTCAGCGAAGATATCGGAAATATTGTGAGACTTAAAAGTCCTGAAAATTTTGATTTATGGAATTTTCAGATAACAATTATTTTCAAAGCAAATGGCCTTCTAGATATTGTAAATGGAAAATCGTTGTTTGAAGACTTGAAAGATGAAACTGGAAAAGATAAATGGAGCCTAAAAGACGCCAAAGCACAAAAATACATAATGTTAACCATTGAAAAGATTGTTTTAACACATATTCTAAATTGCAAAACTTCAAAAGAAATGTATGAAAAACTAGTAGCCATTTATCAAAGAGAAGATGAGCGATTAAAATGCAAATTACTACAAGAATTTCATGGATTCAAATTTGATATAAATACAGATATAAGCAGAATGCAATATTTAGTATTCAAACTAAATAATGTAAAACAAGAAATTGAGGAAAGCTTTGTAATTTCTAAAATATTGAGCATTTTGCCAGATTACTTTAATTACTTCAGTACAGCATGGGACTCGACACCAAAAAGTGAGAAAACGTTAACAAACTTAATATCAAGACTATCACGTGAAGAAACTAAACAAAAAGTAAAGCCTGAAGAGGGAATAGCCATGAGTGCTACTAAAGTAAAGCAGTGCTTTAACTTCTCTTCTGCAAAAAGAGCGGGCACTTAGCAAAATACTGTAGACTAAATAAAAAATGGTGTTCCATCTGTAAAAAGACAAATCATACTCAAGACCAATGCTTCTTTAAGAAATCTCAAAATAAATTCCAGGCAAATATTCCTTGCCGAATTTGTAAAAAGACAAATCATAAAGAAAAGGATTGCTTTTTCAGAAACAAAAATGAAGAAAAAATGTCCTTTTTTGCAGGAGAGACTTCAAAATGTAAAAATGAGGAATTGCTAGAATTGATTGTAGACAGTGGCTCAACAAGCCATATGATAAATAGTAAAAGGTTTTTACTAGATGAAGTAGATTGCAACTCAAAAATATCAATAGCGAAAAAGGAAGAAACTCTAATAGCAAAATCAGTCGAGAAAATTCAAGGTAAGAAATGTGATCTCAAGGAGGTGATTTTTGTACCAAGCTTGACAAATAATTTACTATCTGTAAGTGCCATTACCAGAAATAAAGGCAAAGTCGTCTTTGAAGGTGAAAAGGTATTTGTCTTAAAAATGTAATAAAAGTTTTTGAAGGAGAAAAACGGGAAAATGGACTAATACAATAAATATAGAAACAGAAAATCCCGAAATTGAAGAATCTCACCTAACAGCTACCCAAAATAAAGAAATGCTCAAATGGCACAGAAAAATGGGTCACATAAGTTTTTCAAGCTTAAAACAATTAAAATCTATGGTTAATGGAATAAACATAGAAAAAATAAGTCAAGATGAAATTTGTGAAACATGCATTAAAGCTAAACAGGTAAGAAAGCCATTCAATTCCATTAGAACAAAATCAAAAAGACCTTTAGAAATAATCCATACAGATGTATGTGGACCTTTAGATCCCACTACCCATGACAACAAAAACTATTTTCTAGCATTTCTTGATGACTACACACATTTTTGTCATGTGTATTTGTTACAAAATAAATATGAAGTAAAAAGGATATCTAAAAGAATTTATTACAGAAGCAGAAAACCAAATGAATCTAAAAGTTTCAAATATAAGATGTGACAACGGCGGAGAATATGTAAATGAAGATATAAAATCCTGGTGCAAAGCTAAAGGAATCATTATGGATCTCACCATACCTCACTCACCTCAGCTAAACGGCAAAGCCGAAAGATTAAATACAACCCTGATGAAGAAAACTAGAGCTCTTTTGATTGATTCTGGTGTAGAAAAATACATGTGGGGTGATGCTGTAAGGGTTTAAGCCTATTTGCTGAACCGAAGCCCTACTCAAGAATTAGAGAAAACCCCTGCCGAACTTTGGTTCAACAAAAAAACAAATTTGTCAAACTTACAACTTTTTGGTTGTGAAGCTTATGTCAAAACCCTAAAACACATAAAGAAATTGGAAGACAGAAGTAAAAAATATACCTTTATAGGTTATGCACCAAATGGTTATCGCCTTTGGGATGAACAAAGCAAACAAATCTTTACAGCTAGAGATGTAATTTTTTTAGATAAAGGATGTATAAATAAAGAAGAAAAAATACCTATTGTCGAACCAGAAGAAGAATCTGAAGATCAACTAGAATTAAATGAAGAACCAATTCTACCAGAAGTCTCTGAAGACAAAGAAGATATCCCTACAAAACCAAGTACTTCAAAATATAATCTTAGACCAAGAAGTAGTTTACAAACACCATCAAGATATGAAGACTTCTATTTAGAACGGGACGGAACAACAGAATCAGCTCTTCTAACTTACTCGGAAGTTATATCTGGTCCAAATCAAGAAAAATGGAAAAAGGCAATAAAAGAAGAAAAATAGTCTCTTGCCAAAAATGAAATTTGGGAAATAGTAAAAGAAATTGAAGCGTCAAACAAGAAGATTCTGACCTCTAAATGGCTCTTTAAAGTGAAAGAAGATGGCCGCTACAAAGCAAGACTAGTTGTAAGAGGCTTTGAACAAGAAGCAGGCATTGATTATAATGATATATTCAGTCCAGTTATAAGCACTGTCTCTTTAAGGATATACTTTGCTCTAATGGCTAAGAAAAGGTTTGTTTTTAAAACATTTGACATAAAAACAGCTTTTCTATATGGGTTTTTGGATGAAGAAATATATGTCCAATTGCCAGAAGGTTATAAAGGAAATATATGTAGGTTAAGAAAGGCATTGTATGGTTTAAAGCAAGCCCCATTAAAATGGAATGAAAGATTAAAAACCTTTCTCAAATCCCAATATTTCATACAACTAAAATCATAGCCATGTATTTTTAAAACCAACAAAGGAAATATGTACCTTGCAATATATGTAGATGATGGTATCTTAATGGGAGATAATGAAGAAGAATTAAATAATATTTTGGAAAAACTATCCCAAGAGTTTGAAGTCAAAATGAACAATGATCCAAGAACTTTTTTGGGAATAAATCTGTGCTTTGAGGAAAAAAATAAAATTTTACTTTCACAAGAAAATTATGCAAAATCAGTTCTTGAAAAAAAAATGTGCAAAACTCAAAACCAGTACCCACTCCTATTACAGATGTAGTAAAAGAACTAGAGAAAAACTTAGAAATATCAAATAATAATGAATTTCCCTACAGACAAGCAATTGGAAGCCTTTTATATTTGACAAACAAAACTAGACCAGACCTGACCTTTGCCACAAATTTTGAAAGCAGGTCAATGCATGATCCTACAACTCAAGATATTATAAACATCAAAAGAACCCTAAGATATTTAAATCACACCACCAATTTAGGCATATCATATGATGGAGAGATGCCATTTGAATTAAATGTGTATTGTGATTCTGACTTTGCTGGAGATATTAAAACTAGAAAAAGTACCACAGGATATGTAGTTTACTTATGTGGAGGTCCCATAAGTTGGTGCTCCAGAAAGCAACCTGTAATTGCCCTTTCCAGCACTGAAGCAGAGTCCATTGCTGCAGCAGATGCATGCAAATAAGTGTCATACATAAGATCCCTATTAGAAGAATTAATTCCAGATAATTTTGATATAAATCTCTATGTTGATAACCAAAGCACTATAAAAATGATAAAATCAGGCCAATTCACTACTAAAACTAAACACATTGATGTCAAATATCATTTTGTGAAAGATCAAGCTCAAAGGTTTAACCTTATATATTGTCCAACAGAACACCAAATTGCAGACATCCTAACAAAACCTCTAGCCAAGCCAAAATTTGACAAATTCAAATCCCTTCTTATGACAACCATTTAAACATAAGTCAAGTGAAGAAACTGTTGAATGTGATAAGATCACTGATTTAAGAGGGAATGTTGAAAAAAAGAAGAATAGTAAACAATGATCTTGAAATATTTTTAGACTGACAACACTGTAATAAAAAAACGAGAACAAAGGAGTGTTTTGTTTTGTTTTACAAAGTTAGTAATTGTAATGTAAATTGTTAAATGTTCTTTCCTCTCTCTCTCTTTGAAAATAATAAATTTAAAATACTTTCTTAAAAGGCTAAATTGCCTAATTCTTTAAAACCAATTCAGCTGTAAGTAAACTTGTTATTTGTTGTTTCATTGTCTGAACCATAAGAGATTCCCAACATTTTTTACTTTAATAAATATTATTGAGTACACTTTATGCAATTATAGAAACAAAAAATGTGTCAAGAGGAGCTTCGGCTGCTACGCGTCATATGCTGGATAGAAAAGGAACAAGCAAGGCGAAAGGTTTATAGAAAAAACAAATACGTATTTTCAAAATAGAATTTTTGAATCAATATAAAATAAGACATTTTATTTTTATGATTCCTCTCCACACAATATTTCTAGAGGCTGTTCGCCAATCTTCCTATTTATATAATACAATATAATGCGGGTATGATTATAGAACGACGTTTAACAAGTTTTAACGCAAATGTTTCTTTTTACAGAACGAAATATCGTAATTTTTAATTATTTTAAGGAGAAATAACGACTATTCCTATCCTTAGGGATGATGTATGAAAGGATGAATTGTGAAGAGTAATGATGAACGGAAATAAAACTTTGGGTTCGTTTCCTATCCCTGGATACTTTTATTTTCCGTTCATCATTACTCTTCACAATTCATCCTTTCATACTTCATCCCTAAGGATAGGAATAGTCGTTATTTCTCCTTAAAATAATTAAAATTATGATTTTTCGTTCGGTAAAAAGAAACATTTGTGGTAAAACTTGTTAAGCGTCAATCTTCCTATTTACATATATATATTCTCCACAGAATTGCAATTACAATTATTTTATTTCCAAAGCGCTATATCCCGCAAGGGATACTTGGGCCAAAAAAGGATAAAAGTTTATTTACATAAGTTATTTACATTATTCAACGCATGAAACCATTAGAGATCCAGATTTTGTAGAAAGTTTAGAATGTAATTACAAAATGAATTGAACTTTAAATATGATTTTTTTTATCGGAAATCAAATCGTTAAGTTCACAAACAAATAGTTCATTCTTCATTCAATAATCTTGAAATGCTGGGCAATCGATCAGTAGATGTCTTGAGGTTTGTTCCTCAATACCACAAAAGCAACTTGAATCTTCCACTGCCTTTATTCTATTTTAAAAACTTTTGAAATTTCCGTGGTTTGTAACAAATTGAGTATTATAAAAATTTGGACGAAAGTATTTAGGGATTCCACAGAAGGTGAACAATATTGGGATAAGGCTTAACTTATTATTAGAGCAACTTTACAATATATTCGCCAAGTTACCTTACCCCACTTCAATTGTATTAACCCTTAACTGGACGGGCGAATTTTTCTTACGTAGCTGTACAGGTTGGGTTGATTCAACCCACTTATGTAACCTTATGAAATAGGCGGTAAATAATGATTGAAATCAATATTCAAAAAATATTTAATGAATACAAATGTTAACATAGAGATTTTGAAGTTTTAAAATTCTTAATGTAATCTATTTACAGATTTCACTAATTATTAAGGTTAAACTATTGTCTACTCGATTCTTCGTCTGTTATTATTATATACTAGACATTTCATAATGACTTTTTAAAGAAAGTGTTTTATTCAATTTACTGGCTTTAAGTAAGAGCAGGAAAAAACCCCAAATTGTTCTATGGCGTGCCCATATATGGTATAAGTGACCATATTTGGTGGGTGTCAGGCTATTTGCATATATCCCCAGGAGAGTAGCCAAATATGATTGATTGCCGATTGATTCCGCCATGACAGTGAAGGATGATGTGGTCGTCTGGCAGGTTTTGTTTCCCTGACTTGTGATTGGTCGGTTCTACTTGGATGATATTCCTTTTTTTATTCCTCTCTTCATTTTAAAATATGCAAATACGTTTTTGAGAGTGCTTTTAAATATAATAAAATTTATAAATTTTTAATTATATATTTTCAAATTAGAAAAATATTATGAAATTTATATTTGCTCTCGTTTGGTAATAAAATATAATTTTATAAAGGGTAATTGGGGTATATTTCAATATATTTAACATCAAGGAGTATTATTAAAATGTTATATACAGTTAAACCTGTCTATAGCGCCCCCTTCTCTATAGCACCCGATTTCAAATACGTAGTACGATGCGATTTACATTAAAAGTGACCTGTCTATAGCGCCCACTCTAAATAGCGCCTCCCTCTTTATTGCGCCCGATTTAAAATACTTAGGACGATGCGATTTGCATTAAAAGTGACCTGTCTATAGCGTCTCCTCTAAATAGCGCCTCCCTCTCTATAGCGCCCGATTTCAAATACGTAGTACGATGCGATTTACATTAAAAGTGACCTGTCTATAGCGTCCCCTCTAAATAGCGCCTCCCTCTCTATAGCGCCCGATTTCAAATACGTAGTACGATGCGATTTACATTAAAAGTGACCTGTCTTTAGCGCACCCTTTAAATTTTGCCTCCCTCTCTATAGTGCCCGATTTTAAATACGTAGTACGATGCGATTTACATTAAAAGTGACCTGTCTATAGCACCTTATTTTGGTGAGTCCCAAGAGGTGGCGCTATAGACAGGTTTAACTGTATTTTTAAAAATAGTCTAAAATTTTATTATAGACAAACATTTCCGGCTTCGCCCGAGTTCTTCACGATTGAATGTTTGCCCAACTGTTATTGTTTTAGCGCAAAGGTTTATCAATTAATTTTTATAAAAATAATAAATAAGATATCAGCGCAGATCATGCAGATAACAATTGGGAATTCGTTAGGAAGACTTGATTATACCAATCTCCATTGGGATTAATAAACTATGGAAATTATATCCATTGAGAAGAAGAAGCGAATAAAATGTCAACTTTTAGAGAACCAGGCTTAACTATTAGAAAGACAAAGATGTGTATGAATGCTCGTAATAAATTAATAATATAATAGTTAATATTATTATTATATTAGTAGTAGTAGGGTGTAAATATAGGAATCAATCATGTTCTGAACCCTGGATATGCAAATTATCCTGTAACCGTATCAATTTACATATTCTTGGCAGCGAGTGCAAGTAACCAAACGGGGCTCTGACACATTTGTAAGTGCAAAGTCGAACTGCTCTCACATATGTAGACAGGTGGTGCACTTACAGTAAAATCAGTCGCCGACTTCTACTCACCATGATTATTATGGCCTGTACCATGTATACTAGAGATAAGGAAAACAAAAAACAACATATTCTTGGTTTAGAATTATGTCTAACTATTTTTAAACCTAATTATATATTGATATACAATTAAATCACTATATTTGGTGCTACAGTGTCAACTGGAGAATTCAAAGAGTATGGCAACAATTATTTTTCCATTGCAGTAAGGGCAGTAGAAATTGTTTATTTTCAAATTGAATCTTATGCCTTTAAAATAATTTCGAATTTTGATAACAGATGGCGCGCTAGTGCATCATATTATAAATGTTCTAATAAAAAAAAAAACGATTTGATATTTGCGGAAGAGCGATTGCTCGAAGCATATTATATATTTATAATTATATGTAATTCTACTGTCCTCAAAGCTTATGTCCATAGTTCTTCTAAAATACCCATTTCAAGAGTCTAGCATCAGTATCACCATAAAAGGAAGTTCCAAAAATGCAATATAACAGCGGTATGGTAGATTAAACTGGCGAAACCGCTGGGAGGGTTCACCACTGATGAGCCAGGCCCTCCCATTAATTTTTCCATTGTTAATTTTCAAAAAGAATCTTACGCCTTTAAAATAATTTAGAATTTCAAACATTTCTCTTTATTTATACGTAAATAGATTTGTAATTAACAGGTAACCCAGATAATAAAATATGTTGTCAATTTGCACAGTATAGTATGCAAATAAAATGACGGAAACCAATTAAATGGGCTGTGCTCATTATAAAATAAACATATTTCTTTGTCAATTTGCAATATATATAAAGATTAAAAAAAAAAACTCTTTATCTTAATTTTATTTATTATTTCATTTTCAAATAATTCCTGATATAAATGGTCTTAGAATTACGCAGACGTATAAAAATAATTAAATTGTGTATATATTTATTTATTGGGTTTTGACTAGAGACTAGAGTAGATATATTCTGTCGAGAGATATGTAAATCAGTATTGTTTAATTTTGAGATTAAATTTGTTTTGTTAAATTGCTTCTATGTAAATATTTTATAAATTCAAATAATAATTCCTAGGTAACTATTACTCTCATATATATATATAAGACGATAAATTAATTTCATACTTACAACATATAAATATATGGTACAGCCTACTCTACGCTGACGAGTGCCAAAAGCGCGAAACGCGTTCGTGGATGGCCTTTCTTGATTTATCAATAAGTTTGGTTGGCCAAATATCAGGGAACAGGCTAAATTAATATTTAGTTGATTTCTGTTCCGCCAGATGGCGCTCTGCCTCCTTAAAAGCACAGGTTGCTCCTGGTCAGGATATGCCTTCTTTTATTTTAATATCAACACCTGACCTTTTTATTTTTTTCTATCATTTTTTCATATATATATATATATATTGTAGCATAGAAATCAAGTCTTTGTATATCTTAAGATGTGAAGGTATTTATTGATGACGTCGGAACGACTAGTCGACAATTATCAACAAACCAAAGTTACCATATACAGCAAGAGAATATTGAACAAACAAGCTATGCAACATATACAATGATCTCACAAATACAAAGTAATATTCTGTTTTAAATATTCTCATTGGCTAACTAAATTATGATACATTAGCGCGCCATCTGTTATCAAAATGCGAAACTATTATAGACGCGTATACTTCTTTTTAAAAATAAACAATTACTACTGTCCTCTTACTGTAATGGAAAAATTAATGAGAGGGCCTATCTCATCATTGGCGAAACCGCTGGGAGGGTTCACCACTGATGAGCCAGGCCCTCCTATTAATTTTTTCATTGCAGTAAGGACAGTGGAAATTGTTTATTTTTAAAAAGAATCATATGCGTCTTAATAGTTTAGAATTTTGATGACTAACTTAATTAAATTATAAATTATTTCACGGTGGGTAAAATTTGGCGACTGCTTTTATTCTAAGTGCACCACACGTCTAAACATGTGAAAAGCAGTTAGACTTTGCACTTACAAATGTGCCAGAACCCCGATTGGGTACTTACACTCGCTGGTGGGGTTGGACTTTTTCAAGAATCGGGGTCCATTAGAGCTTTTTTTTTTTTAATCATAAAAAAGTGCTCAATGCGGGAATTGAACCAGGGTCGTAGCGGTCGATAACCAACGGTTTAGACCATCCTTCCACCGACCTTTAACCATTTAATATAAAGAAACGTTGTCATATCTGTTGGAATATTACACAGAGTAACAATGGCTATAGATGAGCTCCTGTTTGAAAATGAACTTGTATGTATATAATAATTCTTGTTTTTGTTGTTGTCACGTAGACATATATACCAAGATTTGTTTCATATAATTGCTATTAATAATAAATAATATGTAAAGTTAAATTGGTTACGGATTCATCCCTCTTACTTACTTTAATTACATAACAATATCTAAAGAGACAAGGGTCGCCTCTTTCGTCAAAATAGACATCTAAAACCAGACGCCATCTATTGACAGTCGATATTTTAGATCTTTTAGATCAATTTCCTACCCCGGCAAAATTTCCATCTATAACAATATCTAATATGCGTTTTCATATAAACTAAAGAAAACATTTCACATATCATAATGTTTTTTCTGCGAAGAAATTATTTTACCAAGTTTGTAGACAGCCTCTTCCATAAATATTTATTCTGTAAATTTTCAAATATTAATTCGCGGAGTCGAGGGTATTTACTTTTCCAGAAATAACAAAAAATAACATCAACTTGGAATAACTTAGTTGAATATTGCTTTGATAGAATTTCTACCAATTTTCCTTTCAAATATTTGTTTGTGTATTTCCGCCTAGTAGTATTTTATATAACCATCCCATTATATCTATTTTATATATAGTATGTTATTTATAATGATGCATTAGCGCGCCATCTGTTATGAAAATTCGAAACTATTATAGACGCGTATTATTCTTTTAAAAATAAAACAATTTCTACTGCTCTTACTGCAATGGAAAAATTAATGGGAGGACCTGGCTCATCAGTGGGTGAACCCTCCCAGTGGTTTCGCCAGTTTAATCTACCACATATATGATATATAAAAATATTATTTTATTTAAAATATATATCATAGATTCAAATATTGTTAAATCGACCGCCAGAGGTCACGCTTTGCATTTAAAAACTCGTTGTTGTTCTTTCCCGATGGCCGACTCAAAACTTTTGTACATTATGTAAATAATCTTTTGTATTCCTTATTCTACTCGCCTCAAGCCAGGCAGTACTTTTATCAAATTTTTTTTTTATATATTTCATAAGTTCAAATAAAGCAATATCTGATCAAAACCATTTTTATTATTAAACTTTCAAGATTTTAACCACGACTGCATCACCAATACCATTTAGTCCTAAAAAATCAGCAAATAATTTCCATAACATAATCTTAAAGATAAACAAAAATCAAGCAACAACTAATAATAATTCTATATAACTATAATTACAAAATCAACAGAAATATCAATTTTATAACATATATATCCTATTGACATATAAATATAATATTTGTTCAAAATATCGAGAAAGGATTTAAGTGTTAATATTTATGAAAGTGCTTATTGGGTTAAAAACAAGTTCTATTTTGCCAGAGATGTATATTATCAATATTTGAATAACTCTATATATATATGTGTCATAATGTATGTTCTTCCAGGAATAATGGAGTAAACCTACAGTCAACCAGAGAGAGACCTAGATAGAAGGTACGGCCATCTTGGGCCTCTGGCCACATTCCGGGGGGGGGGGGGGGGGGGGCTTTTCTTGGAACCTCAGGACTATTTTTGGACAGTCGGGGGGGGGGGGTGGTGTGCGACACGAACGGTCGTTCAGCGGTGATATCTGCTCGCGCTCTCTCTCTCTCGCTGGTTGCCTGGAATTCCTCTTCCAAACTTGTGGTTTCCTTATTTCTCTCTCCCCACATTATTTTCATATTGCCACATTGAAAGTCGACAGGATCATATCACAGAAGAGTCGACAGGATCATATCACAGAAGAGTCGAAAGGATCATATCACATAAAGAGTCGACAGGATAAGACCTGGCCGGGAAGCAAATCCCTCATTTACCGGAGTATGAAGAAACAAGAAGCCAAGCCACGATGATCGGCCAAACCCAACTCAACTGTAACCACTCCTCTTCGAGCCCTCAACCCCTTCTTCGCCAACCTTTGAACCGTGATCCCGAAGAAGTATTCACCTACGACGGAGATGGAGCTGCCACGCACTTCTTCCAGCACTAGATCTGCCCAAGAACGACCACCGTGCCAGGGCAGGACACCTTCCTCCATCATGGACAAGACTCCGCCATATCCCTGCCGCTACTGTGATGTACAACACTGGTACGCACAGTGTCACAGACAGAACTCTCCCGAAGCTCAATGAACTTACCTGCGCCCTAAACCAACATAACACGTGAGTGTAATTGTTTTAACTCCTACCATTCATTCTTTAAATAAGTCATTCCTTGTAAATTGTCCCAATATTTACATAATTAGCTCCATTTATTCTCTCCACGCCTATTAACAATGATTTTATTTTCTATATTATTTATCTAGATATTTGTAACTCATTTAATTAGTTACCAGTAGAAATTTAACAATCGTCATTTTAATTAAATAATTTCCATTTTAACGTAACTCTTAAAAAAAAGGAATTCTGCCTATTAATGCTTTACGATTTTTACTATTAACAATAGATTTTTCATAATCAATTTATTTATGAAAATATGCCTCCAGCACCTAAACTTTTGTATACCTATTTGTATATGACCTCTCCTACTTGTAAGCACGGCTCACGAAAAATAATTTCTTTCCCTAATCGACTCAAAATTCACCCTGTAATTCAGGCGTCGAAGAATTCCAACCACCACGTGAGCCTTGCTTACAACCAACCCTTGGTGACTCTTATCTATCTTCCCCTTAATGTCCCACTCATTCTTACAACCTTGTCAACCTTATACCAGCTCAGGACCTTTTATAGAATTATTGATTAATCAATTATCGAACATTATTGCAAACAATATTGTCATTTCAAAATCCTAATCTTCGCCCTTCATTTATGATAATATATTTCGTAGTTCATCTCTAGCATATCCACCGACCCACACCATCTAGCCAATGGTGTGTTCGTCACAGGATGCAGATTGACTAACTGCTAGATATTTATCAACTCCTTTTTGTTCGCACTTGAACAATCTGCATCGAGCGACACAGTTCGCCCCTTCTTCTCGCGCCACACGTTCGCCACACGGACCCTGTCTACAAATCTATGTTTGTCCATTGTCCAAACCAGCACGATATAGCCTACCTTCGATATTTCCCACGGAGGTACGTTAAACATCGTCGCTGATTATGTCCGGTCCGTCATCATTTCGCGCAGACATGGGTCTTACGTACAACCCACCGCGAAATCATCGCCTTGCACAAGCTCCCACGAAGATTCAAACACCTCGTGTCCGAGCAGCTTGTCACTTGTAACGGACAACGCCGTCCTCGTCCCAATTTTTGGCACTGTGCGCGCATACTTTCCTCCAATTAACTATAAGTCCATTCGACTTCCTCACCTACACACGGGACATTTTTCCCTCGGACTTGCTACACAAGTAACTGCATAGATAAGGTAGAATGGCCCAGGGCAAGTTTCCCCTCGTTCTGTTCGCCAAGGTTCTAACATTGTATGTAGTGCTGTATTTACCTCAGTCCTGAGCTCACACAATTTCCAACCTCAACCTCATTTCTCGTACTCTACACCTATAGCATAGAAAGCCCATGCCAAGTTTCCCCTTGCCATGTCCGCCTGAAAAATATCTTAAAGTGTAGAGTTCCCCAGTCTTAATGATCTTCAGAATTTCATCATGTGTATGTGACTCCCCTTCTCGTTGTTCACACCCCTCCATAACCTTTCCCTTATAATACATTAGATGTTATTGTATATAGCCTTTTATAACTTCGATATTATAAAAAAATTCCTTAAATATCAAACTCTCCGGTGTTGTAAAATTGCTTGTAAATAATATTTACTTGTGTACGATACAATATTTTATTTACATAAAACTATGTCACCATAACCTTAATTAATTTCAACTGTAAAATTATTTTCTCTATTCCTGGCTTCACCAACTTTAAGTATACTCAAACCATGTTCAGCCTTCTTCAACGGGGGCCATATGTCATAATGTATGTTCTTCCAGGAATAATAAAGTAAACTTACAGTCAACCAGAGAGAGACGTAGATAGAAGGTAGCTAAAGTACGGCCATTTTGGGCCACTGGCCACATTCCGGGGGGGGGCTTTTCTTGGAACCTCAGGACTATTTTTGGACAGTCGGGGGGTGGTGTGCGACACAAACGGTCGTTCAGCGGTGATATAACCTCGCGCTCTCTCTTTCTCTCGCTGGTTGCCTGGAATTCCTCTTCCAAACTTGTGGTTTCCTTATTTCTCTCTCCCCACATTATTATCATATTGCCACACTGAAAGTCGACAGGATCATATCATATATATATATAAAGCAATAACGCGTCATCTTCTTCTTCTTTCTTATATCCACACTGGGTGAAGTAGAATGTGTCTGCCTTTGTCATTTAGACTGGGAGCACTACTCAGTGGCAGGCCGCCTTAGCTCCAAAAGAAATGGCCGCCTCTGACATGAGGAACAGACGCCATGTGCAGCCGCTCCTAACATGGAGTACAAACGCTGCTCATCCTGTATTCTGGATCAGGAATCCTTACAGGGTACTATCAGCCGGGCCAGCTGAACCCAGGTTTTTTAGCGAGTTTGTTACTGCTCCCCCTCCTCCTTTTTCATCCGGGCTTGGGACCGGCAAAGGCGGAGTTAACGCGTCATCTATATATAGAAAATGGAAACATTAAGACGCGAATGTTTCTTTCACAAAAAAATCGAATTTCTACTGTCCTTACACTGCAATGAAATAATATTGAGAGGGCTTGGCTTATCAGTGGTGAACCCACCCAGCAGTTTCGCCAATTTAATCTATCGCCTCTTTAGAGCTTCAATACAGTATTGAATCATTCTGCTTATATATTCTACACTGAAGGGTGGAATCTTAGAAATGGTATTTAAGAAACCTACTGACATAATATTTTAGGACAGTAAGAATTGCATTTAAATATTCGAAAAAAATAGTACAAATGGGAAAAGTTGTACTGGGATCATGTTGATAAATATAGATAAAGACATCCCCTGATTGTGAAACTAAAGTTGCTGATGACGTTCTCCATCTGTCGGAATAAATATCAACTAATCGTTAGTTTTTAATTATTTCATAATTGACCAAATACCCTTTCTTTGATTAATCAAGAAATTTAATGGACATAAGCTTTTAGGACAGTAGAATTACATGTAATATTTGCATCGAGCAATGCTCTTCCGCACACAAACAATAAGGACAACTCTGTATATTTATTGTATAATATTTGACCAAGAATATCTAGTCACGTGTGTAATTGCCTGTACATATAGTAATTGGGTAAAATATGAAGTGTTTGTGTATTAGTTGTGTAAAACCAGTGCCTTTGTCGGTCCCAAGTGTGGATGAAAAAGGAGGAGGGGGAGCAGTAACAAGCTCGCTAAAAAACCTGGGTTCAGCTGGCCCGGCTGATAGTACCCTGTAAGGGCTCCTAATCCAAGGATACAGGATGAGCAGCGTTTGTACTCCATGTTAGGAGCAGCTGCACATGGCGTCTGTTCCTCATGTCAGAAGCGGCCATTTCTTTTGGAGCTAAGTCGGCCTGCCACTGAGTAGTGCTCCCAGTCTTTATGACAAAGGCAAACACATTCTACTTCACCCAGTCATGATGATTGTGAAATCTCCCAACTATGCTGTATCGGCCGTCGTGCAGTTGTATTGACTCATTCATTGATGAGCTCTACTCATCCCCGGCAGACACCATCAAATGTCTCAAGCTTTACAAGATTAATACTCTAATATGATTGAGTGGAGATAAAGAGGAAGTGTTAAAAAGAGTAGTTATTTATAACTTGGAAACCCCGCTACATTTATATGGAAGACTCCAGCGTCAACTATACCTCAAGTTTAAAGTTTAGGAGTGACTTACAGAAACTAGTGAATAGAAAAGTTTAATGAACATATTTTATTAACATGATGTATTTGTACGCCATCTGTTATAAGAAAGTTAAATTATTTTTGACACATAAGCTTCTTTGTGAAATAAAACAATATTCTACTGCTTATACTTGTGATGTAATCTGTGAATAAAAAATTCATAGAATTTAAAAAGAAAGGTCTTCTTCTTCTTTCTTATCTCCACTCAATCATATTAAGGTATCAAGATTGTAAAGCTTTAGATTTTTGATGGTGTCTGCAGGGGAAGAGTAGAGCTTATCAATAGATGAGTCAAAACAATCAATAATGTGTCTTGGGGTTGCAGGCTAGGAATTGCACTTAGTACATAGTGGGAAAACCCTGCAACCATTCTGAAAAGTCATTGTCCGTAGATGACCAGACTTAAGTCTGGAAATCAAAGACTGTTGTTCTCTTGGGAGGATAGAACCGGTGCTTGTCCCTCCTGCTCTATACCAGAAAAAGAAAGGGTATCATCATGATTGTTTATGTTATATATAGAGATAGCTCGAGTTAGGCTGTAGATATATGTATGTAGATATATAGTTGATAGATAGGCCATAACTTATAGTAAGTTCCCTCTCTTTAAATAAATATAATTAATTGTTCATCTTCCTATTTTGATTTTTTAAAGAAAACAAAACAATCCCATGATAAAAATAATGGGAGGGCCTGGCTCATCGGAGGTGAGCCCTCTCCCATCGGTTTCACAAGTTTATTAAAATATATATAATAAATTTCGAATGGAAATAGTTGAAAATAGATAAACACCGCTTCCTGAACACGATTTGAACAGACTCGTCCTATACGGATCTACCAACGGTACAAAGAAATTAAAAAAACCAACGGTCTGACAATCCATCAACCAGATCATCCACAGTTATCTAGAGGGTTGTGTTGAATAGAGAAAGTTGGAAAGACATATTTCATGAAAGGTCTCAAGAGATTTGTAGAATTCTATTTAGTTTTCTTATTTATTATATGTGTATTTTTGTCAAATATAGTATTATGATTTAATTCAAAACGTGCAAGAGTACGCTAAAAATTAGGTAATCGTGCTTCAATGTTGTCATTTCTTATTGATGGCGCATTATTGCCTTGTAATTAATTATTATTATTTTTCACTGTGGTACTGTGCTACGTGGTGCAGGACATGGTAATTATCATGTGATCATATAAGGTAGTTAGAGACTGCTTTTACTGTAAGTACACCACATGTAGAAAACAGTTCGAATTTTATACTTTACATATGTACCAGAGCCACATTTAATTACATGTACTAGCTGGTGTGATTGGATTTTTTGCGAGAATAGGAAGTCTTGAAGCATTATTTTTCCGTTTATCATTACTCTTCACAATTCATCCTTTCATACTTCATCCCTAAGGATAGAAATAATCGTTATTTCTCCTTATGAGAAATTTCGATTTTTCGTTTAAAAGAAACATTTGCGGTATAATTGCCAATTTTCGTTCTACAATCACAAGCCGTATTATATTGTATTATTAAAAAAAAGATGTCCAATGCGGGATTCGATCCTGATTCGTGGCTGTCTAAAACCGACGAATTATACCAGTGTTCCATCAACTCTAAGTGTCTCGGAGTATAAGACGGAGAGGTAAAGGAGCGACATCCCATAATAAACGCCTTGTCCATGGGCCATTAACTGCCGGATTGTCCCCATAAATATTCCGCAATGGTTATAAAATATTAAAATTGATAGCTCCATATTTAAATTTTTGTAATCTCCTATATTTTTCGGGATTCTGTGCTTTGTCTCTTTTTTTAATGGTTCTTTTGCTGTTTTCTTTGATAGGAGACCACTCTGATGGGTTTGTCCATGATAAATGATGATAACAACGAAGCTTATTTTATCTTTTTTATCTCAAATAAAATCAACTTATCTCTTAATATGTTGTTGTTGACGGTTATGTAATTATCAATGCCCCCTATTTACATATTTACTATGTTTTAAATTGCATATATTCGCGTTTAAAGAAGCTCAATTGATTTTTTTTCTTTAATCGTTTTGTTTATTCTAAAATCTTATTAAAATTCGTTTGTGTACAATTCTATTATAGTAATTGTTTATAAAATGGTCGATATTATTTATAAATATTTATATATGTATTTTATTTATTCTTTTAAAAGATTATAATGTTGAAATAATGTACATAAGAGAGAAGCAAATGTAATAATTATTTCCTTTCAACTAATGTGTTACAAAAAAAAACTTTATGCAAAAGGCATCACCTTATCGTGCAACTGAAAGTTGCTGATGGTTTGCGCCATCTATCGGAATAAATATCAACTATTCTCGTTGATTTTAATTATTCCAGAATTTGACCAAATACCCATTCTTGATTAATCAAGAAAAGCTAACCACGGAAGCGTTTCGGGCTGTTGGCCCTCATCAGCGTGGTGCAAGCTGTACCTCAACGACCAAAAAATTGGTCATTCAGGCATCCTAAAAAATCATGAAACGGGTAGTTTTCATAATTTATGCACCTTATCCCAGTACAATATACATTTGTACTATTTTTCACAAAAATTTATTATTATATTACTTTATTTATTTATTTTTACTTAATTTATTATAATTTTATTATTATATATTTTTATTTCCAAGATCATAGTCTTTGACGAGTTTAATATTTGTTTTTGACTCGCGCTTTAGATGTTGTACTAAATTCGAAAAATCACGTGAGAACGCCCTTGCAAACCTCAGAACAAATTTCAACGCCTTGCCAAATGCTTTATTTTTATTTACTTCTCCTGACGAAGACAAAATATTTTTGTCGAAACTTTGAGAAAATAAAAAACTCCAACTGGCCGAATTGTCTATTTTTTATATAAAAAAGTACTTTGTTGAAAACTTTTTTATACACATTATACAAGCTGATATACAAATAAATCGCCCTACATGTACAACGCATTTCTATAAAATCAAATAATCAAATTTATATTAAATGGGAGAGTAAAAACGTCCATTATATATATAGATGGTGGTGGTGCTTATATATCTCCATGGTTAAACCAATTCCTGAAGTCCATTCCTCTCCAATTTTGCGATGGTAGTTATAGGCCTGGGTCCTCTATTGTCAGTTCTGAGCATGACATGATATGTTCCAGAGAAGCTTCCGCACTATTGTATTTCAAGCAGTTATTGAAATATTTTTGTCCATTTTGAAATTTTAAGATTTTTATATGGCCGCTTCTTAGTCTTGCTAAAGCTGTTTGTTGATTTCTATTGAGTTTTTGAAGTTCTTCTAATCGTTTCAATGGTTTGTACCAGTGAAGAGAAGGAAAAATGTAAAGTAAGCCTAACCGGATTGTAGATGCTATCACAAATACGCAGGATCTATGAACTACTTCGATCAATCTGAATCAATCAACAAAAAAAAAACGACTATTTAAAAAATAGCTTCTATCAAAAAAACGCTTTATGAGAAAGTACACCAACCCTTTCCAATTATTTTTTTTAATATTCAGTTCACATCGAGTGTAAAGGATTTCGTCCTTTAATTAAAAACTGAATGACGTTGAATTTTGCATATATTTTTATCAAGAGAAATAGGATGCAAATTGTAAAATTGAGATTAAAAGAACTATTTTTTAAATAATAATTTATATATAAATTTATTATGTTTTTTATTAATAATTTTACACGTAGTTTGTTTACACGATGAATGTTTTTAAAAGGTAAGATTATCCAATCGCCGTGAAACTTTAGAAAGTTATATATTTACTATACTACTGGGAAGGTTTCTGGTTTGAATTTGATTCAAAATATATATTCGTTGCAATTTTATTTGCAATTTTTTTACTTTCACTCGCAAGCAGCGCCTCTCGCGGAATCTGGTGAAATTACATTTATAAATTGTAAAAATTCTGAAATGTGTTCCAAGTATAATATATTTAATATTTAATTTGAGGATTTAGTGATATAATATTCCAATGACGTTGTAAAAAAAACTTGGCATTTCAATATTAATATATATTTAAAGAAAATATCTTATTTAAAATTTAATAAATATTGTCAAAAAAATTATGTGCTTCAAAAATATTTAAACACATATATCAATATTTATATACGTTTATAAATCTATATATAGGTGGATTGGATGTTTTCTAGAATCGTTTTAACAAATGTTCGTTAGGCAAACCTTTACTCGGGTACATTCGCTAGTATATATATATATATATATATATATATAAAGAGACAAGGGTCGCCTCTCCTGTCAAAATAGAGGCCATGGTTTTAGATGTCTATTTTGACGGGAGAGGCGACCCTTGTCTCTTTAGATCAATTTCCTCCCGGCAAAATTTCTATCTATATATATATATATTTATTGTTTTATTAAAAAGACGGTTTTTAAAATAATAATTTACATATGTAAATAATTAATTTAAAAAACCGTCTTTTTTATCAATATTTTACCATATAGATCCTATATTTCTCTTTATAAATGTATTTTTTAATTAAAGGACGAAATCCTCTACAGTCAATGTGTGAACAATATATATTTATATTTTTTAGTTCTATAACACCTATACATTTATTTACATAGGATGTGTAAGATAAAAAAAAATGTCCAAAACTTCCTGGCACAATCCAGGAAATCAAACCAACCTAATCATAAAATACCGTCGCCAGGATAAAAAAAGGAGAAGTGAAATGGCGGGGAAGCTGTGAAGGTGTAGCCCGGGGAGGTTTTAGATTGCTATCGAAGTCAGAATATCCAGGTGTAATGGGAAATCCTCCAATATTTCTGGGAAACAAAAGGATTAAAAGTGTCTAGGTCTGTGATCAATCTTGGGACATTATGTCCGCTCACAGAACGTCTACTGCTCTATATCGAACGTTATTGGTACTAATTTTTTTTTATACTAGATTATTTATTAAGAAAAAATACATCTCCTTATCGTGGCAACTAAAAGTTGCTGATGGCTTGCGCCATCTAACAGAATAAATATCAACTATTCGTTGATATTTAATTGTTCCAGAATTGGCCAAATACACATTCTTGATTAATCAAGAAAAGCTAACGACGTACGCGTTTCGGGTTGTTGGCTCTTGTAGATGATTTATATTCATAACAACGGTATGTCAATAGAAAATTCTCTCTTTTAAATTTTAAATATTATATTTTTTTGTTTTAAACATTTTAGAAGATTCGATGAATTTAAAAGAAACGGCTCCATAAAATACATTGAGTATTTATTTAAAAATTAAATTTACTTTCAATGAATATCAAAACAAAGAAACGGCTGCAGAAAATTCAACGAAAATATGGAAATTAATTTTTTTCGCCCCTATACTGATGATGGCCAACATCCGAAACCATGGTATACAGGTTGTTGGCTTTTTGTCTGAATTTGTCTAAACTTGTGTTGTGGCTTATTCTTTATCATCAACCTTACGTTTTGTACTGGGATGATAACCCAGAAATGCATGGTTTTAATGCCTTTTAAAGGGAGAGGTGCCATTTTTGGTATAATATATATGAAAATATTTCATAAATAACCTATTTAAAATATCAGAGAGGTGTAAATAATCGATAGGCATTTTATATATATTTGCTAAAAAGAAACTTTGAATTCATTTGCGTAACCTGTATATATACACTCATAGACAAAATTTAAGAAAGTTGTACCTTTTAGCATGTATATCGGGATTGAGACAATAACTCTGAAAGATACACTCATGGACAAAACTTAAGAAGTTGTACCTTTTAGCATGTATATCGGGATTCAGACAATAACTCTGAAACATACACTCCTGGACAAAACTTAAGGAAGTTATCTGAAAGATATACTCATGGATAAAACTTAAGGAAGTTGTACCTTTTAGCGTGTATATCGGGATTCAGACAATAACTCTGAAAGATTTTGCAGTGACCTTTATTGAAGACATACGAGATAACTAAGTATGAACAAAATTGTCTCTTTGAAAAAAAAAAAACTAATAATAATAAATAAATAAAAGAGAAAAAGAGAGAGTTTGTCCATGAGTGCATGTGGAAGATAACATATTGGACGGACAAAGTTATTGCCCCTCAGTAAATAGGAGTTGTAAATAAGGTATCCCTTATTGTCAGTTTAGCATGTTGATACTCGTCGTCCCTGTGTCTGCTAAGATAAGCTTCTATTTTGAAAGATAATATACTTTCTCACATATATAAATGGACTTTCTGTTGTTTAATAATATGTTTCAAATGATATTTTGATTCAATATATGCCTTTTTAATTAAAGATGTATTTATGGATTGTTCTATCTTCTAAACGATTTTAACCAGTTTTGGTTATGACGCTCTACGCCTTGCAAGAACAATAGAAAGGTTTCGACTTTCTATCAACAGTTGGAAGGTAAAAAAAATGATATTTTGATCCAATATGTGCCTTTTTATTAAAAGCTTTTATTTAACCTGCCTCCATTGTCTGTCTGTCGCAAATCTTGTAATCAATTTTTAATATACTTATAGGGCACCTAGAAATATGAAATTTGGTACACATGTTCAAACCCGATGACAATGCTAGCTGACCAATTTTCAGACTTCTGGGTTGTCAGATTGGCCAAGAACGGACAAATTTCCAAATTTCCTTTCAAATTTTGTATATTTAATTTGAATATGCTTCCAGACAATATAGAATGATTAAACTCACAATACTCGCTCAGTCCAATTAACAATGCAAGTGTACTAATTTTCAGACCTCTGGGTGGTCGGGAAGGCGGGAAATGAACCATTATATATATTTCTTTTTTAATATTATGTGTTGCATTATATCTACTCGGAAAATGCTGGAGGTTGCGAAAGGATTTTTTAATAAATGTTCAAGACATGGAAGGAATTAGAAATCCAAATATTCAGATTCCTATCTAAAACGTCCTTGGAATTACAAGCAAATAAATGAGAAAAGCCAACAAATATATTAATTTTATCTGTTATAATTTAGACATCTTATTCCAATATCATCACCCATATATTTATATTCATATATATATATATAGGTGTGTATAACAATATACCACCATACATTTCACGACACCTTTTTAAATAGTTCCCCTTTTTCAATTAGTATGTTGTTACTTTTAACTATTTAATCAATTGTTTAATTATAATTCAAATTTTATAAGTATCAATTATCCCCTAACAATATACCACTGGGTGTCTCTAACTTTGCAATATAATTTTTAAAAATTAGGGTTCCCAAAAGCAAAGAGACGCAGTTCTGTTAGTAACGGATTTTGCTTACGTCACTTCCGACCTCCCACGAGGAATTGACCAATCTGCTGCGAGCAGGCTTGCAGCTATTTGAAGCCAACGTCGTCTCAGTGATAAGGCTTTTTTTTTTTCGTAATGGCATATATACGACTAAAAATAGCGTGAATAATTTTTATTAATTTATTTCAACACACAAACCTGCGATATCCCGGCTAGATATAATTGCGTCGACCTACATTTTTTTAAACAGAAACAGCTATAAACATATTATACAAGAAAAGGAATTAAAAATAAAAAGATTAAAAATTTATATATGGTAATTTAATCCAACAACCCTATATTTTATAATACTTATAACAAGATTGTCATGTTGTATATAGAGACACATCTATAAATAATTATACGCATGATTGACATGTTTCATTGCATCACCATATGTAATGTACTTTGTACAAACTGAGGATGAATAAATAAAACCATGTAATAGATTAAGAGCTGAACTAAGCAAGAGATCGAGAGAGAAATATAAATCAACCTTAAAAAGGAATTTGGCAGCCCGTTGCCATCGAGGTCAAAGGTTGCAGAATGCCGCAGACGTTCAAAGTCCAAATTCTCACATGTCTCCCCCCCCCCCCCTTCTCTCGGCAAAGATATAAAACCTCGGTTTTAGCCCAACTTAGACAGTCACTTCACCGTCGGCGTGAGCCCTTGATGGTTGCAGCCAGATCCACCTCATCGACCATGTAAAACAGTAAGAAACCTTCTTTCTCCATCTTGCTCTTAGCTCGGCTTTTATCTGTTCATGGAACTTGCCTACTACAACTATGTCTCTTCGTTTTTTGTGTGTGGACATTCCCAAGCTTTCCACTCTGCCTCGACCACGACTGCCTGTACTCTGTGAACGACTGTTAAAGGTCCTCCAAGGTGCAGAGAGGTACTGGAAAACTCTCCACGCCCTGACTGTCCCTCTCGGTTACTACTGGTTTGACCCTCGGTTACCACATATATATATTAGGAACCTGAACCTTTCAGGCCCGAAAGACAATTATAAATATTTTTACAAAATAGTTAAACCTATGCTATTTACAAATTGATATAGATCTACAACATTATTTATTGTCTGTTGTCTACCGCTAGAAAAGAGTGGGCATTCCAGCAGTAGGTGTCTTGAATCCTGGAATTCGTTGCCGCAATGACAGCTAGAGTCTTCAACCGCTCCAATTTTTGATAAAAATCCCTTAAAATTTCCATGGTTCGTTGTTAACTGAGTACTATAAAAATTCGAATAATTAATTATAAAAAACACTTAAAAAAAGCTTTTATTTAAAATGCACTAACAATAACAAAATAAATATTTCTAAAGTATTGCTTTTTTTCTGAAGGTACCATTTAACAAATAAAATAATAGACTCAGAAATAAAAGCGGTGGGGTAAAATAATAATAAATTTGAGATCAATGTGATTTTATATGAAGCAAATGATTAGCAAGATTATGCCTTTCATTAAATTTATACCTATTTGCTGCATAAATGATTTTCATCCCCCACCGCTTTTATTTCTAAGTCTATTATTTTATTTGTTAAATGGTACCTTCAGAAAAAAGCAATACTTCAGAAATATTTATTTTGTTATTTTTAGTGCATTTTAAATAAAAGCTTTTTTTAAAAGTGTTTTTTATAATTAATTATTTGAAGATTTATTTATGGATTGCTCTATTTTCAAAACGATATCAACCAGCTTTGTTTATGACGCTCTAAACCTTGCAAGAACAATAGAAAGGATTCGACTTTCTATCAACAATTGGAAGGTAAAATAAATGATATTTTGATCCAATATTTGCCTTTTTATTTAAAAATGTTTTAATATAGTTAAATGAAATCTTATAGTATGAATAGATCTATGTTTCAATTAAGCCCCGTGTGTTATAGTGGTTATTCATTAATTCTCATGAAGATGAGAGATCGTTAAGAAACTTATCCCCGATTACCTTTTTCATCCAAATGATCTTATAACATTATATGTTTAAATAAAAAGGTATATATTGGATCAAAATATCATTTATTTTACCAATATTTCAGTTGGCTGAACGCCAACCTTTATCAAGGTATTATAACATATTAATGTGCGATGTGGCGCTGAGTTTGTTGTTGACACACATTAAATATGTTATAACACCTTGATGAAGGTTGGCGTTCAGCCAACTGAAATATTGGTAAAATAAATGATAGTTTGATCCAATATATGCCTTTTTAATTAGAGATTTATTTATAGATTGCTCAATTTTCAAAACATTATATGTGTGAATAAAGATAGGCTGGAATGTCAGTAGAAACCATTAGAAGACATTGGATAAGACCATATAAGTATACAGACTGGTTAAGGCTATTAATACTCTTACCAGACAAACACGAATAAGAAATTGAAACTATTTTGACATTTCTCACTCTCTCTCTATTTTATATTGCCTTTAATGCAATAGGTATGATATTGGAATTGCCTGGGTCATCAATGTTGAACTCTTTCAGCGGTTTCCCCAGTTTAATCTACCAACCGCTGTAATATTGTATTAGGCTGTTTTGTTTCTATACCGATACTGAAACTAAATTCTTCATTTAAAGTATCTTTTCCACACACATACAGCTTTGTTAAGACCACCGGTCTTATACAGATTCACCACAGGAAGGAATTAAAGATAGAGCTCCTATACTACAGGCAATGCAGAGCCCAACAGCTTCCAGGTCCGACGTATTTCTAGTGGACACAGAATCCACCGTGCATAGGTTAGCGTATCACTGAACAGGCTAATGTGGAATCAGCCGCGTTCTAGTCTTCACTTTCCTCATCAAATGGACCACCGCATTCGGTGATTTTATTAATCTTCTCCGAATGGTGACTGCGGTCTTGTATCAGTATCGCTGGTTGTACATGTTATATAAAATATTTTATTAAAAATTATATTTCATAGATTCAAATATTCTGTTTATATCTACCATCAGATGTCGGGACTCTACCTATATAAAACCGATTATTGTTGTTTCCCGATGGCCGGCTCAAAACCTTTTGTAAATTATGTAAATAAGTTTTTAATTTTTTTATTCTTACGCCTTAAGTTAGGCATACCTTTCTAAAATTATGTTTTCTATATTCCATAAGCTCGATAAAGCTATTTCTAATCTTCACTATTTTTATTATTATACTTTCCAGATTTTAACCACGACTGCATTACCATAGCATTATCCACAAGATAATCAAAATCAGCAGAAAATATATTTATTTATAATATATATATATATTCATAATTATATACGTTTTTTTCTACTGTCCTCAAATATTATATCCTTCTAGAGAGACATTCCATTCTTGTGTAGAAGTCCAACCCCTCCTCTACGTGGCGGGCGGGAGAAGCAGCATAAGTAAGGAACTGCCCTGTAGTACGGTGTCATGAACCGCTACGGTAACTGTGAACAGGAAATTCTGAAATATGACTGACTAACGGGGCACCCCCCATTCCATGGAGCAACAAAATCATAAGAAGTTGCCTGGACAAGACACCATAAGAGAGTTCATTTAAAGTATATTTTCCAACTCTCTCTATGGGGATATAAGATTTGAGGACAGTAGAAAAAACGTATATAATTATAAATATTCAATTAAAAAGGCATATATTGGATTAAAAATGAAGATGTTATAACATATTCAAATATGTCTTTATAATTAAAGATTTATTAATGGATTGCTCTATTTTCAAAATTATAAATATATATATAACCAAGGGAATAAGGGGCATGTGTGGTTGTAATGGGCTGTTATTTCGGATTTACTTTATTCTTGGGTTGTAGAAGCAATTCGACTGACAAAAAGATTTAAGAAGATTTAGACTTAAGGCTTTGTTAAGGATGGAAATCTCTTTCTTGGTAGAGAACTGATTTAATTGGACTTCACGTTCTTTTTTTACTGGGAAATCTACTACATTTAGTGGGAGTTTAAACTGAATTCTCTCACAGTGTGTGGGAGTATTGTACTTATAATTGGATTTCGGAGTAAATCTATTGTGTTGTGGTGAAGTATTTTTCAACTTTAAATATAATAACTTTTTTGTCGTATTATGGAATACGCCATTTTGCTGGATGGTTCTAGAGAATTGAGGCTGTTGTCGGGTTCTATGCTGCCTGGAGTATAGAAGCTCTATCTATGTTTCCTTCCTGTGGTGATTCTGTTTAAGACCGATGGTCTTAATAAAGCTGTGTGTGCGATTTGAGTTTCATATTAAAATAAATAAACATGATGAAATCATAAATTTCATTAACAATTTCAACCCAAGTATACAATTTATACTGATGGAAAAAACCTTAAAGAAGTGGAATGTCTTTGATGTCACCAGTCGTCTTTTTTTTTTTTTAAGGAGACAGAGGAAATTTTGTTCACACTTGGTTTTATCGTGTATCTTCAATAAAGGTCACTGTGTAACAAATATCTTTAAGAGGTATTGTCTGAATTCCGATATACATGCTAAGAGGTACAACTTAGTTGATATTTATTCCGATAGATGGCGCAAGCTATCAGAACCCTTCAGTTAAATGATCAGGAGATGACTTTTCTTAATTTATCCACCTGAGATCTCAGTAAAATTTCACTTTTGTACTTTTTTTTTCAAATTGAATAATAGGCTTCATACAAACCCTTTGAACTAAAAAACAGAATTAAAAACTTGTCACAAGAGTACACAGAAACAAAGTTATAAAATAATCACAAATATATCTTCAAATTAAAGATACTTCGGACAGTAAATCTTTTTATTATCTCGACGTTTCGACAAAAATATTTTTCCTCGTCAGGAGCGAACAAAAATTAAAACATTTTGCAAAGCGTTAAAAATTATTCTAAGGCTGCAAGGGCATTCTCACGCGGTATTCCAAATTTTGTATAACATCTAAATCACGAATCAAAAACAAATATTAAACTCGTCAAAGACTTCTCTTGACATAGACAAAAGATTTTTGTCGAAATGTTGAGAAAATAAAAAAAAACTCTAACTGGCCGAAGTATCTATTTTTCATATAAATATGTATCTTTAGTATTGAGAATATAGTACTGTAAATTTTAAACGATCAGAGTGCTATCAAAGATAAGTATATTGTTCTATTTCCAGTATTGAGTCATGGTCTGTATCACTGTAGATGTGGGTACTCAGGGTTTTTGAAGCAAGAAGTTGAATATTCTTTGAGTGTGAAAGCTTGTGAAAAATAGGAACTTACCCTCTAATATTAATTTGTTTATCATTTTCTTTTTCGTCTGTTTTCACAAGTTGAATCTGGTTAGAAAATGTATAAAAATTAGATGAATCTTTTGTTGCCTTAAATACGAGGTAATTAACTCGTTTCTATATATATCTAAAAATGTTTAAAGTTTAATAAATTAATTTTATAAATCTGAGAGTTGTCTTCAAAAACGATCCAACAGTTTTTTAACTTCTTGTTATCTACCTATGGTTTAATTTTGTACTTCTCAATATTTATTCTGTATTGAATTATGATATGTTTTATTGTAATTATGGGATAATTTAGAAGTCAGATGATTCTCACGCGGTATTTCAAATTTTGTACAATCAAATCACAATATTGTGTTATAGGTATATTATATATATATAAAAATGAATGTTTGTATGTTTGTTTGTATGTCCGGTATACAAATTCGCAGTAGTTCACTAATTCAAACCAAAATTTACATACATAGGTAAATAAATACGGGGAAGACGATAGGCTATTTAAAAATATATATAAATTAATTATTAAAACTATATATTTTTAGTTAGAAAATGATGATGACGATATTGCTGTATTATGTTTGATTATCAGATACAAAATTATATCGGGAAAAATTCCAAAAAGCAGAGACCACGGGTGAAACCAGTTCAATATTTTGTACGCAGGAACAAAATTCTAACAGAAAAACATTCATTCGAGCAGAAAACAAAAGCCAGATCATCTTTCTATAAAAATATCGCTTCTCAGACACAAAGTTTGGAGCGGGACGTTTCACAAGAGTGACATCCACGGCGCCAATTTATAATTGTAACGAATAGTATTTGAAAATCAAAATAATATAATTTTCAAATATCGTTGTGAAAATTTACATATTTATTTTTATATTTTAAAAACACACAAAGTTTGGAGCGGGACGTTTCACAAAAGTGACATCCACGGTGCCAATTTATAATTGTAGCAAATAGTATTTGAATAAAAACATTTAATCGGGTAAAACCCGGGCGTTGCCCGGGTCATTCGGCTAGTATACCATAAATAAATAGAAGAGAAGAATCTATATAATTATATTTAAAATAGGGAAACTCTTCGAAAGTAATTACATTAAAATAAACACAGAAGACACAATTTAAATAGAGAAACTTAATTAAATAGGTTGTCTCTTCTAAATATTAAATTTAAATGGTCAAATAATTTAAATTTTAAATTGGCGCGCTTTTTTTTTCATTTTAATCGTCTGCTTGCTTTTTTTTCTACTACATTTAACTCTCTCTTCGAAAATATTTAGAGAATTGTTTTTATTGGAATATATATTCGGAATTTCGGTAGTTTTCGAAATAATTTAGAATTAGATATTCCCCAATGCGGTTATTTTCTTTAAAATTAATACAAATATTGGTATCTCTTGATATATTGTGACGTATATATATTAAGAAAAACACAACACACACACACAAAGCATTATAATGATATGGATTTTATTTGGTCCAAAAAATGAAGACAAGACAAATATGATGCACTAGCGCGTCATCTGTTATCAAAATTCGAAACTATTTTAAAGACTTAAGATTCTTTTTGAAAATAAATAATTTCTACTGCCCTTACTGCAATGGAAAAAATAATGGGAGGGCCTGGCTCATCAGTGGTGAACCCTCCCATGGTAGATTAAACTGGCGAAACCGCTGGGAGGGTTCACCACTGATGAACCAGGCCCTCCCATTAATTTTTCCATTTCAATAAGGGCAGTAGAAATTATTTATTTTCAAAAAGAATCTTACGCCTTTAAAACAAGACATATATGTTGTTGTTTATTCCTCAAGTCGTTTAAACGATCTCCATTAGGTTCTATTGTCTCAGATTTTCTATTATAGTCCTGGGGGTTTACCAAAAGTCAAGAGAAGGAAAAAAGGGGGCTGTTGGTCTGAAGACCTGGAAGTACCACTCAGTGTGACTTTGCTTCTTTTGGTCTCCTGACATGGAGCCTCTCCTATGCTTATTCCTCAAGTTGTTTAAACGATCTCCATTAGGTTTCATTGTCTCAGCTTTTATATTATAGTCCTGGGGTTTTCTCAGAAGTCAAGAGAAGGAAAGTGGGGTGCTGTTGGTCTGAAGACCTGGAAGTACCACTCAGTGTGAATTTGCTTCTTTTGGTCTCCTGACATGGAGCCGCTCCTATGGAGAACAGACGCTACCAATTGATACCTTCCTACATTAGCCGGGTACGTAGCACAGGGTGGTCCTACCAGGAGTTAAACTCCTGACGTCCTGCGCTAAGTTTATAGTTAGAAAAATATGATTATCAAAATTGTTATATTAAAATTCAAACTATTATAGACGCGTATGATTCTTTCAAAAATTAAACAATTTATACTACCATCACTGCAACGGAAAAATTAATGGGAGGGCCTGGCTCATCAGTGGTGAACCCTCTCAGCGGTTTCGCCAGTTTAATGCAGCATAATGAAAAATTGTTATTATCTGTATAAAAATAAATATTTTTGCTACAATATTATCAAGATAAATTGAAAATAAATATATAAGTAAAGTAAACCTTTCTCGTCAAGAAAGACGTTCACACTTGACGCCATCTATTGACCGTCGTCGCAACTAGCGGACTCGGGTCGATGACAGAGTCTCAATACCAACTTTGGTAAATGAGAAGGGTTCACCTGGAGACCATGGTTTCGGGCTAATGGCCCACTTCAGTCTAAGGTGAACTTTATTCCGTGAGATCCATAAAGAATTAAAGGAAATATTCACAATTCCCCAAAGAGGTGTTTAGCTGGTAAAGTGGCTAATAAGATAGCGTCAAGTTTTGACGTCTATTTTGACGGGAGAGGTGCCCTTTATTTTTATAGGTCAATATAGTCCCTGCAAAATTTCCATCTATATTTTGGCCATAGATATTAACATGTATATCGGGATTCAGACAATAACTCTGAAAGATACACTCATGGACAAAACTTAGGAAGTTGTACCTTTTAGTTTGTATATCGGGATTCAGACAATAACTCTGAAGGATATTACAGTGACCTTTATTGAAGACATACGAGATAACCAAGTGTGAACAACCTCTGTCTACTTAAAAAAATAGACGAGCGGCGACATCAAATACTTTCCACTTTCTTAAGTTTTGTCCATGAGTGTAATTAGGTTGTATATCTGGGAGAATGACACGGTGCCATTTCCAAGTCTGTTGGGAGAATTGAGGCTTATTTTAGATGTTGAAATTCAAATTTTCAGGTTCGATCTCGAAGCCTTTCTTAGGAACAATCATTATAAGTCAAAGTCAAATATTTAGAAAAAGCACAGGGCTTCTCTCTCGTAAAATTAAACGACCAAACTAGACGCCATCTATTGACCGTTGCCGCAAACTAGCGGCCTCAGGTCGGTGACAAAGCCACAACACCAGCTTTGGCAAACTGAAAAGCGTCCACCTAGAGACCATGGTTTTGGGCTAATGGCCCTCGTCAGCCTAGGGCAGACTTTATTCCATGAGATCCACAAGGGATCTAATGGAATCCTCACAATCTACCAAAGAGGTGTTTAGCTGGCAAAGTAGCTGAGCCAAATCTATGGCTAAAATATAGATGGAAATTTTGCCGGGAAGAAATTGATGTAAAAAATCAAAAGGTGCCTCTCCCATCAAATTAAACGTCCAAACTAGACGCCATCGCCTTTTTCACCGACCTGAGGCCACTAGTTTGCAACGACGGTCAATAGATGTCGTCTAGTTTGAACGTTTAATTTGACGGGAGAGACGCCCTATGCTTTTTTAGATCAATTTCCAACCGGCAAAATTCCCATAAATAAATATTTTTTAAACTGTGATATCTACTAAGAGATGTAGACATTGGCATCGAAACTCAATCTGTATAAAATCGTTGTTTTTCTTTTATTATAATAATATATTTTTTATTATTATAAATTGAAGTTTGTTTTTAAATAGTGAATATGAATAAATTATATAGAAAACTCTTCTATTACGGATTCAAAAACAATAAAAACATTTTATTTACATATCAAATTAAAAGGTGCTGTATGGATATTTATGTTTCGAAAAAAATAAATCATCAGCATTCACAAATAGTCAAATTTCTCTAAAATATTTTTAATGAGATTTCAGTGAATAATGAGAGGTATAGATATAGTACCATTCATTACCGCTAGGCGGCATCCTAACGACCCTTTATTACAGTTTATATTCACTGAAGGCAAATATTAATAACACCGCGCCTAGTACCGCTGTCCCAGATTTACTGCCGCAATTGACATAATGGCCAGTGAGCTCCCAAGAGAAAAGGAACAACCCTCATAACGTTGTAATGATTTGCTTGCCACACGATGTAATATTTTACATTTGTCCGTATGAAATGTCTACCTTCAAATTTCCTGTTTTTTTTAAGCCCATTTATATAACACATGTTGAGTACTTCAGTTGATTGCTTTTTTAAAGAGTGTATTCCTTTTCCTTCCTAGTTTTGGGCTGTTATTCTCCATTTATTTATGCAAATATCAACTTACTCTGTGTCTATTGGAACTAATTATATTTTGGTATAGTCCGAAAGTTTCCCCTGTAGACCTATTTACATATTGGTTTATTGTATATTCAGACATATATGTATTCTTATTGAACAGTTATGAAAGAAATTGATCCTTTTTACATGAACCCTTTGTAAATTGTAAAAAAAATACCGAATAAAAACAAAAGCACTAGACAATGCAAGATTGAAAGGTTTTAAAGTATAAATTTGATGGTTAAATGATACAAGTAGTTGTAATTAAGTCAATACTGAGCGACATTTTGCTATCATCATGATCAGATCAGGGCTGGAATATTAGCTGTTCTGACGATGGATCTTGTATAATGGCGGATCTCTTGATTCATGATAGACTTTCTCTTGTCTCATGTGAGATGATCTTTCTATTGACTAATGACGGACTTTTTGACTAATGATGGACTTTATCTTGTCTCATGTGAGATGGTCTTTCTATTGACTAATGATGGACTTTATCTTATCTCATGTGAGATGGTCTTTCTATTGACTAATGATGGACTTAATCTTGTCTCATGTGTGTAAGATGGACTTTCTCTTGATTCATGATGGACTTTATCTTGTCTTATGTGTGATGGTCTTTCTTTTGACTAATGGTCTTTCTCTTGTCTCATGTGTTTGTGTGTGAGATAGACTTTCTCTTGTCTGAATAAGTTGATTGCTTTTTTAAAGAGTGTATTCCTTTTCCTTCCTCGAAATCTGGTTTAGTTTTGGGCTGTTATTCTCCATTTATTTATGCAAATATCAACTTACTCTGTGTCTATTGGAACTAATTATATTTTGGTATAGTCCGAAAGTTTCCCCTGTAGACCTATTTACATATTGGTTTATTGTATATTCAGACATATATGTATTCTTATTGAACAGTTATGAAAGAAATTGATCCTTTTTACATGAACCCTTTGTAAATTGTAAAAAAATACCGAATAAAAACAAAAACACTAGACAATGCAAGATTGAAAGGTTTTAAAGTATAAATATGATGGTTAAATGATACAAGTAGTTGTAATTAAGTCAATACTGAGCGACATTTTGCTATCATCATGATCAGATCAGGGCTTGAATATTAGCTGTTCTGACGATGGATCTTGTATAATGGTGGATCTCTTGATTCCTGATAGACTTTCTCTTGTCTCATGTGGGATGATCTTTCTATTGACTGATGATGGACTTTATCTTGTCTCATGTGCGTGTGTTATGGACTTTCTCTTGATTCATGATGGACTTTCTCTTGCCAAATGTGTGTGATGGTATTTATATTGTCTCATGATGGAATTTATCTTGTCTCATGTGAGATGGTCTTTCTATTGACTAATGATGGACTTTATCTTGTCTCATGTGAGATGGTCTTTCTATTGACTAATGATGGACTTTATCTTATCTCATGTGAGATGGTCTTTCTATTGACTAATGATGGACTTAATCTTGTCTCATGTGTGTAAGATGGACTTTCTCTTGATTCATGATGGACTTTATCTTGTCTTATGTGTGATGGTCTTTCTTTTGACTAATGGTCTTTCTCTTGTCTCATGTGTTTGTGTGTGAGATAGACTTTCTCTTGTCTGAATAAGTTGATTGCTTTTTTAAAGAGTGTATTCCTTTTCCTTCCTCGAAATCTGGTTTAGTTTTGGGCTGTTATTCTCCATTTATTTATGCAAATATCACTTACTCTGTGTCTATTGGAACTAATTATATTTTGGTATAGTCCGAAAGTTTCCCCTGTAGACCTATTTACATATGGGTTTATTGTTATATTCAGACATATATGTATTCTTATTGAACAGTTATGAAAGAAAATTGATCCTTTTTACATGAACCCTTTGTAAATTGTAAAAAAAATACCGAATAAAAACAAAAACACTAGACAATGCAAGATTGAAAGGTTTTAAAGTATAAATATGATGCTCTTGACTCATGTGGGATGATCTTTCTATTGACTGATGATGGACTTTATCTTGTCTCATGTGTGTGTGTTATGGACTTTCTCTTGATTCATGATGGACTTTCTCTTGCCAAATGTGTGTGATGGTATTTATATTGTCTCATGATGGCATTTATCTTGTCTCATGTGAGATGGTCTTTCAATTGACTAATGATGGACTTTATCTTGTCTCATGTGAGATGGTCTTTCTATTGACTAAATATGGACTTTATCTTATCTCATGTGAGATGGTCTTTCTATTGACTAATGATGGACTTAATCTTGTCTCATGTGTGTAAGATGGACTTTCTCTTGATTCATGATGGACTTTATCTTGTCTTATGTGTGATGGTCTTTCTTTTGACTAATGGTCTTTCTCTTGTCTCATGTGTTTGTGTGTGAGATAGACTTTCTCTTGTATGAATAATTAACGATATATTATCCGATGATGGACTTTCTCTCGTCTGTTGTGACCAACCATTTATTCATTGAATATACATTTTTTGTTTGATGGTGGACTACCCCCTAACTGATGATAGACAATCTCTTGTCTGGCAATAGTACACAGAAACGTTATGCATAGTTTTTTATGTGAAATTCGAGTCTTTGTCAAATTTTTATCTATATTTTATTATATCATTCATTTTAAAGATAATTGTTATTTTTTACAACAGAAATAATTAATATATATAATTGTTAAAAATTCCAAATGTATAGATTCATATAAATCAAGAGGAATAGGGGTGATGTGGTAACAAAAGGATTCGGACATATTTTGATGGATTCTTGCGTCTTTTTATCAAAATAGAGAAGAAGAAAACCCCCCGAAAATCTAATTTAAGAAATTAAAGACGGCTCCTTTCTTTTTTATTTCTAAAAACAAAAACTGCTTTTTATTTTTAAATTTTAAAGACCGCTCCTTCCTTTTCAAATAGGAAAGACTGTTTCTTCCTTTTAAAATTGGAAAGACCGCTCCTACTTTTCAATTTGTAAATACTGCTTCTTTCATTTCAGTTTGGAAATACTGCTTCTTTATTTTCAAGTTGGAAAGACAACTTCTTCCTTTTCGTATTGGAAAGACCGCTCCTTCCTTTTAAAATTGGAAAGACCACTCCTTCCTTTTCGTATTGGAAAGACCGTCCTTCCTTTTCGTATTGGAAAAACCACTCCTTCCTTTTCGTATTGGAAAGAGCGCTCCTTCCTTTTCGTATTGGAAAGACCACTCCTTTTCGTATTTTAAAGACCTATCCTTCCTTTTAATATTGGAAAGAGCACTCCTTCCTTTTCGTATTGGAAAGACTGTTCTCCTTCCTTTTCGTATTGGAAAGAGCGCTTCTCCTTTTAGTATTGGAAAGACCACTCCTTCCTTTTCAAATTGTAAATACTGTTCTCCTTCCTTTTCAAATTGGAAATATACTGCTTCTTTCTTTACAAATTGGAAAGACCGCTCCTCCTTTTAGTATTGGAAAGACCACTCCTTCCTTTTAAAATTGTAAAGACTGTTCTCCTTCCTTTTCGTATTGGAAATACTGTTTCTTGAGGGCTACATTCCTTATAGTTTACTCATTATATCAACAGTAAGTATTTTCTGAATTTAGCTCGATCATAAATTAAGTATATGAGATGTTTCTAAAAGAAGCCAAAATTAATTCAAACCTTACTATCTTAATGTTTAGAACCAAGGTATCGCGTGAGGGGAGACAAGGTTGTTTATAACTCCGTACCTTGTCACGGAAGTCACCGTTGTGGGAAGAAACTACCTTGAACTACTAATGTACATGCCAGATTAACACCCTATGTATCTTCTGACTGTGTGAGGCTTGTAGTACTGCCGGGACCGATATAACGGGGACACCTAGTAGAGTATGATATTGGGAGATGTAAATGTCATTGTGTTCTCGGAGGTAAGTCTTTTTAGTCTTCTTCTGCTAGGTCTAGTAGGGCGCTCTTCTTGAGGACAACAGCCGATCCTCCGCCACTTTCCTTCCTTTTTCAAATGGGACACAATGCATTTACATCTCATAATATTGTAGCGAAGTATTTTTATTTTATTTACAGAGTATTATTTTTTATGTTTATATTTTGCTACTCTGTAATATTCCCACATTGCTTATCTTTTATTTACCATTCTTAGTTTGTTCTTGCCTGAAATAAATTGTTATCTCATCCCGAAGTTGGTCTTCCCTAATTTTCCACGTGGCAATATAATGAAACGGCACACCATTATCGAACAACTGAATGTTACTGATGGCTTGTTGCCATCTATCTGAAAATATATTAATTCTCTTATGAAAATTCGAAACTATTATAAATGTGTATGATTCTTCTTTTTTTAATTAAACAATTTCTACTGCCCTTACTGAAATGAAAAATTAATGGGCGGGCCTGGATGATCAAAATAAAAATAAAAAAGAATTATATGCATCTATAAGAGTTTTGAATTTGTATAACAGATGGAGCGCTAATGCATTATATTAACTCTCTTTTTATTTTAATTTTTTTAAAAATATATTTATTACAAAACACACGCTATATTATATGTGTAAATGTTTGAACTATTTTATGTACATAGTTTTTAAATATATATACAAATTATTAATAGTGTTTTAGAGAGAGAGAGAGTGAAAGTTATTTAAATTTACATTTTAGAGCAATAAATTATACAAGAAATAAAGATTATTTACACACATATTATCATAAGTCCAATATATCTTTAGAATTACAACCACTAAACCAGTGGCACAAATATAGAACATTTCAATACAAAATAACAGCAATAAAAAAAACTATACTAATTAAAACTAGAAATTTCAATTCTTAATGTAATTCAGGTCCACGGCATTTGTTAAATATTAACTCTCTGTTGATTCTTTTTAATTTTCCAGAGTTGGCCTTTACCCCTTTCTTGAACTATCAAGAAATACTAACCAATGCTTAACCCAGTTCTGAAAGACGTTTATATGAAGGTGAGCATATTAAATGGCACTGGGTTAGTTGCTATCATTGAGGTAAAAACCCATGCCTCGTCCAGTGTGACAACATTCTTCCATTGTTCACCTCTTAGGTATATTTCATTGAAGGCTCTATTTCAGGTCTGTCTTTCCTTTATAAGGAGCGGATTGTTAGATCAACTTCAGCTTTTCACGTATTTTAACCTAAATTTATTTACTGATTATACTGTTAACTGTAAATGTGGTACGTTGGTTATTGTGGAAATGTAACAGCCTTCTACCATTTTCACATCTCAGGTACATTTTATTAAAGGCTCTACTGCAGGTCTGTCTTATTGTTATAAGGAGCGGGGAATGTAAGATAAACTTCAGCTTTTTAACGTATTTTAACCTAATTTAATTTACTGATGATACTGTTAACTGCAAAAGGTGGTACGTTGGTTATTGTGGAAATGTTCCTTTGAGAAGATGGATTCTCTCTGACAACCATTTCCTATATCTTTGTTTCGATTGGAGTTAAAGGTTTCTTCAGATAACTCTTTTTCAAAATATATTTTTCGTTTAATTTCATAGATATCGGAATTTTATTTATTTTCCTTCATTATTCGACTGGTGGTTCTCTTAGTAATAGCAATAATCCTTTCTTTTCATATTTTCAATAATTTAAGTGAACCAGTATTTCTTTTCGAAAAAGCTGATATCGTAATCTTTTACAAAATCACTAATACTTTCGGGAATATTTACTATATTTAAAAAAAAACGTTTTTTAGGGGTCGGTGGAAGGATGGTCTAAACCGATGGTTTTTGACCTCTACGACCCGGGTTCGATTCCCGCATTGGACACTTTTTTTTTCTAATTAAAAAGAAAAATGCTCCAATGGCCCCCGATTCTTGCAAAAGTCCAACCTCACCTGCGAGTGCAAGTAACCAAACGGGGCTCTGGCACATTTGTAAGTGCAAAGTCGAACTGCTTTTCACATGTATAGACATGCATGTGGTGCACTTACAGTAAAAGCAGTCGCCTACCGCTACCCACCATGATTATCATGGCCTGTACCACATGTACTAAATAAAAATCTATAAATGCTTATTCTCTCTCTTCTGAATAAATGGAACATCATTTCAACCGCACGTTTCTATCGCGAACTATAGCATTTCAAAATCGTTCTTTTAAAGATAGTACACCCTATCTGTATATAGAGGAGAAAGTTGCATATATAAACAACAATACATGTAGTTACATATAGGGCTGTAGAGAGATAAAACCCACCGACTACTAGCGTTATAGTAAATCTATATGAGAGGCGGCTATACAAAAGAGGACAAGGCTGTTAAAGGGAATCAATATAAGGTCTTCCCTTGTGTGGCTACTTGTTATATTGGTACAGCACAGCTGCCGCTCTATCCGTCTGACCTGCCACCTACCTTTAGTTACATATTTCCAACCTTTGCTGTATTATATCTACACACATACACATACATTATATATATATTAACACTAAGCAATAACGCGCCATCTATACATATAAAATGAAAGGATTTTGAAAGCACGAATGTTTCTTTTATACATAATACAAACTTCTACTGCCCTTACTGCAATGAAAAAATATATTGGGAGGGCTTGGCTCATCAGTGGTGAACCCTCCCAGCGGTTCACCACTGATGAGCCAAGCCCTCCCAATATATTTTTTCATTGCAGTAAGGGCAGTAGAAGTTTGTATTATGTATAAAAGAAACATTCGTGCTTTTAAAATCCTTTCATTTTATACATATACTAGACGAATGACCCGGGCAACGCCCGGGATTTATCCGATTAAATGTTCTATTCAAACACTATACAAAACTGTGCGCGCGCACAGGGAAGTCACGTGCTCGCCGGCAGCCAACGGGCGCGCGCCGCCGTCAGATCGCCCGCGTTCTAGAGGGCGCTGCTCGTGAGCTAAGTAGAATAATTTGAATATATAGTTTTAATAATTGATTTATATATTTTTAAAATAGCCTATCGTCATCCCCGTTATTTTTTACCTATGTATTGAAATTTTGGTTTGAATTAGTGAACTACTGCGAATTTGTATACCGGGCATACAGACGAACAGACAAACATACAAACATTCATTTTTATATATATAGATATATGACTAAAATAACACAAGGCAATAACGCGCCATCTATACATATAAAATAAAAGGACTTAAAAGCGCGAATGTTTCTTTTAAACTTAATACAAATTTCTACTGTCCTTACTGCGATGAAAAAATATATTGGGAGGGCTTGGCTCATCAGTGGTGAACCCTCCCAGCGGTTTCGCCAATTTAATCCACCAGACCGCTTCTCAGAGCTCTAATACTGTATTGGATCATTCAATGAATGATCCAATACAGTATTAGAGCTCTGAGAAGCGGTCTGGTGGATTAAATTGGCGAAACCGCTGGGAGGGTTCACCACTGATGAGCCAAGCCCTCCCAATATATTTTTTCATCGCAGTAAGGACAGTAGAAATTTGTATTAAGTTTAAAAGAAACATTCGCGCTTTTAAGTCCTTTTATTTTATATGACTAAAATAATGAAAAAAAGATAAATATAATGAATAGATAATAATATAATGAATGATGTGAATATTATGAAAAAATGTATCAATAAATAGTTATAAAATGTTTAACGGCAAGATTTAACAACGGAACCAAACATTTAAATCGGCTTTGACACGTCATGTGCTTGTCCAAAAAAAAAAAACTGGGGTAACCAGATATTCTCTTCAAAATCAAATAGAATATATATATTAATTGAAAGGCTTATTTTAGATTTAAAATAAAATAGTTTATTTATAACAAAAATGCCAATATTTCAATAGGCTATACACCTAACTTCGTCAGAGTTTTCTTATTTTCAAACTGTTTTGATTGATCACGCGATGCTTTTACACGACGATATATAAAATATTTACAACTATGTGGCTAAAAATATATATATTTATGTGAATGTGTGCGAGTGAAATTTTTTTTAAAAAGGTCAGGTGTTGATATTAAAAACAAAAAAGGCATCTCTGACCGCTTACATGAGCATTTTAGATGTCGGAGCGCCATCTAGTGGAACAAAATTCAACTAAAAGTTCATTTAACTAGTTCCGTGAATATTTTGCCAATCCCATTGGTTGGCTTTTCTTAATTTATCAAGAAATTGGGTTGGCCAATAATCACGAAGTTGATCTTTGTTTTACTAGATAGTGATTTGTCATCTAAAATGGTCATGTTAGCGGTCAGGATATGCCTTTTTAAATATTAATAAATATATATATATATTGTTGCATCATGAGTAATGCGCGTATTTTTAAAATTATTTATAATATTATTTTTAATATATTTAAAATTTAAATTACATATATATTTATTTTTATTTAAAACAGATTATTTAGATTATCATGATTCCTTTTTATAGTTTCATTCCTTTTGTAATATTTTATTGAACATATATCTTTATTGCTTATTGGAGCGAGAGAGGACCTAGACGAAGACTGCGGATCACGACCTACGAGGAAGACAGCGAATAAATAAACGCAATAACTTTAAAAGGTAATTTATTTTTATTTAATTTCATTTATTTACTTTTATTTATTTGCTTTGAATATGGAAACCCGCTCGGGAAACGTGTATAACACCAAGAAGGAAGAAACCAAAGTCGTAGGACCCTTCTCCGTTGAAGGGAAAATGCCTTCCTGAAGTCCTACATGGCGGAAGATGGACAACACCTTAGAACGGCTAGACCAGGAAGGGACCGAGCAGAAACTTGGGGATGAATCTCCAACTCCATCCTAATAGAGAGGAAAACATTTACTTGGCCTTGAAGTTTTAAATAACTTCTAATGGCGGAGATAATTCTACTATTATATCAACGGGATATGGATTCTTAGCCAAGTGAAAAATCCTGGCATTATTTCTCCCAAGAAAATTCTAAATGAATGAACCAACTGGACCAAGGCAAACAGGCTATGACTGTGAATCAATTACCTTGGAGGTGTCTGATTAAAGAGACACACCAGTTTTAGACCTGATTCATCCGAAAACCCAATTGTCCTTATATATAGTGAAAATAAACTATTATTTATAAAGATAGAGTATTCTTAATGGAGTTAGTAAATTTATTATTAATTTGACCACACGCATTGTTATGCGTGTTATTACTGTGTAGCTCCGTTTGTGTGTGTAGTAATATAATATGACATCGTTGTCGTAGATTGAACTGGCGTAACTGTTTGAAAGGTTCACCACTGATGAGCCAGGCCTGTCAAATACTTTGACATCGCACAGTAAGGAAAATAAGATGTTGCTCTATTTACGAAAATAAATAAATCGCAAAAAAATAGTGTTTCAAGTCTGATAAAAATCAATCATGTTAAGTTAAAAGGTTGACATACATATATGTGGATGTGAGACATTGATAGAATCTTCAATCAAACGAATTGAGGTCTTCGAGATATACCTTTATAGAAGAATACTTAAGATTCCATGGACAGATACGATCATAAGAACAATCAGATCCTTGATCGATGGGAATAGAGCGCCAGTTTTTAACGTTCATAAAGCAACGAAGCTGATTTTTCTGGGCAGGTGATGTGTGGATCAGAGGGGGAACACTGCTGACGGTTCTGGAGGAAAAGACCCACGGGAAGAGACCTAGCGGGCAAAGACGTAGAGCGTATATAGACGATCTGAACTAGTGGACTGGACGACTCACATACGAGGAGATAAAGCAGGAGATATGGAGAGACCATGTGGCCCACCCTCAGTAGAGGAAGGCACTGAAGGAGGGAGATATGGAGAGACCAAGTGGCCCACCCTCAGTAGAGGCAGGCACTAAAGGAGGGAGATATGGAGAGACCATGTGGCCCACCCTCAGTAGAGGAAGGCACTGATGGAGGGAGATATGGAGAGACCTTGTGGCCTACCCTCAGTAGAGGAAGGCATTGAAGAAGGGAGATATAGAAACCATGTGGCCCACCCTCAGTAGAGGAAGGCACTGAAGGAGGGAGATATGGAGAGACCAAGTGGCCCACCCTCAGTAGAGGAAGGCACTGAAGGAGGGAGATATGGAGAGACCATGTGGCCCACCCTCAGTAGAGGAAGGCACTGATGGAGGGAGATATGGAGAGACCATGTGGCCCACCCTCAGTAAAGGAAGGTACTGAATGAGGGAGATATGGAGAGACCATGTAGCCCACCCTCAGTAGAGCAAGGCATTGAAGGAGGGAGATAATTTATTGAGATTGAAACTTCTTTATTACATCGCTCATATATGATTATATAAGGTTAAATACATAAATAAGATAAAAATATATAAATAAATAAATGTAAATATATAAAAAAATGATAAATATACATATATACAGAAATATATATGTGATAAGGTTCTGTCGATTTATCGGTGATGAGGTATCCTGTCGACTCTCGCTATAGCTGTGGTAACCGGGGGTCAAACCAGTAGTAACCGAGAGGGACAGTCAGGGCGTGGATAGTTTTCCAGTACCTCTCTGCACCTTGGAGGACCTTTAACAGTTCTCACAGAGAACAGGCAGTCGTGGTCGAGGCAGAGTGGAAAGCTTGGGAATGTCCACACACAAAAAACGAAGAGACACAGTTGTAGTAGTAAAGTTCCGTGAACAGATAGGAGTCGAGCTAAGAGCAAGATGGTGTTAGAAGAGTTCTTACTGTTTTACATGGTCGATGAGGTGGACCTGGGTACAACCGACAAGGGCTCACGCCGATGGTGAAGTGACTGTCATTTCGGCTAAAACCGAGGTTTTATATACCTTTGCCGAGGGGGGGGGGGACAGGCGAGAATTTAGACTTTGAACGGGTGCAAAGTGCGTGGGGCGTCTGCGGCATCCTCCACACCCTTTAGACCTGATGGCAACGGGCTGCCAAATTCCTTTTCAGGGTTGTTGTATTTCTATCCCGATCTCTTTCTTAGCTCAGCTCTTAATCTATTACATAGTTTTATTTATTCATCCTCAGTTTGTACAAAGTACATTACATATGGTGATGCAATGACACATGTCAATCATGCGTATAATTATTATAGATGTGTTTCTATATACAACATGAAAATCTTGTTATAAGTAGTATACAATATAGGGTTGTTGGTTTAAATTACCATAGATGGGCCCCGGGAGTGAAAGGGTTTATCCGGTTTTAAACGGGTAAAGCCTCTCTAACACAGGTAAGTAATTAAAATTTCTTTTAATTAATTTAAACTGTTGGGGTTAAAAAGGGCTATAACAAGATGTTTTGTTTGGATATATCTGAAAATTATAAAAAATATAAAACTTATGCTTAATTTAAAAGTTATGATATTCATTATAAAAGAGAAATTTAGATAAAACCTTTGTTTGATAAAAAATAATGATGATAAAAAATAAAATGATATATAAGAGATTATTGGCGGGCGTTGGAAAGGGTTAGGGGTTAAAGAATATGCGAATGTAAGTATTACACAGGCAACCAAATACTTAGATCCAGGTGCAAAGCGAGTATATAGACTTGAGCGTCTTCCTAGGCAATGTTTCACTTGCGATCCTGTATAAGGCTACAGTGCTTTGTCACAATTGTAGGGTTATTGGGTTGAAAATTTGTTGAAGAAAAGGTTGTTCATTAATATGGTTGAAAGGGGTGAAATGGAGCCATGCGATAAGTAGAATTGTTGTAGCGACAGTAGGTGATCTGACTGGCGGATGATTGAAATAAACTTTTGAAACGTGTTCAGGCCAGAAGTTGGGATTTGTAAATCTGGGGAACTGTGTTCAAAGAGTTTGTTGAAATTAAGAAATAAAAAAAAATTGTCAAGCAGTACTATCGTTTTCTACGATGATGTGAAACAATGGCTGAGAACTAGATTGTAGTGAAAAGTACACTGAAGTTGTTAGAGAAACGATTGTTGTATGCCCAATAATTAATGATATTATTTGTCCTATTATCAAGGTATAAAAACAAATATAAAATGAATAAAAATATAGCAATTTGATTGTGGTTGAATAAAGTTTAAGTGGACAAAATCAAACATACAATATATAAAAGTGATAATAATGAAAATTGAAGTGATTTTTGAAAACAAATAAATGTTTTGTAATACTAAAATAATATTATGAAAAATAAAAGTAAAATTGAATTTAAAAAAAAATAATATTGGATTAAAAACTAGTGATTATATAATTGAAAGGTAAAAAATAAAAAATAAAATATTTTATACAAAATAGAATATAATTAAATATTGTTATCAATTTAACAAGTAAAATGTTTGATATGTAGAAAAATTAGAGATTTACACAGGATCAAAAAATATAAAAATGTTCAATTTTAGGTAGGTCTTGTTCAAATTCTAATATCTAAATGTTTTAAAAGTTATGTTAAGATATCGACTGCTAATGTAGTGAAAGGTGTGGAAAAAAGGAATGCGGGACACGGGGAATGTAGGACTGGCGGCGAGTTAGGGGGAAGGGGGGGCGATGGATTTAGGGACCCGGGAATGGTCTCGAGATGTTTAGTCTATCGTCACTGGGGCCTTTGGTATGTCAACTAGCGGTGTCCATTTTTATGACTCTCTGTCTGGGAATTTGTGAAATTCTCGAGGAAATATAAATGGTTGATGTGAGACACGTGTTACACATGGCGATCATTCCGATAGCGGATATTTAGATGACAGCTTTGTGAGCGGGGTGCGATGTGTATTATTTTTGAAGGGGGAGATATGGGGCTTGTCTACAGCGCACGTGCTTTAAATTCTTTCTCCTCTAGTCTGGATCTGGTGGGCTCAAAGATATCTTTATATTGTGTGAAAGAGAGTAAGTAAGTAAGTAATACAGATCCAAGTGGGTTGGTGTAGATTATGTAGATAGAATAGGTTTGTGTATTTAACAGGAAATTTTCTGGTCGCTACTTGAGGTCTGTTTTAAAACGATCGATGTTAAATAAATCTGGATTTAAATGTAGGAATGGCTGGGAGGTTGTAGGCGGTATAATTCGGAATAGTTGCGTCTCGAAGGTATCTGGAGTCAAATGTTTGAATTCACTGAGATATACATCTTGAGACATTCGCTGTGGGTTTTGAACAAATCGGGGTTGTGGAGGTGTAATGTACAGAACATTCTCTGTGTAATATTTTAATTTATTGACATGTATGGTGTCACTGCCTCTATTGAGAGGTTGATTGGGGCGATCTATTTGAACAACATTGGGTGAGATTATTTCAATTATTGTGTATGGTCCAGTAAAATATGCTGCTAATTTACCTGTGTCGGGATGTCTAAAATATTTGACCAAAACAAGATCATTCACTTCGAAATGTGGTGTTCTGTGCTGCTTATCAAATGTTTCTTTATCTTTTTTATGCTTATTTTGGGTACGAGAGCGTGCTATCTCTCTAGCTCTAGTTATTTCGGGGTATGGGTTAAGATGAGTTCTTAGATCTGGGGGGGACAACATTGAACATTAAGTAGGTGGGTGGAAAACTTGTGACAGAATGGGGTGTGTTATTATACGTTTGAGTGATGCGCTTAACTAGTTGAGTCCAGGAAGCTTCTGGGTTTTCTAGATAAGCTAGTCTGAGCTTCTGTGTAATGGTGGCATTTAAGCGTTCTATTAAATCGTTTGCTTTTGGGTTATTGCTTGTGGTGAGTAGCGGTTGTATACCATGTTTTATTAGAAATTTACGGAATTTTTCTGAGGTAAAAGCGGACGCTCTGTCAGATAACAGACGTTTTGAATATCCTTGTTGTAGTACAGTCTTGAGGGTTTGAATGTACGTTAGGGTACGGGTTTACTGGTTAAACTCTCTTTGAGAGTGGTGAAAGCTTGCTGACAATCTGGGTTCCAATTCCATTTCACATATTTTTTAAGTAGTTTTTTTTTAAAGGTGCTCGTAAGTGTTGTGTTTCGACGTTGTTGCGAACTTAGTAAAAATATTATTCAATGATGTCAGGTTTAGATGTGGGTGAAAGTGCGACTTTCGACGTGGACACGCTTTGGGGTGAGATGTGTCACAGGCATGATGGCCTCTTTGTGGCCTGTTAAGTGAGAAAAAAAAATTTTGTGTTGCATTGTGACACTAGTGAAGTGAATTGAATGGGAAGGTGTCACGTGAAGTCGCTGATTTTGGTACAGCATCTAACTTGTTTCATCATGAATAACAATTTACCATTCATGGGTGGTGGTTGTACAAAACATATCGAGATATTTTGGCTGTTAGTGGATGTGGCACGCTTAGTGGCGACGATATGGAGCTTGTGTGGCTCGAGATTGATTTATTGCTAAGTCGCGCGCTAATAGATGGTGGCCAATTGGAGAAAGTGATGGGGAGTGTGTTGAAATTTGTTGAGAGAGATGTGTGGATGATTAATAATTATGCGTGTAAATGGAAAGAACGAAGGATGAAACTATGTTGGAATATTAAACTTGTTTTGGGGAAGGACAGTTACTTTTCTAGTTGTGATTTTGAAGATATTGTATCTTTCGATTTTTGCAATTTAAAAAAAATGCGTTTCACCTAGGTTTATTAAAATATGAATATATTTTATATATCGTTGATTGTGGTAGTGCGAAAATTATCCTTGTAAAAGGGCAATGGTGTGATAGTGACTTATAATTTGAATGGGGCGTTTACATAAAATAGTGAACATAACAATGATTTTTGCAAAGTTTTGAGTATTTGATTAAGAAATTGGTGTTTAGGTATAAAAATAAGATATAAAGAAAAACACACAAATAAGTTTAGAATTATGATTCGAGTAATTTAAAAAAAATGATTTTTTTATGTAAAATTGCAAGTAATGAATTAAAATTTATAAGTTGCATAAAATAAAGTAAAATTTGATAAATGAGGGTGTAGAAGATTTAAAATTTGAATTGAAATGATATAAAAATGGTAAAATTTGATTTAAAATGATTAAAGTGAAAATAAACATTAAATTTATGGAGAATCAAGTTGTGAGCATTAGGAGAAAGTTATGTAGGTTTTAAAAACTCACTGTTTTGATGATTGTTCAGTCAGGAGACTTGGTCTTTAGTTGTCGTCCTGATGTGGAAGACGCTCCATGGAGAGCTTGTAGAAGTTTGTAACTTCTGTTTGGCGACGGCGGCATGTCGCCTGGAAGGTGATTGCGTTGTAAGGCCGAAGGTGGGGAACTTCTCACCGGCTTATTTTGCGCGATTTTCGGCTGTGTCGTTGGGGTGTTGACAGCTTGCTCCTGAAATATAGCCTCTTGTTGGGGGAGAGATTGCTCGGTCGTTTCGTTGGAATGGCGGGCTTGTTCCTCCATCTTTGCTCTTTGTCGCTTCTATCTGGACAGGCTTCCTTCCTTCTTCGTTGTGGTCTCCTTCGCTTTGGTCATCCTGTCGACTTATCTGTGATAAGGTATCCTGTCGACTCTTACTATAGCTGTGGTAACCGGGGGTCAAACCAGTAGTAACCGAGAGGGACAGTCAGGGCGTGGAGAGTTTTCCAGTACCTCTCTGCACCTTGGAGGACCTTTAACTGTTCTCACAGAGTACAGGCAGTCGTGGTCGAGGCAGAGTGGAAAGCTTGGGAATGTCCACACACAAAAAACGAAGAGACACAGTTGTAGTAGGAAAGTTCCGTGAACAGATAAAAGTCGAGCTAAGAGAGCAAGATGGAGATAGAAGAGGAGTTCTTACTGTTTTACATGGTCGATGAGGTGGACCTGGGTACAACCGACAAGGGCTCACGCCGATGGTGAAGTGACTGTCATTTCGGCTAAAACCGAGGTTTTATATACCTTTGCCGAGGGGGGGGGGGACAGGCGAGAATTTAGACTTTGAACGGGTGCAAAGTGCGTGGGGCGTCTGCGGCATCCTCCACACCCTTTAGACCTGATGGCAACGGGCTGCCAAATTCCTTTTTAGGGTTGTTGTATTTCTATCTCGATCTCTTTCTTAGCTCAGCTCTTAATCTATTACATAGTTTTATTTATTCATCCTCAGTTTGTACAAAGTACATTACATATGGTGATGCAATGACACATGTCAATCATGCGTATAATTATTATAGATGTGTTTCTATATACAACATGACAATCTTGTTATAAGTAGTATACAATATAGGGTTGTTGGTTTAAATTACCATATATACAAGGTCTTTTTTGGTGTCGCCATCCGCGGGAAAGACTCCGCCACCGGTGGACTGCGAGAGTTCTTTCCCACAGAGTGGGCAGGTCTAGGTGTTGGCTGGCGTTGCCCACCTCAAGACCAAGATGGTACTTGTAGATGGTGTTTTCGCCACACTTGTGATCTTCATTCCTTGGGATGGAGGCCGACGCCGAAGAGCCAGGCCTGCACATCCAGGGGCATTTCGCAGGAGGCGAACACCTCCCGGAGTAGGGGTCGCACGGCTCGGCAACTCCAATATCTGTGGGTCAGCAACCCGTCGCTGGACCCACAGTTGGCACGCCTCGAGGCAGGAGGGTCAGGATGTGGCAGCGCGTGGAGGGCCAATCGTAGAGCATCTGCGTTGTGACCGAGAAGCAATTGCGACGCAGGTCAGCCCAGGAGATGGAGCGGGACACATCTACGGTAGGATCCCACCGCGCAGCCAGCTCTGCAGCAGGATGGGCTTGGAGTCGCGCCGCGTCCAATGCCCGGCGCGCGCTCTGGCTATTTAGGCGGGTAATGGGCGTTGTTGAGTCCCTCAGAACGATGGTCTCCGCCTCGTATTCCGCATGATATCTGGAACTGGAATTTTCCTTCAGGAGTCGCTGGCAGAAGGTCCCGAGGTGCTGTGCGTCCAGCAGCGCAGCCCGCGTTGAGCGTACAAGAGCAGGGGCGCCATCTGAGAAGTCCCCGACAGTCGTCTGAGGAGGGAGATATGGAGAGACCATGTGGCCCACCCTCAGTAGAGGAAGGCACTGAAGGAGGGAGATATGGAGAGATCATGTGGCCCACCCTCAGTAGAGGAAGATACTGAAAGAGGGAGATTTGGAGAGACCATGTGGCCCACCCTCAGTAGAGGAAGGCACTGAAAGAGGGAGATATAGGGAGACCATGTGGCCCACCCTCAGTAGAGGAAGGCACTGAAGGAGGGAGATATGGAGAGACCATGTGGCCCACCCTAAGTAGAGGAAGGCACTGAAGGAGGGAGATATGGAGAGACCATGTGGCCCACCCTCAGTAGAGGAAGGTACTGAAGGAGGGAGATATGGAGAGACCATGTGGCCCACCCTCAGTAGAGGAAGGTAATGAAGGAGGGAGATACGGAAAGACCATGTGGCCCACCCTCAGTAGAGGAAGGCACTGAAGGAGGGAGATACGGAGAGACCATGTGGCCCACCCTCAGTAGAGGAAGGCACTGAAGGAGGGAGATACGGAGAGACCATGTGGCCCACCCTCAGTAGAGGAAGGCACTGAAGGAGGATGATACGGAGAGACCATGTGGCCCACCCTCAGTAGAGGAAGACACTGAAGGAGGGAGATATGGAGAGACCATGTGGCCCACCCTCAGTAGAGGAAAGCACTAAAGAAGGAGGAAAAGGCTGACGCTATCATTGTACTTTAAGTAGCCCTATATGTAAATAAAGATGTAGACTATATTTGTATTTCACCCTTGGAAGTTTCAGCGCAACATTTTCAAGTATATTTGGACTTGCTAAGAGGCGGATTGGATTTCTCTCTGTACCGATTTTACTTCGTCAGAAAATCCACCCTAAGGGGACCTATAGTGGCCAGTATCTGAAATCAATATCTACCCAGGCTACCTCCTGATTCACTTTTCCTTCTCTTAGTTGGGTTTTATTTCTATACGGGAATATTTGCACATGTGACGGAGAAATGCGAGGATATCTAAACCGAAATATATTCGGAATTTTTTTTGATATCTTAAAATTTTCGCCAATATGTAAATAAAATATTTTGAGACGATATTAGAACATGACTGTAAGACTAAAATATCGTGTTGTTATCTGTTCATACAATATGATCTAATGGGCTATCAGACTATCTATGTAAATTTGCAAAGTCACTTATTCAGTGCTATTTGAACTTTTCTGAATCCGATTACAATGGTAGAACATGTGAGGGAACGAATGGAAAAGTGGAAAAATAACTTTTGCTTTGTATTTTCAAAATCTATCGTGGAATAAAGACTTCTTTGTTTACATGTGAAATGGAGGAACACAGGGCAACCATACACTTTTGCCGTGTCAATTCCCTTAAAACGACGCCACCATATGACTCGCAAAAGTCAGTAAACCAAAAATGGTTTTATATATACTGACATACTTCTCTTTGTTTTATATAAATTCTACAAGGCCACACAGTCACAAAATTCGAAGGAGATCAATGAATTCGCCGAACGTCGTGGACCATTTAGATGAGGAAAGTAAAGACTAGAACGCGGCTGATTCCACATTCGCGTTTTCAGTGATACTCCAACCTTGACGTATGCACGATGTAGCTATTGGACATACGTCGGACCTGCAGACTGTTGTTAGGTTCTGTGCTGCCTGGAGTATATGCTTCCTTCCTGTGGTGAAACTGTTTAAGACCGGTGGTCTTAATAAAGATGTACGTGTGTATATTTGCTGACCTACGAGCATACATTAAGGAAGTTGTACCTTTTAGCATGTATATCGGGATTCAGACAGTAACTCTGAAAGATATTTGATACACAGTGACCTTTATTGAAGAAACACGAGATAACTAGGTATGAACAAAATTGTCTCTGTCTCCTTAGATATTTTGATATTTTTTTCTCACTATTATAACTTAAATAGAGGGGAAAATATCATCTATGTGGGACCTTGCCTAAATGGTTGAAAATGCTATTAGTGTACAAAAATATCCTGCAAGTGTGCAAGTGGTAAAATAAGGAAAAAAGGAATCTTCTGATAGTACAAATAAATTCGGGAATGTTATACAAATGAATAATGTGTTAGTTGTTAATTATTGGGATAGAATCTAGAGAATTCTATTTATGGATC
>CP092863.1:105244310-105291295 GCA_030710605.1 Cordylochernes scorpioides | reverse complement strand
TTTTAAAGAGTGTATTCCTTTTCCTTCCTAGTTTTGGGCTGTTATTCTCCATTTATTTATGCAAATATCAACTTACTCTGTGTCTATTGGAACTAATTATATTTTGGTATAGTCCGAAAGTTTCCCCTGTAGACCTATTTACATATTGGTTTATTGTATATTCAGACATATATGTATTCTTATTGAACAGTTATGAAAGAAATTGATCCTTTTTACATGAACCCTTTGTAAATTGTAAAAAAATACCGAATAAAAACAAAAACACTAGACAATGCAAGATTGAAAGGTTTTAAAGTATAAATATGATGGTTAAATGATACAAGTAGTTGTAATTAAGTCAATACTGAGCGACATTTTGCTATCATCATGATCAGATCAGGGCTTGAATATTAGCTGTTCTGACGATGGATCTTGTATAATGGTGGATCTCTTGATTCCTGATAGACTTTCTCTTGTCTCATGTGGGATGATCTTTCTATTGACTGATGATGGACTTTATCTTGTCTCATGTGCGTGTGTTATGGACTTTCTCTTGATTCATGATGGACTTTCTCTTGCCAAATGTGTGTGATGGTATTTATATTGTCTCATGATGGAATTTATCTTGTCTCATGTGAGATGGTCTTTCTATTGACTAATGATGGACTTTATCTTGTCTCATGTGAGATGGTCTTTCTATTGACTAATGATGGACTTTATCTTATCTCATGTGAGATGGTCTTTCTATTGACTAATGATGGACTTAATCTTGTCTCATGTGTGTAAGATGGACTTTCTCTTGATTCATGATGGACTTTATCTTGTCTTATGTGTGATGGTCTTTCTTTTGACTAATGGTCTTTCTCTTGTCTCATGTGTTTGTGTGTGAGATAGACTTTCTCTTGTCTGAATAATTAACGATATATTATCCGATGATGGACTTTCTCTCGTCTGTTGTGACCAACCATTTATTCATTGAATATACATTTTTTGTTTGATGGTGGACTACCCCCTAACTGATGATAGACAATCTCTTGTCTGGAAATAGTACACAGAAACGTTATGCATAGTTTTTTATGTGAAATTCGAGTCTTTGTCAAATTTTTATCTATATTTTATTATATCATTCATTTTAAAGAGCATTGTTATTTTTTATAACAGAAATAATTAATATATATAATTGTTAAAAATTCCAAATGTATAGATTCATATAAATCAAGAGGAATAGGGGTGATGTGGTAACAAAAGGATTCGGACATATTTTGATGGATTCTTGCGTCTTTTTATCAAAATAGAAAGAAGAAAACCCCCCGAAAATCTAATTTAAGAAATTAAAGACGGCTCCTTTCTTTTTTATTTCTAAAAACAAAAACTGCTTTTTATTTTTAAATTTTAAAGACCGCTCCTTCCTTTTCAAATAGGAAAGACTGTTTCTTCCTTTTAAAATTGGAAAGACCGCTCCTACTTTTCAATTTGTAAATACTGCTTCTTTCATTTCAGTTTGGAAATACTGCTTCATTATTTTTCAAGTTGGAAAGACAACATCTTCCTTTTCGTATTGGAAAGACCGCTCCTTCCTTTTAAAATTGGAAAGACCACTCCTTCCTTTTCGTATTGGAAAGACCGTCCTTTCTTTTCGTATTGGAAAAACCACTCCTTCCTTTTCGTATTGGAAAGAGCGCTCCTTCCTTTTCGTATTGGAAAGACCACTCCTTTTCGTATTTAAAGACCTATCCTTCTTTTTAGTATTGGAAAGAGCACTCCTTCCTTTTCGTATTGGAAAGACTGTTCTCCTTCCTTTTCGTATTGGAAAGAGCGCTTCTCCTTTTAGTATTGGAAAGACCACTCCTTCCTTTTCAAATTGTAAATACTGTTCTCCTTCCTTTTCAAATTGGAAATACTGCTTCTTTCTTTACAAATTGGAAAGACCGCTCCTCCTTTTAGTATTGGAAAGACCACTCTTTCCTTTTCAAATTGTAAAGACTGTTCTCCTTCCTGTTCGTATTGGAAATACTGTTTCTTGAGGGCTACATTCCTTATAGTTTACTCATTATATCAACAGTAAGTATTTTCTGAATTTAGCTCGATCATAAATTAAGTATATGAGATGTTTCTAAAAGAAGCCAAAATTAATTCAAACCTTACTATCTTAATGTTTAGAACCAAGGTATCGCCGTGAGGGGAGACAAGGTTGTTTATAACTCCGTACCTTGTCACGGAAGTCACCGTTGTGGGAAGAAACTACCTTGAACTACTGATGTACATGCCAGATTAACACCCTATGTATCTTCTGACTGTGTGAGGCTTGTAGTACTGCCGGGACCGATATAACGGGGACACCTAGTAGAGTATGATATTGGGAGATGTAAATGTCATTGTGTTCTCGGGGGTAAGTCCTTTTAGTCTTCTTCTGCTAGGTCTAGTAGGGCGCTCTTCTTGAGGACAACAGCCGATCCTCCGCCACTTTCCTTCCTTTTTCAAATGGGACACAATGCATTTACATCTCATAATATTGTAGCGAAGTATTTTTATTTTATTAACAGAGTATTATTTTTTATGTTTATATTTTGCTACTCTGTAATATTCCCACATTGCTTATCTTTTATTTACCATTCTTAGTTTGTTCTTGCCTGAAATAAATTGTTGTCTCATCCCGAAGTTGGTCTTCCCTAATTTTCCACGTGGCAATATAATGAAACGGCACACCATTATCGAACAACTGAATGTTACTGATGGCTTGTTGCCATCTATCTGGAAATATATTAATTCTCTTATGAAAATTCGAAACTATTATAAATGTGTATGATTCTTCTTTTTTTTAATTAAACAATTTCTACTGCCCTTACTGAAATGAAAAATTAATGGGCGGGCCTGGATGATCAAAATAAAAATAAAAAAGAATTATATGCATCTATAAGAGTTTTGAATTTGTATAACAGATGGAGCGCTAATGCATTATATTAACTCTCTTTTTATTTTAATTTTTTAAAAAATATATTTATTACAAAACACACGCTATATCCTATGTGTAAATGTTTGAACTATTTTATGTACATAGTTTTTAAATATATATACAAATTATTAATAGTGTTTTAGAGAGAGAGAGAGTGAAAGTTATTTAAATTTACATTTTAGAGCAATAAATTATACAAGAAATAAAGATTATTTACACACATATTATCATAAGTCCAATATATCTTTAGAATTACAACCACTAAACCAGTGGCACAAATATAGAACATTCCAATACAAAATAACAGCAATAAAAAAAACTATACTAATTAAAACTAGAAATTTCAATTCTTAATGTAATTCAGGTCCACGGCATTTGTTAAATATTAACTCTCTGTTGATTCTTTTTAATTTTCCAGAGTTGGCCTTTACCCCTTTCTTGAACTATCTAGAAATACTAACCAATGCTTAACCCAGTTCTGAAAGACGTTTATATGAAGGTGAGCATATTAAATATCACTGGGTTAGTTGCTATCATTGAGGTAAAAACCCATGCCTCGTCCAGTGTGACAACATTCTTCCATTGTTCACCTCTTAGGTATATTTCATTGAAGGCTCTATTTCAGGTCTGTCTTTCCTTTATAAGGAGCGGATTGTTAGATCAACTTCAGCTTTTCACGTATTTTAACCTAAATTTATTTACTGATTATACTGTTAACTGTAAATGTGGTACGTTGGTTATTGTGGAAATGTAACAGCCTTCTACCATTTTCACATCTCAGGTACATTTTATTAAAGGCTCTACTGCAGGTCTGTCTTCCCGTTATAAGGAGCGGGGAATGTAAGATAAACTTCAGCTTTTTAACGTATTTTAACCTAATTTAATTTACTGATGATACTGTTAACTGCAAAAGGTGGTACGTTGGTTATTGTGGAAATGTTCCTTTGAAAAGATGGATTCTCTCTGACAACCATTTCCTATATCTTTGTTTCGATTGGAGTTAAAGGTTTCTTCAGATAACTCTTTTTCAAAAGATCTTTTTCGCTTAATTTCATAGATATCGGAATTTTATTTATTTTCCTTCATTATTCGACTGGTGGTTCTCTTGGTAATAGCAATAATCCTTTCTTTTCATATTTTCAATAATTTAAGTGAACCAGTATTTCTTTTCGAAAAGCTGATATCGTAACCTTTTACAAAATCACTAATAGTTTCGGGAATATTTACTATATTAAAAAAAAAAGTTTTTTAGGGGTCGGTGGAAGGATGGTCTAAACCGATGGTTTTTTGACCGCTACGACCCGGGTTCGATTCCCGCATTGGACACTTTTTTTTTTCTAATTAAAAAGAAAAATGCTTCAATGGCCCCCGATTCTTGCAAAAGTCCAACCTCACCTGCGAGTGCAAGTAACCAAACGGGGCTCTGGCACATTTGTAAGTGCAAAGTCGAACTGCTTTTCACATTTATAGACATGCATGTGGTGCACTTACAGTAAAAGCAGTCGCCTACCGCTACCCACCATGATTATCATGGCCTGTACCACATGTACTAAATAAAATCTAGAAATGCTTATTCTTTCTCTTCTGAATAAATGGAATATCATTTCAACCGCACGTTTATATCGCGAACTATAGCATTTTAAAATCGTTCTTTTAAAGATAGTACACCCTATCTGTATATAGAGGAGAAAGTTGCATATATAAACAACAATCGTTACATATAGGGTTGTAGAGAGATAAAACCCACCGACTACTAGCGTAATAGTAAATCCATATGAGAGGCGGCTATACAAAAGAGGACAAGGCTGTTAAAGGGAATCAATATAAGGTCTTCCCTTGTGTGGCTACTTGTTATATTGGTACAGCACAGCTGCCGCTCTATCCGTCTGACCTGCCACCTACCTTTAGTTACATATTTCCAACCTTTGTTGTATTATATCTACACACATACACATACATTATATATATATTAACACTAAGCAATAACGCGCCATCTATACATATAAAATGAAAGGATTTTGAAAGCACGAATGTTTCTTTTATACATAATACAAACTTCTACTGCCCTTACTGCAATGAAAAAATATATTGGGAGGGCTTGGCTCATCAGTGGTGAACCGCCCAATAGCTCAAGGTTGGCGTATCACTGAAAACGCGAATGTGGAATCAGCCGCGTTCTAGTCTTCACTTTCCTCATCTAAATGGACCACGACGTTCGGCGAATTCATTGATCTCCTTCGAATTTTGTGACTGTGTGGCCTTGTAGAATTTATATAAATCAAAGAGAAGTAGGTCAGTATATATAAAACCATTTTTGGTTTACTGACTTTGGCGAGTCATATGATGGCGTTGTTTTAAGGCAATTGACACGGCAAAAGTGTATGGTTGTCCTGTGTTCCTTCCATTTCACATGTAAACAAAGAAGTCTTTATTCCACGATAGATATTGAAAATACAGAATAAAAGTCATTTTTCCACTTAAAAGTTTAAATAAAAAGCGAATTGTTGCTAATATATTTTCGTTCCTTTACAAGTTCTCTCTACCATATTAATTGGATCCTGAAAAGTTCAAATAGCATTAAATATGAAACATTACAAATAACATAGATATTCTCATAGTCCATTAGATCATATTGTATGAACAGGTAACAACGCGATATTTTAGTCTTACAGTCATGTTCTAATATCGTCTCAAAATATTTTATTTACATATTGGCGAAAAATTTAAGATATCAAAAAATTTCCGAATATATTTCGGTTTAGATATCCTCGCATTTCTCCGTCACATGTGCAAATATACCTGTATAGAAATAAAGCCCAACTAAGAGAAGGAAAAGTGAATCTGGAGGCAGCTTGGGTAGATATTGATTTCAGATACTGGCCACTATAGGTCCCCTTAGGGTGGATTTTCTGACGAAGTAAAATCGGTACAGAGAGAAATCCAATCCGCCTCTTAGCAAGTCCAAATATACTTGAAAATGTTGCGCTGAAACTTCCAAGGGTGAAATACAAATATAGTCTACATCTTTATTTACATATAGGGCTACTTAAAGTACAATGATAGCGTCAGCCTTTTCCTCCTTCTTTAGTGCTTTCCTCTACTGAGGGTGGGCCACATGGTCTCTCCGTATCTCCCTCCTTCAGTGCCTTCCTCTACTGAGGGTGGGCCACATGATCTCTCCGTATCTCCCTCCTTCAGTGCCTTCCTCTACTGAGGGTGGGCCACATGGTAGAGAGGCTTTACCCGTTTAAACCCGGATAAACCCTTTCACTCCCGGGGCCCATCTATGGTAATTTAAACCAACAACCCTATATTGTATACTACTTATAACAAGATTTTCATGTTGTATATAGAAACACATTTATAATAATTATACGCATGATTGGCATGTGTCATTGCATCACCATATGTAATGTACTTTGTACAAACTGAGGATGAATAAATAAAACTATGTAATAGATTAAGAGCTGAGCTAAGAAAGAGATCGAGATAGAAATACAAAAACCCTAAAAAGGAATTTGGCAGCCCGTTGCCATCAGGTCTAAAGGGTGTGGAAGATGCCGCAGACGCCCCACGCACTTTGCACCCGTTCAAAGTCTAAATTCTCGCCTGCCCCCCCCCCCCCCCCCCTCGGCAAAGGTATATAAAACCTCGGTTTTAGCCGAAATGACAGTCACTTCACCATCGGCGTGAGCCCTTGTTGGTTGTACCCAGGTCCACCTCATCGACCATGTAAAACAGTAAGAACTCCTCTTCTATCTCCATCTTGCTCTTAGCTCGGCTTTTATCTGTTCACAGAACTTTAATACTACAACTGTGTCTCTTCGTTTTTTGTGTGTGGACATTCACAAGCTTTCCACTCTGCCTCGACCACGACTGCCTGTACTCTGTGAGAACTGTTAAAGGTCCTCCAAGGTGCAGAGAGGTACTGGAAAACTCTCCACGCCCTGACTGTCCCTCTCGGTTACTACTGGTTTGACCCCCGGTTACCACAGCTATAGTGAGAGTCGACAGGATACCTCATCACAGATAAATCGACAGGACCTTATCACATACATATTTCTGTATATATGTATATTTATCAATTTTTTATACATTTACATTTATTTATTCATATATTTTTATCATATTTATGTATTTAACCTTATATAATCATATATGAGCGATGTAATAAAGAAGTTTCAATCTCAATAAATTATCTCCCTCCTTCAATGCCTTCCTCTACTGAGGGTGGGCTACATGGTCTCTCCATATCTCCCTCCTTCAGTGCCTTCCTCTACTGAGGGTGGACCACATGGTCTCTCCACATCTCTCTTCTTCAGTGCCTTCTTCTACTGAGGGTGGGCCACATGGTCTCTCCATATCTCCCTCCTTCAGTGCCTTCCTCTACTGAGGGTGGACCACATGGTCTCTCCACATCTCTCTTCTTCAGTGCCTTCTTCTACTGAGGGTGGGCCACATGGTCTCTCCATATCTCCCTCCTTCAATGCCTTCCTCTACTGAGGGTGGGCCACATGGTCTCTCCATATCTCCCTCCTTCAGTGCCTTCCTCTACTGAGGGTGGGCTACATGGTCTCTCCATATCTCCCTCCTTCAGTGCCTTTCTCTACTGAGGGTGGACCACATGGTCTCTCCTCATCTCTCTTCTTCAGTGCCTTCTTCTACTGAGGGTGGGCCACATGGTCTCTCCATATCTCCCTCCTCCAGTGCCTTCCTCTACTGAGGGTGGGCCACATGTTCTCTCCATATCTCCCTCCATCAGTGCCTTCCTCTACTAAGGGTGGGCCACATGGTTTCTATATCTCCCTCCTTCAATGCCTTCCTCTACTGAGGGTAGGCCACATGGTCTCTCCATATCTCCCTCCATAAGTTCCTTCCTCTACTGAGGGTGGGCCACATGGTCTCTCCATATCTCCCTCCATCAGTGCCTTCCTCTACTGAGGGTGGGCCACATGGTCTCTCCACATCTCCCTCCATCAGTGCCTTCCTCTACTGAGGGTAGGCCACATGGTCTCTCCATATCTCCCTCCATCAGTGCCTTCCTCTACTGAGGGTGGGCCACATGGTCTCTCCATATCTCCCTCCATCAGTGCCTTCCTCTACTGAGGGTAGGCCACATGGTCTCTCCATATCTCCCTCCATCAGTGCCTTCCTCTACTGAGGGTGGGCCACATGGTCTATCCATATCTCCTGCTTTATCTCCTCGTATAGGAGTCGTCCAGTCCACTAGTTCAGATCGTCTATATACGCTCGCCGTCTTTGCCCGCTAGGTCTCTTCCCGTGGATCTTTTCCTCCAGAACCGTCAGCAGTGTTCCCCCTCTGATCCACACATCACCTGCCCAGAGAAATCAGCTTCGTTGCTTTATGAACGTTAAAAACTGGCGCTCTGTTCCCATCGATCAAGGATCTGATTGTTTTTATGATCGTATCTGTCCATGGAATCTTAAGTATTCTTCTATAAAGGTATATCTCGAAGACCTTAATTCGTTTGATTGAAGATTCTATCAATGTCTCACATCCACATATATGTATGTCAACCTTTTAACTTAACATGATTGATTTTTATTAGACTTGAAACACTATTTTTTGCGATTTATTTATTTTCGTAAATAAAGCAACATCTCATTTTCCTTACTGTGCGATGTCAAAGTATTTGCAGGCCTGGCTCATCAGTGGTGAACCTTTCAAACAGTTACGTCAGTTCAATCTACGACAACGATGTCATATTATATTACTACACACACAAACGGAGCTACACAGTAATAACACGCATAACAATGTGTGTGGTCAAATTAATAATAAATTTACTAACTCCATTAAGAATACTCTATCTTTATAAATAATAGTTTATTTTCACTATATATAAGGACAATTGGGTTTTCGGATGAATCAGGTCTAAAACTGGTGTGTCTCTTTAATCAGACACCTCCAAGGTAATTGATTCACAGCCATAGCTGTTTGCCTTGGTCCAACCTGTAGCTATTGGGCATACGTCGGACCTGCAGACTGTTGTTAGGTTCTGTGCTGCCTGGAGTATATGCTTCTTTCCTGTGGTTAAACTGTTTAAGACCGGTGGTCTTAATAAAGATGTACGTGTGTATATATGCTGACCTACGAGCATACATTAAGGAAGTTGTACCTTTTAGCATGTATATCGGGATTCAGACAGTAACTCTGAAAGATACACAGATACACAGTGACCTTTATTGAAGAAACACGAGATAACTAGGTATGAACAAAATTGTCTCTGTCTCCTTAGATATTTTGATATTTTTCTCTCACTATTATAACTTAAATAGAGGGGAAAATATCATCTATGTGGGACCTTGCCTAAATGGTTGAAAATGTTATTAGTGTACAAAGGTATCCTGCAAGTGTGTAAGTGGTAAAATGAGGAAAAAAGGAATCTTCTGATAGTACAAATAAAATCGGGAATGTTATACAAATGAATAAAGTGTTAGTTGTTAATTATTGGGATAGATTTTAGAGAAATATTTTGATATATCAGTCAATGCGGTAGTGAAGCACACACCAATCTAGGCAGAAAGACAAAGTAAACATGGGGAAATAGAAACAAGGATACTATGTTCACTTAGGTACCGTCTATAAAACACTCTGAAAACGATTGAAAGTCTTCCTCTGGATAATTAGAGATTCTTCAAGAACTTCCTTTAGCTCAAGTAGAGGTACACGCTTAGTGCAGGCTTGTTCGGCGGTACATATACTAAAATTGGAACGATACAGAGAAGATTAGCATGGCCTCTGTGATACCAGTTCGGCGGTACATATACTAAAATAGGAAGGGTATAGAGAAGATTAGCATGACCCCTGTGATACCAGTTCGGCGGTACATATTCTAAAATTGGAACGATACAGAGAAGATTAGCATGGCCCCTGTGATACCAGTTCGGCGGTACATATACTAAAATTGGAACGATACAGAGAAGATTAGTATGGCCCCTGTGATACCAGTTCGGCGGTACAGCTACTACAATAAGAAGGATACAGAGAAGAAAAGTATGGTCCCTGTGATACCAGTTCGGCGGTACATATACTACAATAGGAAGGATATAGAGAAGATTAGCATGGCCCCTGTGATACCAGTTCGCCGGTACAACTGCTACAATAGGAAAGATACAGAGAAGATTAGCATGGTCCCTGTGATACCATTTCGGCGGTACAACTACTACAATAGGAAGTATACAGAGAAGATTAGCATGGCCCCTGTGATACCAGTTCGGCGGTACAACTGCTAAAATAGGAAGGATACAGAGAAGATTAGCATGGCCCCTGTGATACCAGTTCGGCGGTACAACTGCTACAATAGGAAGGATACAGAGAAGATTAGCATGGCCCCTGTGATGCAAGTTCGACGGTACAACTACTACAATAGGAAGGATTCAGAGAAGATTAGCATCGCCCCTTTGATACCAGTTCGGCGGTACATATGCTAAAATAGGAACGATACAGAGAAGATTAGAATGGCCCCTGTGATACCAGTTCGGCGGTACATATACTAAAATTGGAACGATACAGAGAAGATTAGCATGGCCCCTGCGCAAGGATGACACGCAAAATCGTGAAGCGTTTCCTTTAGCTCAAGTCTCAGGATGATTCTGTACATTGATGTCTTGGCAGCTGAGAATGGTGAGGTCATATAGTTCTCGACTAAATAGGTATTCCTGCAGGTCGAGGTAGCACTGAATGATATTGGAGGGTCTCTGAAATGCTATTATTCCGATATATGGCGCTAACTAACATCAATATTCAATTACACAATCAGGGAATGTTTTTTTTTCCTTCGTCGATACATTTGTTTTTCAAAGCTATCGCGTTTCAAAGTCCTTAAAGTATTTAACCATTCCAACATAATGGGTGTTGTTAACTACACCAGAGATTACACGTGTCAACATTAACGACATAATTAGCGCCTCCTATCGACCACTTATCAAACTACCCCTCGGGGCCAGCCAGCGTTGCCGGTTGAATTGATCCGCGGTCAGAGATAATTACCTAACAAGCTGGCTGAAGGGAAGAGAGAAAAACTTTCGGAAAACATTTTAAACTATAATACAGTTTGGTATCAGGCTACATATCCTCTTTTTTTTTGTCTATATATAATGAAATTTTCAAAAGGAGAGGTGCCCTTTTTTAAATAAACGTATAATACTAATTAAATATAACTAATCAAATTGAGCATTTCAAGACGATCAATCTATCATATTATAGAATGAAGAATGAACTAGTTGTTTGTGAACTTAACGATTTGATTTCCGATAAAAAATCATATTTAAAGTTCAATTCATTTTGTAAATACATTCTGACCTTTCTACAAAATCTGGATCTCTAATATTTTCATGCGTTGAATAATGTAAATAACTTATGTAAATAAACATTTCTCCTTGTTTGGCGCAAGTATCCCTTGCGGGATATAGCGCTTTGGAAATAAAATAATTATAATTGTATTAACTTTATCAACTAAACGTTGATTTATTCCAGACTATTGACTAACACATCCCTGGACACTTTTATTTTTCCATTTATCATTACTCTTCACAATTCATTCTTTCATACTTCATCCCTAAGGTTAGAAATAATCGTTATTTATCCTTAAAATAAAATTACGATTTTTCCTTAAAAAGAAACATTTGTGTTAAATACTTGTCAAACGTCGTTTTACAATCATAAGCCGCATTATATCGTATTATAAATTACCATTTTCTTGATGTTGATTCTTGGTTTTGTAGTTATAAAAGCATTAAATAATGACACATCAATGATTTCTTATCATTCTTATTACTATTCTTAGTATTAGTACTAATAGTATGAGGGCCATCCAATAAATAAGTTTCCCTATTTTTTAACAAATAAACCATATTATTTACAAATATGCAGTTATTTTATTTTCATTATACAACTCATAGACTACTTCTCTACATAATCACCATTTCTGTCCAAACATTTTTTGTACCGTTGTAACAATTTTTTGATACCACTGTTGTACCAAGCCGTGTCCTGTCTTCGTAGCCAGTGGTTCTCCTCCGCCTGCACTTCGTCATCATTCGCAAAGTGCTTGCCTCCAAGATGCCACTTAAGTGCTGGAAAAAGATGGAAGTCGCTTGGGGCAAGTTCCGGAGAATAAGGTGGATGTGTGAAAAATTTTCATTTGAAGTTTTCCATAGCCATAACTTTGCCTGCAGAGATTGTGACCTTCGCCTTTTTTGGTGCACTTTCCTCAGGCTTCTTCCACACCATGCTTTATCGTTTTGTTTCTGGAGTTGAATGATGCACCCAGCTTTCATCTCCAGTGACAATACGGTAAAACAGTTGATCCCCATCTCTTTGATGCATTTCCAGGAAAGCTCGGGCTGCCTCCATCCGTTGTTGCTTGTGATTTTCCAAGAGCAAACGTGAGACCCATCTTGCGCAGACTTTGCGAAAATTCAAAATATCTTACATGATTGTTCCAATCGAAGAGCGTCTAATTTCGATTCCAGGAGGCAGTCGAATCATTATTTCGTCAATGGTGACGCGGCGATCTGCTTCCACCACATTCCGAACAGCAGCAGCGGCTGCATTGTCCGTAGCAGTAACGGGCCTGCCGCTTCGCTCGTCATCATGCACGTTTTGCCGTCCTTCTAAGAACCATGAACGCCATCGGCGAACCATTTGGATGCTCATACATTCTTCACCATACACTGACACTAAATTGCGATGAATATTGACCGCAGTTTCATTTTTCGCCGTGAAAAAACGAATTACAGAACGGAGTTCTCAAGTGGACACGTTCACCAGTGGTAGCTCCATGGAAACTGAAGCGCTACGGACTTGCGCGTACGAGTAGCGTGATTTTGAAGGTCACTAGCTTCCAACGCATCCTAATGACATTTCTTCCATACTAACTAATTTTTACGTTTCGTTCGCAGAAAAAAAAATAGGCAAACTTATTTATTGGATGGCCCTCGTATAATCATAATAATTAACATTTTGTAAATATATATGTGATGATTTAAGACCATGGAATTGTTGTAAATAGTCCAGATATCTACTACCACATGTTCCACCAGGTGACTGTATATAACTTCTTATGTACTGCAAATAGAAAGCCTCAACTAACATCAATCTGTACCGCGTAAGAATCTAATAAAGTATAGCAACTGTACAGATAGAAGGAATGGAGACTAACAGGAGAAAATTAAGGTTAAAACTAATCAGGCTTAGGTGAGAGTAGAAGTAAGGCCTAGCAAAGAGGCTTAAAGAGAACACAACTATTAATAAAGTCACAGTCAACCTTATGACCCCGGAAATCATAAAAGCTAAGTTTAACGGCCAGTATTTCCTGGGCCAGGCCGGATATATCTTCCGACAAAGGCAGCAGCAAAGACCAATTAGAAGGTAACACCTAAGTAGGTCAACCAATAGCCAACGGCCATGTGGCATATTCCTACCAATTAGGAAAAAATACCTAAGTAGGTCAACCAATAGCCAACGGCCACGTGACATCTTCCTACCAATTAGAAAGAAGAAAGGTCTTGGTGTTAAATCGAGAACCTAGGTTAGGCAGTATGCGCTTGGATCTCACCAAGGTAACACTTGCTCTAAAGATCTCCCTCTCCGCTCATCCCATTCCTTCTTGACGTCAGACGCTTTTAGTGGAATCTCTGTTTGTTTATTTCACCTTTGGCCCAGCTGTGTCGCCTTCCACCACGACTGCACGGTAGAGTTGACATCGAGGTTCGTCTAGCATCAGGTAACACTGGTCCCAGAGGTCCCAAGATATCACATATATGTTATATTCAATTCAACATTTTATAATATTATCAAGAAGCTCCATCCAGATGGGACACCTGTCAATCATCCCTGGACCCCGGGGGGGGGGGACCACAGGTGTGAGGGGTTCTCGGAAGCTGATCTGCAAATAAGGAAAACGGGACGGTGGCTGACGCCGCTGGTTATTATTATCTTTACCTGGGAATAAGTTGTTTTTATCATCTCTCTCTCTCTCCCTTAAATACCTCTTGTAAATAATTTTTATTGAAGACCTAAAAGGTAAATACCCACCTTTATAATAAATTAATTATCCCCAAATTTGCCCTTGCTTTATTTATCTCCGCGACAATATATAAATATTTCATCAAATTTGACCAAAAAACAAAAAGCCTTTTTTAAAATTATTATTTTTGTTCTGTTGTATATATAGTTTTTTTTTCTTTTGGGTTGGTTATTGTTTTTTTTTAATAAACTCATTTGCCAAAAATATTATATAGTTAAATTTGTTTAAAATAAAATAAGCATATTTGCTAATAATTGATATCTCATTCTTTTTTTTTTTTGTAAGTAAAATTTACATTCGACACTACAAAAAATTGTCGAATGCGCCTGCTATATCCACTGTGATCAAAGAAGTCAGTTCTCCTTGCCTGTGTTTCAGTATGGTTCCCATTATTTCTTTCATTGCACTGTTCGTTAAATTATGTTTAGTAAATCCGTGTTGCCTTGGACTCATTAGATTGTTCTCTTCATAATATTTATTGATTATCAAAAAATTTAGAAATGTTTGACGTCAATGATATTAGTCTGTAACTTTTGCTTGTTTCATAGTTTATATTTATTAGGTTTTGGAATGATCTTTACAGTAGTGTCATTCCATACATCCGGGTAATAACCTAATTCGATACATTTGTTGAATGATTGTTGTGAAAAATCGGGATTAAAAGTGCACCTGCATGTTTGATCATATTATTACTGATAAAATCTGGACCTGGTGCTTTCTTGATATTTAATTTGGAAACAATATTTTCAACATCTTTTATTTCTATAAAAGTGTTATTTTGGTTTTTATATTCAGGTTTATAGTTTCTAATAATAACATGTTCCTCTTTATCTGAATGTACATCATCATCTGGAAATAAATCATTCAAGAGACTTTTCATTTTTTCTTTCTTTAAAGTATCCGGTATATTATCGATCATTTGAAGCCCTATATTGTTGTTGGATGATCTCAAAGATTTAAAATTTCATAGGCGTTTCCAAATGGGTTGTTTGATTCATTTTCTTCAATGAATATTCTCCAACTTTTTTTCTTAGCTCTTTCGAATAAAATTAATGTACTTGTTTCTTGCAAATTTTGAAATTTATTTTATTGATACCTCTATGCCGATAGTATAAGTATGTATACACGTACAAATGGGTATATGTATGTAAGAAAATATTTTTGCAAATAAAAAATTGTAAATTATATATATACAGTTTAGAAAAATTAAAAACAAAAATAATATATTTATTTAGTATTTTATAGTTAACTAGCGGATGTACCCGGCTTCGCCCGGGTTTTACCCGAGTAAAGGTTTGTCTATCGAACATTTGTTAAAATAATTCTCTATTTAAAAAAACAATAGATATATTTTGATAATTTGAAACTCGTAAATTTGAATTTCTCGATAAAGTGAACGTTTTTTCCCGGTCTCTTGAAAAATACTTGATAAGTTGAATAAAATCAATATTAATAGGTTCCCTCGGTAATTGGAAGTTAAAGGAATAGTATCTTGCCTTGGAATTGTATCATTATTCTTGTCTCAAATAAATTGCCATGTCATCCTGAATTTTGTATTTCCTAATTTTCTACATTATAAAATCATCGTTTTATCTAGTGAACATTTTTTCCCGGTCCCTTGAAAAATACTCGATAACTAACTTACTACTAACTCATCTTACTTTTGATAAATAATCTTTAAGATAATAAACTTAGTGATAATAAAACTTATAGATAAAAAAACTTGTTATCATCGTCGCAATGGGCGCGCTGCTTGCGAGTTAAATCTACAAATCTGCAAATAACTCTAAGGATATTCAAGATATTCAAGAAATTATTTTTCAGAAACCTTCCCAGTACTATACTAAATAACTTCCTAAAGTTTCATGGCGTTCCAATGAGTGGTTAGGTCAGGCATAAAGGACAGACACACACACACACACACACATACATTCATATATATATGTAGGATTTGATTAGGTAGAAGCTGGCAACACGGAATGAGGAAGAGAAGAAGACGCGCTTACGATGACAACTGAACAATAAGACTTTCTTACTTTCTTTCTTTTTTGACTTTGTTTTTAAATTGTAAAATCTAAAATAAATCCATTTATATCTACTCCGTTTCCTACAAAAATTTTGGGGGCTCGTCCGGGATCGAGAGTCAATTATTTGGATTTTGTTTTTTACAAACGACGATAAAAACAAACGACGCTAAGCCTAAAAGAACGACGCCAAGACAAAGAACGACGACGCTAAACAAAAGAAAGAAAAAAAAGAAGAAAGATATTCTCAGTTGAAGTAACAATAATATTTTTTTAAAAACGTAAGTGTAATTTTTAAGGATATTAAACAGAAGTATATTTTAAACGTTTATTTTAATTGATTAAAAGTATTATTTTCATTAAAAAAATTTGAAGCCCACGGCGATTTGTTTACATCGCGATCTTTTGATTGAAGTTATTTTATCACCAAAGAAGACATTTTAGCTTTTAAAATGGCGAAAGTAAAGGCTGATTTAGATGATATTGAAGACAATTTGAAACAAGCAATTGATATTTTGAAAGAACAAGTGAATAAGTCACATCAAAGTGGAAATGCTATGTTCTTTAAAGAAGCCATTGAAGGCATTCCAGAATTTGATGGTTCAACGGTTCCAATTAAAAAATGGCTGCAAGAAATTGATGATAATGCCATCTTATTTGGTTGGACAGATCTTCACACCTTAGTGGTTGCAAAAAAGTTGCTGACTGGAGTAGCCAAATTATGGTTGAGGTCACAACCTACCTTCTCAACTTGGCCAGACCTTAAAGAGGCAATCACCAATGAATTTGACAACCCTATTGACAGTAGGAATATTCACATTCTTTTAACTAAAAGAAAAAAGAAACAATTTGAAAGCTACTATGAATATTTCTTAAAAATGAGAGAACTTGGAAGTCAAGGCAATCTTGAGGAAGCAGTAATCATTCAATATGTGATTGATGGAATTCCCGACCAAGAATTCAATAAGTCCATATTATATGGCTCTACATCCTATTCAGACTTTAAAATTAAATTAAAAAATTATGAAATGATTAAATCTAAATCTAACACTAATAGCACCACAAGCAAAGTGATTCCAAGGCCAATTGATGATAAGGAATCAAAGTGTTTTAACTGTGGTAAAAGAGGTCATCTTTCACGTGAGTGTAGATTTAAAGATTTGGGGAAAAAGTGCTTCAGTTGTAATTCTTTTGGACACATAGCAAATCAGTGTCCAACTAGAAGTAATGCTAACACCCTGGTAAAACAAGTGCAAACAAAGCCACATGATGAAAAACAAAATTATTTGGCTGAAACGACACAGAAAGGACGGATGTTCAAGTACATAAAAATTAATGATCACGAACTCCAAGCACTCATAGATACAGGAAGTCAATTGAATTTAATTCGAATTGACCGGTACCTTGCCATAGGATCACCAAGTTTTGATGCTGATGATAGATTCATATCTGGCATTGGCAATAAACGTGTTAAGCTGCTAGGAAAGTTCAAAGCTGAAGTTAAAATTGATGATATTCTATTTGTGACCATATTCAATATTGTGCCAGAAGATTCCATGAAGGTTGAGGTCATCATAGGAGATGAAATGCTCAAAGAAGTGCATTTTTCAGTTGTTGGTGACAACATACAGATAAAGCCAATTCAAGATGATTGGATAGGAATAATTGGAAATGTTTTCCATACTGAGAGCTGTCCACTTGATCTAGCACATATCACTGACCCACAATTGGCTAAAGACATTTTATCTATTCAAAAGAATTATAACCCAAAAGAAGTAAAGACAACCTCCATTGAAACAAAAATAATTTTGAAAACTGAAGTCCCACTGTACCAACACCCTAGAAGACTATCTCAAAAGGAAGCTCAGGAAGTTGATGCACAAATTGATGAATGGCTAAAACAAGGAATAATTCAAAAAAGCAACTCTGAATATGCAAGTCCGATTGTACTTGTAAAAAAGAAAAATGGAAAGACCCGAATTTGTGTTGATTATAGAAAACTAAACAAAGAAACTGTAAAGGATAGATACCCACTGCCACTTATTGAAGACCAGATAGATAAACTGCAGGCAGCAAGACTTTTTAGTACTATAGATCTAAAAAATGGATTTTTTCATATTCCAGTAGCAGAAGATAGTCGTAAGCTAACATCATTTGTAGTGCCTAATGGGCAATATGAATTTTTGAAAACTCCCTTTGGACTTTGCAATGCACCAGCAAAATTTCAGAGATTCATCAACTCAATATTTGCTGAAGAAATTCAAAAAGGGATTGTGTTGACTTATTTAGATGATATTGTTATTCCAGCTAATGATGCAGAAGAAGCTCTCAAACGTCTGAAACATGTCTTAAAGCGTGCTGAAGAATACGGACTTCAAATTAACTGGGAAAAGTGCCAGATTCTTAAAAGTGAAATTACTTATTTAGGACATGAAATCAAAGATGGAGTTATCAGACCCTCTGATGATAAGGTCACAGCCGTCAAAAGATTCCCTGAGTTAAAGACAATAAAGCAACTCCAAAGCTTTCTTGGTCTTACAGGTTACTTCAGGAAGTTTATTAAAAACTATTCCATAATAGCAAAACCACTCTCTGACATGCTAAAGACTAATGCTAACTTCATGATGGGGCCAGATCAGAAGCAAGCCTTTCAAGACCTCAAACAGATCCTAACAAATAAACCCGTATTGAAAATCTATCAAGTAGGAGCAAGAACTGAATTACACACAGATGCTAGCAAGTTTGGATTCGGAGCGATTCTCCTCCAAGAAGATGTTGATCAAAAAATGCATCCAGTCCACTACATGAGCAAGAAAACTAATGAAGCTCAACAAAAATATAGTAGCTATGAACTTGAAGTTTTAGCAGTGGTAGAAGCAGTAAAGAAGTTCAGAATATATCTTTTAGGAATCAAATTCAAAATTTTAACAGATTGTTCAGCTTTCACCATGACCTTGAAGAAAAAGGACTTGACTACAAGAGTAGCCAGATGGGCCTTATTACTTGAAGAATACGACTATACCATTGAACATAGGCCTGGAAGTGGAATGAAACATGTAGATGCACTGAGCAGAAATCCAGTTTCAATGATGATCCAAACTGACACACTTGTTGAAAAAATAAGAAATGCTCAAGGCAGAGATCCTTTGATCAAAGCTCTCTTAGTAATTGTGAAGGAAAAACAAGTATATGATGGTTATTTTGAAGAAAACAATTTACTTTGGAAGGAAGTTGAAGGGGATAGAACACTGGTCATACCCAAAGGAATGGAAATGGAAATTATAAAGTTAGCCCATGAAGAAGGACATTTTGGCGTCCAGAAAAATTTTGAAATGCTTAAAAAAGAATACTATATAACAGATTTGAAAAGCAAGATCAAAAAGTACATTCAGAACTGTATACCATGCATTTTATCAAATAGGAAACATGGAAAGCAAGAGGGAATGTTGCACCCAATCTCCAAAGGTGACACTCCCCTCGACACATATCATATTGATCATCTTGGACCTTTGGCATCTACTAGGAAGGACTACAACTATTTGTTAGTCATCACTGATGGTTTCACCAAGTTCACCTGGATATACCCAACCAAAACAACCAGAACAAGCGAGGTTATTCAGAAGTTGGAATCTCAACAACAAATCTTTGGTAATCCAAGACGAATAATTACTGACCAAGGAACAGCCTTCACTTCTAATGACTTTAAAGAATATTGCAAAGAAGAGTCTATAGAACATTGTTGCATCACAACAGGAGTTCCACGAGGAAATGGTCAAGTAGAAAGAATCAACCGTACAATTGTCTCCGTACTCACTAAACTGTCAATTGATAACCCACAAGAATGGCACAAGCATGTTAGGAAACTTCAGAAAGCTCTAAACAGTACGCATCAGAGAAGCATTAGAATGTCACCATTTGAACTTTTAGTCGGAGTAAAGATGAGAAAAGAAGAAGATCTACGTCTTTTGGAAATGATAGAAGAAGATCTAGCTTTAACATTTGATGAGGAAAGAGACCAAAAGAGAAAAGCAGCAAAGCAGGAAATATTGAAGATCCAAGAAGAAAATAGGAACACGTTCAATAAGAAAAGAAAAAAGGCATTTGTCTATAAGGAAGGAGACCTAGTTGTCATTCAGAAGACTCAGTTTGCTACAAAGTCTAAATTATACCCAAAGTATATTGGTCCGTACAAAGTAATTAAGATCAAACCGAATGACCGGTATAATGTTGAAAAATTTGCTGATTTTGAGGGACCCAACAGAACAAGCTGCAGTGCTGACTTGATGAAACCATGGTTCACCCAAGATGAATATCCCAGTGAGCTATCCGAGGCGGATGAAGTTCAGGACGGCCGAATGTAGGATTTGATTAGGTAGAAGCTGGCAACACGGAATGAGGAAGAGAAGAAGACGCGCTTACGATGACAACTGAACAATAAGACTTTCTTACTTTCTTTCTTTTTTGACTTTGTTTTTAAATTGTAAAATCTAAAATAAATCCATTTATATCTACTCCGTTTCCTACATATATATAAATATTATATAATCTAAAAATATTATATAATCTAAAAATATTATATAATCTAAAAACCTCAAATATTTCTATATTTTAAAAAATATATACTTTATTTTATTCATTGATAATTTTATTTTTTGTTATCATCGTTTTTTAGAAAGACTTTTAGTTTAGTTGTTTAGTTTCGTTGTATAATTTTGTTGTAAATATGCGTAGTTAACCAATCAATCCTTTTAAATCACTAATATAGGATTAAATTATAAATTCTATATAATGTGAAAACTAACAAATGTGTAATCTTTCCTCAAGTAATTGAAAATAAAAGCTACTTGACGGTAAATATTTATCTTTTTTTTATCACGACTGCACCTCAACCCTTTATCTTATCGATCCTTTGTCTTATCAAGCCTAATCTAACAACAACACAAAATATTCATAACATATATATATATATAGATAAGCACACACGCACAACAAATTCTTATGGAAAAATATATTTAGAATTCATTGTAAACAATTTTAAAAATAAAATTTAGGCAATAAAAAAGGTAAAATGTTAAAAATAGATTTCCTCATAAATAACCAAGGTCCGACACTAATAGTTTTAAAAACATTCTTATATAAAATATGGCTCAAACTATATTTTATGGAAGCCAATGGGAGCATATAAAAAAACTCTTTAGTTATAAAAATCAGAACAAGGCATAAAAATATGGGGGACATAATAAGGAAGTTTGTTTAACGACCCAAACGAACTTACCTTCGCTTACAAGTTTCTGGAAAATAAACTCCCAGAATTCCCAGCCAATTATGTACGGAGATTTAGTTGTAAAACTCAAACATAAATCACAGAGTAAAAGAAGCAATAAAAAATCGATTCTCAAAAGAAAAATAAAAAAGATATAAATAAGGATTGGTATTGGAACAGAGTAATGGTATATATTACAAGCAGAAGAAAATTTAAATCTTATGTATTTCCGAATATTATCGTATTATGGAGTTTATGACTTTAAAAAAGGGTTGTGGTACTCTCCATAAAATTATCGTTTGCATTTAATTGGGTCTTTTTGTAATTTGGAGAGAGCATCGTAAAAATGTCGTCTGCTCACAAATTATTCAATATATTTCTGGTTTTTTTTTTGGTTTTTGTATTCTACCGTGATTTGTTGTTGTTGTTTTTGCAATTAGAGGAATCTATCGTTGATTGCAGTGATTAAAATTAGTAAATAAAATCTACTTGGAAATTAAAACAGTCTTCCATGTTATTTTCCATGTGAATTGGATTTAAGAACGATACGCTTATATAATACTATGTTTATTTCTATAAACAAAATATAATAAATCACACACACAATCTATGATGCACTAGCGTGCCATCTGTTGTCAAAATTCGAAACTATTTTAAAGGCGTAAGATTCTTTTTGAATTTAGACAATTTCTACTGCCCTTACTGCAATGGAAAAATTGATAGGATGGCCTGGCTCATCAGTGGTGAACCCTCCCAGCGGTTTCGCCAGTTTAATTTTTCCATTGCAGTAAGGGCAGTAGAAATTGTTTAATTTCAAAAAGAATCATACGCGTTTAAAATAGTTTCGAATTTTGACACACAATCTATACAAACATATTTCTTTCAAAGAGTTTCTAAATATTATATTTATATATATGTCGTAAACCCGGGTAAGACAACAAGTGAGTTGGAAGCAGTCGGGGTTGAGTGGCAAGGCGTGCAGAGTGGGAAGTCCGCACGGGACAGTAAGGACAAAGTTTGGGATCAAAAGGCGCTCTCCTAGTACGTCTCACGTGGCACCAGGACCAGGGGAATGTTGAGGATTAACTGAGGAAAGCTCGGCGTCTTGCATGAAGCCGCGGAGGCAGGGAGGAACCAAAACGACGGCCACGAGGGCCGCCGTGAGATGAGAACTAACTTAGTATATAGCGGGTCTGTCCGAAAATATCCACTGTAACCTAACTAACTGTCAACATCCGGACCAACGCCCCTTCTTTGTCCCTCTCTGGATTCCCCGGGTGTCCAGTGGCAAGCTGGTGTCACTTTGAGACGACTAGAAAAGACGTCATACTTTATTACTTATATATCACACTGTTTAAATTACGATATATATATATTTTAAAAGTTTCTATAAATATAGATTTTACCACTGTGTGTTAGTCCCACAATCCTTGTTTCACAACATTCGGTCTATCTGGATGATATTGTATCAGGGGGAATACACATGTAAATTTAGACCTGGAAAAATAGTCAATTATTTTAGTTTCAATCCTGTTTCAAAATTGGTCTCTTCCACTTCACCATTTAAACATCTTTTTAGAAATTTCTATCGATTTCTAACTCCTCTTGTTGTTGCTGTTGTTGTCGTGTCCAATGAAGAGCCTCAGATGTCTCCATATATCTCTATCACAGCAATGTTTTCTATCTTGGGTGTGTAAAGCTGCTGTTCTGGATCCGTCTCAATTTTCTCTAAGTCTACGGATAATGTTCTTAATTGGGAAATGGATGCCCTTTCCACATTGGTCATCTTAGTAGCGGACCATAATTTGGTCGAATATTACAAGGGTCCATGGAGTACCGCTTGTAGGATGTCATGAAATCAAAGCCGTTCCTGTACTGATGAGAGCCATAGCCCGAAACCATGGTATACAGGTTGTTGGATTTTGTCTGAATTTGCCAAAATTGATGTTGTGACTCATTATTTATCACCACCAGCGTTTTGTATTGTAGTGATGAACCAAATTCACTTTTCAATCACTTTTGATAGGAAAGATGTCTCTCTCGGTTCGTATTTGAAATATATTCTTTTCCAAGTATTTCATGTTAATTTAAAGAGGGTAAATTGAGTAAATGTGTAGAACAATATTTGAAAGAGAGAAAAAAAAAAGTTTTTTTTTTTGCTTATCCCTAGTACACGTGGTACAGGCCATAATAATCATGGTGGGTAGAAGTGGGCGACTGCTTTTACTGTAAAGGCACAACATGTCTATACATGTGAAAAGCAGTTCGAGTTTGCACTTACAAATGTGTCAGAGCCCCGTTTGGTTACTTGCACTCGCTGGTGGGATTGGACTTTTGCAAGAATCGGGGGCAATTTGAGCTTTTTTTAAATCAGAAAAAGTGCCCAATGCGGGAATATAACCCGGGTCGTAGCGGTTGAAAACCAACGGTTTACACCATCTTTCGACCGACCCCCGAAAGAAAAAAGAAAAAAAGGTAAACCAAGACATCAAACAAGTTTACTATATTTTGGTTTTGATATTTCCACATTTTCCTTCATATGTTCGATGGACTTATGTTTTATTGTTCCGACATTTCTAGTAGCAAATTGCTTCTATTTATCGCGGTTGTTTGTTTCAAACTGAAGCACAGGGGAGTTACTCTCACTTTACAAGTCCAAAAAGTGAAACTCCAAATAACATTAATAAATAAAGTTTATTACCAAACTACCTTAATAAAGGAAGGAAATTCGCCAATCAAAATATTGGAACAAATTTTATGAAAAATTCTAATATAAGAATTTTAAAAATGTATAAAAAATAATATGATTTGTACTCTCGATCTACAAATAAAAAGGAATATTGATGTAAAGTAAATAGATACTAATAGACAAAATTCAATAAGTTGTGCTTTTCAACATGTATATCGGAATTCAGACAATAACTCTAAAAGACCTTACAGTGACCTTTATTGTAAAGACACACGAGATAACTAGGTGTGAACAAAATTGCATCTGCTCGATACAATACCTTGAAATTATATGTATGTACCTCTACAGACCTATAAGCTTATGTCCATATGTTCACTAAACACCCCCAAGCTACCTTCCATATAAAATACAGGGTATATTTAAATCCAACACAATAGTAAAGCGGTCTAGAGATTAATTTGGCTAAACCGCTGAGAGAGTTCACTACTGATGAGCCAAGCCCTCTCATTCAATAACTCATATCATTGCAGTAAAGTCTGTAGATATAATATTTGATGATATTTAAAAGAAACACATTGCCAGTAGATTTATTTGTGTAAAATATAACGATAGATGGTAATTAAATTTATAAAATTGTATCTGTGTCCTTAAAAAAATAGACGACTGGCGACATCAAAGTCTTTATACTACCATAAGAGTTTTGTCTATGAGTGTAATGTAACTATGTAATTAATCTTATTTCCATATTTCCCAGGTTTTGAAGCTCTCTCTCCACCGACGGAAAGCTTCGAAGGGTCTTCCAGAACATGGCGAAGATCCAGTTCTTCCCTGCCACCTATCTGACAATTATTTCCCCATGTTGTCCTTGTAACACTGAGGATCCAATAAAACATTTTATTAATAAACATATCTTTCATATAATCAGAGTTTATATTTGAGCAAAATACATCACACAGAGCACAATTCATCTAAGTCAGCTTTATGGACCATATAATGGCTCAACGGTGGCGCTCGAGTGGCAGAAATCGGAACTAAAATTTAACTTTGTGCTTTTACGTCCAATTTTTGAAGGGATATTTTAAGTGGTGCAATTTCCATAATTGGTTATTTTTAATTATCAATTTCACACACGTGACCCCACTATAAACAGGGCTTTAAAATATAAAACTTAGTTTAGTTCCAATTTCCGCCACTCGAGCGCCACCGTCGAGCTGATATGTGGTCCATAAAGTTCGCGGAAATAGAAGGTATAAAAACCTTTATATTCCAACATTTTAATTTCTATCTTAAATTCCACAACCCTTTTCTTGAAGAGTTTTTGAATACTTCAAAAGTGAAAACAGAAGGTGAAAGTGACACAGGGTGATAAATATATGAAAGAGAGATCACATCCTGACCTTGCAACAAAATGTAGATGATGGCTCACTGCCATCTATCGGAACAAATAACAAACTGTAGTTGATTATGTAAATATAAATGTTACATATCAAATAGCTCTAAACCAGTCCAACCAGATATGGTACTTCGGTTCATATATAATAATAAAATTTAAAAAAAAATGAAATTGAAACATTTCAAAAATTAATTTCTTTAATTCTCAAGAAGCCTCTTGAACCAAAAGATTTTTGGTCGCAGAGGTACAGCCTACACCACGCTGACGAGGGCCAACAGCCTTAAATGCGTTTGTGGTGGACTTTTCGAGAAAATAGGTTGGCCAAATATCAGGGAGCAGGTTGGATCAACGTTTAGTTGATTACTATTCCACTAGATGGCGCTATTAAATCTAAAATAAGCTCATGTTAGTGGTCAGGATATGTCTAATTAATTTATATATGAGACAGACTATAGTTCGGGGTAAATTGAGAATAGAGTATGCATATATACACGAATATATACGTCACGCATACTGCATGATAATACTCGTGTGATAGTTTATTAATGATTATTTCCATTTATTTTTAGTACTACTGAATTACCTCTGTTACACGCTTCGTTATTATAATAGGATATTTGACCTATATTTATGACACGTGTGATTCTTTTGAAAAAAAAAATTCTACTGCCTTTACTGCAAATATATAAAAATGGAATGACCTGCTTCATTAGTGGTGAATCTTCCATTAGTTTCGCCAGTTTATTTACCATTCCGTTGGAAGGGTTTACCACTGATGAGCCAGGCCCTCTAATTATTTTAATCATTGCAGTAAGGGCAACAGAAATACAGAGATGTATCAAGCTATTATAATATTAACTGTATCTTTAAATAAATAAATTTCCCGAGAATTTTTATTTAAGTAAAAAGACAAACATCACAATTCATCTAAGTCAGCTTTATGGACCATATAACAGCTCGACGGTGGCGCTCGAGTGGCAGATACCGGAACTAAATTTAGCATTGTATTTTTTACCCCCAATTTGAAGGGATATTTTAATGGAAAAAATTCCATAATTGGTTAATTTTAATTATCAATTCCACACACGTGACCCCACTATAAACTGGGCTTTAATAGTATAAAACTTAGTTTAGTTCCAATTTCCGCCACTCGAGCGCCACCATCGAGCTGATATATGGTCCATAATATTGGCGGAAATAAATGAATTCTTTCTCACTATTTTTTTCTATATAATTGTGTACATATTAAATTTATATATGATTTTATATATTATAACTTTATATTCTATATTAAATGAGGTTTTTGTCTGTTTCTCCCGTGGTAATATCTTTATAAAATGGGTTTATTTTTTAGGGTGTTAACTATTTCTGTTAGTTTTATCGCGTATGGTTATTTTTTCAAAAAAATCAATTTTCTACTGCTCTTACTGCAATGATAAAATAATGCGAAGGTCTGGCTAATCAGTGGTGTACCCTACCAGCAGTTTCGCCAGTTTAATCTACCATACCGCTGTACATATATGCATCATATTAAATTTGCTATTGTATATTTTGAATAATACTATCCGGATAAATGATGTAACCTTTTTTATTATCAAAGGGTTTCCAACATTGCCTTCTATCTTAAAATCCACAACCCTTTTATTGACGAGTTTTTGAATAATTCAAATGAGAAAACAGAAGGTAGAAATGACTCAGGATAATAAATTAATGAAAGAGAACACATCCTGACCGTGTAACAAGATGTAGCTGATGGCTCACTGCCATCTATCGGAACAAATAACAAACTGTCATTGATTATGTAAATATGAATGTTACATATCAAATAGCTCTAAATACACGTCTAACCAGATATAGTACTTTGGTTCATACATATATATATATGTGAAAAAATAATTTTTAAAATAAATAACACATTTTAAAAATTAATTCTTGATTTCTCAAGAAGTTTCTGGGGCCAAAATCACATCACAATTCATCTAAGTCAGCTTTATGGACCATATAATGGCTCGACGGTGGCGCTCGAGTGGCAAAAGTCGGAACTAAAATTCAACTTTGTAATTTTTACGGACAAATTGAAGGGATATTTTAAGTGGTTCAATTTCCATAATTGGTTATTTTTAATTATCAATTCCACACACGTGACCCTACTATAAACTGGGCTTTAAAAATATGAAACTTAGTTTAGTTTCAATTTCCGCCACTCGTGCGACACCGTCGAGCTGATATGTGGTCCATAAAGTTCAAGGAAATGGAATTATTTTTTTTCTCACCATATTTCTCTATATAATTGTATATACATATGATTTTATATGTATTTTTTAGTTATTTTATATATAATACCTTCATGGTTGATGCCCCTTCTCTACGAACCCCCTTTAAAAAAAGGTAAATAATATATGAGGGGAAATATACCTTTCAAAAGACTATATAAAAAAAGGAATATACAATGCAATAATAGTTAGGTCCTTGCTCCTAACTTAAAATGTGGGACATCGACGGGAGAGTGGAAACCTTTGATTCAACATTCCTTGTTTATCTTCTTCTTCTTTCTTATCTTCACTCAATCATATTATGGTATCAAGCTTGTATAGCTTGAGATCATGACTGGGTGAAGTAGAATGCATCTGCCTTTGTCATTAAGACTGGTAGAACTACTCTGTGGCAGGCTGACTCAGCTCCAAAAGAAATGGCGGCCTCTGACATGAGGAACAGACGCCAAGTACAGCCGCTCTCAACATAGAGTACAAATGCTGCTCATCCTGTATCCCTGGATCAGGAGCCCTTACAAGGTACTATCAGCCGGGCCAACTGAGTCCAGGTTTTTAGTGAGCTTGTTACTGCTCCCTCTCCTCCTTTTTTATCCGGGCTTGGGACCGGCAAAGGCGGAGTTTTGTTTATAAACCTTGGGAGGAAGGTGAAGTGGGTATCAAGTGATTATAATAAACTAGACGAATGGCCCGGGCAACGCCCGGGGTTTACCCGAGTGCGAATATATTCTAAAAACGTTGACTTGGGTGGTCGCTATTAACAGGGTGGTCTGTATAGACAGGTGGATGTATCACACAGCTGATAACAGGGTTGTCTAGAGTGGTCGCTATAGACAGGGTGGTCTGTATAGACAGGTTTATGAGAGAGGCACAAACTTACAGGTTGTTGACGCCGCAATCCCCAGAGAGAGTGTTTTTTGTTGCATCATGCTGTGACTCACACGACGACCCAAGGTCAACAGGGGTGGAGCAGCAAGCTTAGGCCTATCACCGTCTGGCGGCGCTGCTTGCGAGTTATATCTACAATTCTGCAAATAACTCTAAGGATATTCAAGATATTCAAGAAATTATTTTTCGAAAACCTTTCCGGGGATATACCTAATAATATCCCAGAATTTCATGGCGATTGGATGTATGGGTTTTGAATAACAGGGTTGTCTAGAGGGGGGCAGGGAGGACACGTGTTCCCTTGCAGCCAATGAGCGCGCATTCTATCCGTGAGCTTCAGACAAACAGACAAACAGACAAACAAACAGACAGAATAAGGCAAATATATAAGTAGATTCTGTGTCTTTATAAATAAATAAATTCCCCGATAATTTGTATTTAGGTAAAAAAAAAAATTAAAAAAAATAAACATCACACAGAGCACAATTCATCTAAGTCAGTTTTATGGACCATATAATGGCTCGACGATGGCGCTCGAGTGGCAGAAATCGGAACTAAAATTTAACTTTGTATTTTTTACGGCCAAATTGAAAGGATATTTTTAAGTGGCTCAATTTCCATAATTGGTTATTTTTAATTATCAATTCCACACACGTGACCCCACTATAAACGGGGCTTTAAAAAGATAAAACTTAGTTTAGTTCCAATTTCCGCCACTCGAGCGCCACCGTCGAGCTAATATGTGGTCCATAAAGTTCGCGGAAATAAAATTATTTCTTTCTCACCATATTTATCTATATATTTGTATACATATGATTTATATATATATTTGTATTATTTTATATATTATACCTTTAATATATTTTCCCTCACTTCTATATTAAATTAGTTTTTTTGTTTGTTTCTTTCTCCCGTGACAAATTCTTCATGAAATTGAATCACCTATTAGGGTTATATGCTATAACCATTTCTGTTAGTTTATTATAACTCCGATAATTATTTCTTTATAAAGAATTTTATTTCCTCAAATTAACAGGATTGCTATTCTATATTTATTCTTTAGCCTCATAACAATGTCAAAGCCGATAAATATAGTAAAACATATTAAAATATCATCATCAATTTGAACGCCATCTATCGGCGAAAATTTCAAATACTTATTTTTTAACGTTACTTTTTGTTTAGTATAAATATTTAGAAACTATTTCTACTGACCTTATACTGAAATAAAAAAAAAATGAAAGATGGAACGCATTGCTCATCATTGGTGAACCCTCCAGCGGTTTCGCCAGTTACCATTCCGCTGGAAGAGTTCACCACTGATGAAGTCAGGCCCATCCATCATTTTCATCATTGTTGTAATGACAACAGAAAAACAGAGATTATAATATGTGTCTATTTATAAATAAATAAAATCCCCGATAATTTTATTTAAGTAAAAAACATCACAACAATTCATCCAAGTCAGCTTTATGGACCACATAATAGCTCGACGGTGGCGCTCGAGTGGCAGAAATCGGAACTAAAATTCAACTTTGAATTTTTTTACGCCCAATTTGAAAGGATATTTTAAGTGGGGAAATTTCCATAATTGGTTATTTTTAATTATCAATTTCACACATGTGACCCCACTATAAACTGGGGTTTAAAAATATTAAACTTTATTTAGTTCCAATTTCCGCCACTCGAGCGCCACCGTCGAGCTGATATGTGGTCCATAAAGTTGGTGGAAATGAAATGATTTCTTTCTCACCATATTTATCTATATATTTGTATAAAGATATGATTTTATATATTATACCTTTATATTCCTCACTTCTATATCGACAATGGGTTACGTTTATAACAGTGATATAATTTTTATTTATTTTTATTAATTCCGTTTCCAAATTGACCTAAATTTCTCTCTATTCAATATCTCATGTATCACTCTACAAAAATAAAAATGAAAAAGACGATTAAACTTGCATACTCTTTCAATTTTAATTAAAATTTTCTTAATCTATAAGTGCTTCAAGATAAAGAACTTAATACATTTGTAAAAGTCATTTTTGATATAAAAAAACGACTTCATGTAAATAAGGTGGAATCCTTACCCTTTAAAATTATTTTTGTTTATTTTAGATAGATGTCAATTCTTTGTCTGTGGTTATAATCTATTTCGTTCCTTCCCGGGTATTTGGCGACTTCTCTATGTCCCAGAATATCTAGTTACTTTATTCTTACATTACTTTTCAAACAGAAATAATGTAGTTTATTTTTCTCTCAGTATATAGTAGGTATTTAAAATATGTACATTATAACGTGTATATGGCGCGTTATTGCTTTGTGTTAATATATGCCTAACTGCCTTGTCTTTATTGTTTGCGGAAGAGCATTGCTCGATGCAAATATTTGAATGTAATTCTACTGTCCTATAAGCTTATGTCCATAGTTTTCTTGAAAACCATTTCTGAGATTCCATCCTTCAGTGCTGCGTATATAAGCAGAATCGTCTAATATACAGTATTAGAGCTCTGAGAAGCGGTCTGGTGGATTAAATTGGCGAAACCGCTGGGAGGGTTCACCACTGATGAGCCAAGCCCTCCCGATATATTTTTTCATCTCAGTAAGGGCAGTAGAAGTTTGTATTATGTATAAAAGAAACATTCGTGTTTTTAAATCCTTTCATTTTATATATATAAAATGTATTTAATATTAAATTGCTAAAGTGATAATCCTGTTGAAGGACTGACAAGTCCGAAAGCTTGATAATAAAAGTTGTATAAGAAAATTAACCCTGTAAGATTCATTTATCTTATAATATTACTTTCTATTGGAATTTTCTCGTTGATTTAATGATAACACACAAAAAGGAGATTGTTCAAAATACTTCTTAAATATTATCTTAGTAAAAAGTGAAATGGCACAAGGAGAGAGATAGAGATATATTTATAACCCAAGGAACACATGGAAGTACCATGGAAGTCACCAGTATGGACTAGTGCTATGCGCTTCTACTCGTGCCCTAAGTGGATTGCTGACCATTTGACCAGGAAGTTCTGAGTCTGGCCATAGATGTAGGATTGAGGTAGGTCATTCCAAACGTGATAGCTGTCTACATTCTATGTCTCAATAATGCTGGACAGCTGAAGATAAAGGTAATATTTCGTATAAAAGACAGCTCCTCCGGCCATCCTTGCAGCCCTCTATATGGCAGACATCAATCCAGAAGAGGACATCCATACGAACAAGGCACCTCGGTTGGCCGGTGTTGTGATCAGTGTGCCAGGACCGATCTGATCTGCTCCATGGACAAGACACCACCACCACCTCAGTTGGCCGGTATTGTGATCAGGGTGCATGGACCAATCTTATCTGCTCCATGGACAAGACACCACCACCACCTCAGTTGGCCGGTATTGTGATCAGGGTGCATGGACCAATCTTATCTGCTCCATGGACAAGACACCACCACCACCTCAGTTGGCCGGTATTGTGATCAGGGTGCATGGACCGATCTGATCTGCTCCATGGACAAGACACCACCACCACCTCAGTTGGCCGGTATTGTGATCAGGGTGCATGGACCGATCTTATCTGCTCCATGGACAAGACACCACCACCAACCTCAGTTGCCCGGTATTGTGATCAGGGTGCATGGACCGATCTGATCTGCTCCATGGACAAGACACCACCACCACCTCAGTTGGCCGGTATTGTGAACAGGGTGCATGGGCCGATCTGATCTGTTCCATGGATAAGACACCACCACCAATACAGCTCATGATTGCCTAGCTGAAAGTTTATAATGACTTGATGTGTATCTATAGGAATACATGTAAACTAAAAATTGAATTTCAACTATTGCATAATAATAACCACAAATACCTTCTCTTGATTAATCCAAGATATGCTCACTACGTACCCGTTTCAGTCTATCGGCCATCGTCAGTGTAGTGCAGGCTGTAACTCAACAAGGTATGGATTCCGATAGATGGCGCAAAAGCCATCAGAAATTTTCAGTTACAGAATCAGAAAATGCCTTAATCACTTTAACCTAGTTCAATTTCACCTTTGTACTATTTTATCATAATGTTTTGCAGTCTCACTAAAATTTGACCCTAAATACTTCTTCCTTGGTATTTCAGGAAGTCTCTAAGAACAACATTTAGTTTAGATTATGAAAAGAGGCATCTCCTTATCGTGCAAATGAAAGTTGCTGACGGATTGCGCCATCTATCGGAATAAATATCAACTATTTAGTTATAGTTAGCAATAGTTGATATTTATTCCGATAGATGGCGCAAGCCATCAGTAACTTTCAGTTGCACGATAAGGAAATTCGTCTTTTCATAATTATGCACCTTATCCCAGTACAATATCACATCTGTACTATTTTTTCACATTTAGTTTAGAGTTAGCCAAGGGCTCCAAGACCTCAAAGCTTGAGTGAATAAAATATTTACATAGGACATAAGACTACATCAAGTTGTCCAGAGCTAATACCTCGAAACGCGTATGTAGTTAGTTTTTATTGATACTTAAAGAAAACCAATGTACAATATCCAGTTTTTTTTCTGTTAGATGGTATTAGGCTATCAAAAATGTTCGGCTACACAAACATCAAAAGGTATTTTATATTATGTTAATTATTTTATATTTACTTTAATATTTATCTCTCCGTCAGAACCTTTCCTTTTTTACTAAATTAGTCTTAGAAACAAACCTCATTTAATGTTTATACTCACCTGAAACAAGGAATAATAGAAATTGATTGAATGTAAGAATCAATCACGTAGAGAAGAAAATGAGGAACGGCAAATGTCAGAGTATATATAACGGCCGCAACACAGTTTATTCTGATCACAGTCACACACCTTATTTACATAATTCAGGTAACGAAAAAATTTGCATAGTACCAAAATATTGAAGATCAATAATATACACCGTCAAAATATATATCAATATTTTAAAAATAAAGAAGGCATCTCCTGACCACGAGCACATTTCGTGGATGGCTTTTCTTGATTTATCAAGAAATTAGGTTGGCCAAATATCACGGAGCTAGCTAAATAAACGTTTAGTTTATTTTTGCTCCACTAGATGGCGCTCTGCCATCTAAAAAGCACATGTGCTCGTGGTCAGGAGATGCCTTCTTTATTTTTAATATCAACACCTGACCCACCTTTTTTTTAAATTGTTTTTTAATATCAATATATATATAAACTATCGCTATATTGTAAGATACAAAATTAGGAAAGACAAACTTAAAGATGACACGGAAATTTTATATTCAAGACAAGCACAGAATCAACATAAAATACCAGAGAGAGAGGCAATGAGGGAAGTTTACAGAGTATAAAATATAAATATCAAACTTAATCACTTATTAATAAATAATAAATACTTTACTACAGTATTATTATATATCAAAATTGACAATCATTAACACACTCTAAAGTAGTAATGTATATATATAGATATAAAGAGACAAAGGTCGACTCTCCCGTCAAAATAGACGTCTAAAACCAGATGCCATCTATTGTCCGTCGTCGCAACTAGCGGCCTCGGGTCGGTGACAAAGCCACAACACCAGCTTTAGCAAACTGAATAGATGGCGTCTGGTTTTAGACATCTATTTTGACGGGAGAGGTGACCTTTGTATCTTTAGATCAATTTCCTCCCGGCAAAATTTCCATCTATGTATATATATATCATTTTATTTTTTGGCGAAAATATATTTTTTCTAGTGGTATAGAAAAAAGCAATTAGTTGAATATAGTATTACTTGAAAAACATAAATGGTAAGGTATATGCCAAATATATCGCAAAATATTTTATTAACAATGGCAAAAAGAGAGAGACTCGCAATAATAGAAAAATCAACAATTGGTTCCCAATAATGGCGAAAAGATTAAAACCAAGTCTATACCTTAACAAAGGAGATAAAAACAGAAGGAAAATCTTAATAAAAGATTAATTTAAACATACAATGAATATATATAATTTAGAAAATTATTTTAGCATTCATTCAAAAGGTATACCAAAACATCTGGATTTTACTCAAAATCAGATTCCTTCAGCATGTTAAGTTCAAAAACAATTTCACTTCAATCGATTTAAAACCTTCTCTTTCGGTAATGTTCTCTAAAATATTTGAAAGAACCTCTGGAGAGAAAACATTTTACAACTACTAATGGCCTCAATGTTAAATTCTGGGTTTGGAATAGCTACTTCCACACTGGTTTAGAGATAACATATAAAAATCGTATTATAGGCTGAAAGATTTCTGATTTAATATGCATATGTAATCTCATTTAATTTGCATACGTAGTTTCGTTACAGGTCAAAATAAAAACCTTATATACACCTAAAAATACATAGGTACATATTATTTCAAGAGTAATTTCAATGATTAGGCGTCAAAATCAATAATTATATTTATAAATTCGAGTCGCTAACATATGCTACCTCTTTGCATATTGCACAAACATGGAGATGTTTGTAGGTCGACAGGAGAGTAAGTACTGCGGCAAGAGTTGTGGGAATCCCCGGGCTGGGGTCCGCATTGCGTTGTCCTCGGTCGATCCCAGCCAGGACTGGATCGATGAGACGTGGCATTGACCCGGATGTCCTGCGTGACATGTCTGGACCCCTCCCTGGACACCAAAGTCCCCACTTCAGATCCCAACATCTGACATGGTCGAACATACCAAATCTCTCTGAATTCTAACGATTTCTTAGAATTTAGCAGAAGAGATTTTATTTCTGTGATTGAAAGATTTGAATTGGATACTAGAAAAATATCGAACTATAAAACATTGTAAATTGTTTATTTTCTATAATATGAATTTTAATATTCATTTGGTTTTTAACATACAAGATTAAAAATAGATTTTTATCCGTAAATGTAATTCTGAATGCGTTGCAATGTAAAATTCTGGTGAGAAACTTGCGGGTGGAAGAGACCGCTAATTATGAAAATATATATAAATTATTCCCATGAAACCTATATGTATTCAGGATAGTCTAACAATTGGATTATCAGCATAAATATTGCACGAAATATTGAAATGAATGAAGCTTTTGCAGAAAATAGATGTCCCATGAGGTCATCGAAAGAAAAGAATTGCTTTAAAATTTCAAGCTCATTCACCTCAAATACTGCCTATAGTGTAGTAAGAAGAGATGGAACTTGTGGAATATATATATGTAGTAATGTAGTGTTGTTATTCTGTTGGATGAATGTAGTGTGGCATGTTGGTTGCTGTCGTGGTGGCCACAATGATTAGAGTGGTTTCAGGCGTGATTGGGATTACACAAAAGGACGAGACATGTTAGATGTCATCACAGAGATGACGAGAGAGCAAGTGTAGCCGACACCGGTCAGGGGAGAACTGTCTAGAGGCGTCTGTCAATCGTGTCTCAAAACGGACTAATCTGTTTGAGTAAGAAAGAGGCACACCTGGGAACCCGACTTGTTTTTCGGACCTCTTTCCTCCTAAGGGCGCCGACTGTCACGTACTCGAAATTTTATTTGTTACCTTGGCAATTACAATATAACTATACAACAAATGGGGATATAGGTATATATTGGAATATATTACAACATATATATCATAATATTTAGAAATATATACATAGAGATGTCTGTGTGGGTATGAGGAAAGGAAGAGAAAATAGCCGGGTCAAACAACTCTTTGGGCCATCAGATTGTCCAGCCTTTTAACCCGTCTTTCTCTCCTTCATCTGGGGGATAATTTATCCTACTCAAAGAAGTTTAAATGACATATATTTGATGATCAGGGGACAGTTCGCACCGAGGTGGTCTAGACACCAGTTGTTCCCAGGGTGGTCCTCGGACCTTCTCTCTTTCCTCTCCGACCTACTCCTCAAGGGTTTCTGCTCCTGGATCCTGTATTCTGTGTGTCCTTACCCCATGTCACACAACTACCACGACTGTTTCACAAATCACCACATACATCAATTATATCTACAAACTGAGAGGCAATCTTCAGGTGGATGTTTGAATATTGAGAGCCGCCGGCGCGAAAGCGGCTTTGGTATACGAGTATAAGAAGAAGAAAATATAGGGAATCAAAACTATAGATAAAAGCAATTGCAAATAAACGAATATGTGAATTCATTGAATTGGTTATTTTATTAATTTGTCATTATTTTGTTAATACGGCTGACTTACGGGCCACAATATGTACACTACATTCCAATATAATTGCTACTCTAGGAAGAAAGGCAAATAACAAAATGATATATGTTGAACAAATACCTTATAGCGGGGATAAAAATTGATTAAAATTTCAAAATATTAGGAGGATTGATATCAGTACCCATAAGAACCACCTATGGCAGCAATAACAGCTCTTATATGTCTGGGCATCGAGTCAAACTGAGTTTGGATGATATACACAGGTACAGTTTCCCATGATGATTCAACACGATGACACAGTTGATCGACACTAGTGACTGGCGTGTGGTGACGAACCAGTCGCTTGGCAACCATTGACCAGACGTTTTCTATTGGTGACAGATCAGGAGAACGTGCTGGTCAGGACAGCAGCCAAACATTTCTTGTATGTACAAAGGTCCGTACAATACCAACAACATGCTATCGTGAATTATCCTGAAACGTAGCATCCACCTTGTACCCGGAGAAGGGCGCAGCGCCGAAGCGACGACCGGCCGATGTTAATGGGGAGGTTTATATGTTCCTCCCACCTTATAGGGAACTGGGCAGGTCAGCCAGGTGCGGCTCTCTAGCACACCGCGGACAGTGGTTCGCGAGAACGCCGACCTCGCAGCACTACGGCCTCGCCGATGGTGTACACTCGGAAGGTCCCTCGCAGATTTTGGTTGATAAGACGACGGCCTAAGCTGGTCAGCGACGCGGCGTCAGATGTGTGCAAGGGGAGCGGCAGTGCCGATGAAGTCCCCAATGAAGGCACTGACCCACCGGGTAGGAGCCAGAAAGTCATGTGGCTGGAGAAGGCGGCAGCCACCTATGATGGGGAGGTTCAGGAGCTGAGACGGTGTAAGCCCACGGTGATCCAGCGTGAGGAAGTCAGCGACCACCTCCCAGATATTAAGAATCCGGAGACGCCGCGGCGGGAGCTAGGACCCGCTAGGAACACCGCTCTCGACCAGCCAGGAGTAGGCACTGCGGCTTCCACGCAGCGCGGCCTGCACGCCTTTAAATAATGACAGTCGCAGCTGGTTCCCGATGTCGGTGAGGCCGAAACCTCCAAGAGAGACAGGCTTCCTCAGGACGCTGCCAGGCAACCAGGCGGTTCGCTCCGGCCTCCAGATGAACCAGGCAAGTCGGGCCTGGATCTTGAGGATGGTACGGTCGGCATGATCCACAGCTGCTGAAAAGAAACCTCTAAAACGAAATTGAAGCGTTAGAAGGAGAATATAAAAAACTTATAAATTAAAGGGACTACACTCATGGACAAAACTTAAGGAAGTTGTACCTTTTAGCATGTATATCGGAATTCACACAATAACTCTGAAAGATATTACAGTGACCTTTATTGAAGACACATGAGATAACCAAGTGTGGACAAAATTTCTTTGTTTCCTTCAAAATTATGTTTCCTTCAAAAACTTTCCACTTCGTTTTGTCCATGAGTGTATATTGATAAAATAAAAGAATATATAATTTACATCGGCTATATATGTGTGTAGTCTGGGTCAGATACTTACTGGACATTACTTGTATATATATAGAGATAGTATATACAAAATTAGTCAGTTTGATACAAAAACATGTTTGTGCAAATAAAGGTCACTGGGGGCTTTCGCCAATAATATTGTTACACCGTGTGGCAACTTTGTAGGGTCATCTACCTTGATTTCTTCCTTCTTGGTGATATACACGGAGCGGGTTTCCATAATTAAAGTAAATGAAAAGTAAATTACCTTTCAAAGTTACTATGTTTATTTGTGGTCTTCCTCGTAGTTGGTGATATTCAGTCTGGGCAAGATATAGACAATGCATGAAGGAACGTGTGGCCTCTGGATATGTGTCGGACCTGGAGGCTGTTGTTGGGTGCTGCGCTGCCTGGAGTATATGATCTCTATCTATGTTTCCTATCTTCCTGTGGTGAATCTGTATAAGACCCGTGGTCTTAATAAAGCTTTTGTGTGTAAACACTTTCTGTGGCCACTGGACATGCGTCGGACCTGGAGGCTGTTGTTGGGTGCTGTGCTGCCTGGAATATAGGAGCTCCATCTATGATTCCTTTCTTCCTGTTGTGAATCTTTATAAGATCAGTGGTCTTAATAAAGCTTCGTGTGTGTGTGTGTGTGTAATATAAACAATAACATGATACAAAAGTAATGATACTATAGTATGTAAATCAGTTTAAAATATATTTAAAATATCAGATATATTATTCTGAATTAATAGAGGGGCGCACCAAACATGATGTAACAATATTTATTCCGAGAGATGGCGTAAACTATCAGTAACATTCGAGTTTCACGATTTTAAAATGATTTTCCTTCATTTTTACTATATATAACCAGAACTGTTACATTCTTCCTCATTGTTTTAATTTAAAATAGTTTGTGTTAAAGCAAAAGAGAAAATTCTAACTAAAACCACAAACTACAAGGTTATAAAGTTTCATTCTTTTAAATGTTATATCACCGAATTTATTTCTTAAATAAAACTTTTGATATACTTCTTAATGAATATACATTCATGGACTAAACTTAAGGAAGTAGTATGTTTTTGATGTCGCCAGTCGTCTGTTTTTTTTTTTTTTTTTTTTTTTAAGGAGACAGAGGCAATTATGTTCAGACTTGGTTATCTCTCGTGTCTTCAATAAAGGTCACTGTAATATCTTTCAGAGTTATTGTCTGAATCCCGATATACATGGTAAAATGTAAAACTGTCTTAAGTTTTGTCTACTATTGTATAAAAAAGTAGTTTAAATATAGTTAGGGTTAGAGAGTTTGTGTTTATCTACACCTCCAATCTATAATGATTTGCTTCATAAGCTGAATTTATATCAGGTTTTTTAGTGAAGTAAAAATTTTGGTGTTAAGCAAAATTTCTTCATAAAAATTTATCCTGTGTAAGCCATAAAATATAAATTGTAAAATACCTTTTCCATTAAACCACAAATTTTAAATTTATTTAACGTATAACTTTCCTAACCATAAATTTTTGAATATAAAAAAAAAAAATTCTAACTAAAAATAAGAAGACACTTTTATGAAAAAAAAAAATCAAATTTAAAATTTCTTGTAGATTTCTAAAAGCAAAGTTTTATCCAACATAAAAACCTTTTAAAAAATCCTTTTATTTTAAACTAAATCTGATTTGAAGATTATTAAAAATAGTTTAATATAGAAAATATTAAATAAAATTATATATATAAAAGAGGACGAAAAAAAATCAAATTTTAAAATATTAATAAAATTTTACTGCTTCTTTTTTCTCCATCAGCAACTAAAATCAAATTTAAAGTCAATAGAAATCTTTAAATGCTAGGGTATTATTACAAGCTGGTTGCCAAACGATATCCTGGGAAAAGGGCATATTTGACCATAAAATGAAAATTCTGGAGTAATTAAGGCGCCATTTTAGGAGGAAAATTAAGGGCAGACGAATAGTTTTCCCGCCAAGCGAAAATTAATAAAACAGACGATCAAAGAGGGCATACTTGTCGATATTGTTAGGGCGGGATTTTATTTTTTTTTCTCTCTGTTGTCCATTGTTAGGTAGAATTCATATTAAAGTCTGAGATTTAAGCCTAAAAAGCCAATTATCTTACAAAGAGGATTATATTGAATTTAGTTTTAAATTTTTTACAAGAGGCGTTTTCTTTTGGTGATATCTAATTTATAAAATGAAGCACATTTTATTTTCAAATATATTTTAAATCATATTTGTTCGTTTAAAATGAAAATAATATATTTTAGATGACATATTAAATTTCTTTTGTAAGAAAACTAAATAGGCTTCAAATAAAATAAATGCAATGAAGTTTTATATATTGGGGAAAACACAAGTATAATGGAATTTAATAAGAATAAAACGCTATAATTTCTATATATATAATAGAGTATTTTAGAAATGTACTATATACTAGGTCTTTTAGTCTCATTTTGAGAATATTTAAATATATAGTGCTTTGTAAAACTACATTTAACAACTATCCCGCCTGTGTTTCTTTTCAACGAAAAATCAGAATTTATTTCAAGGAGAAAAAACGATCATTTCTAACCCTTGGGATGATCGTTATTTTTCCTTGAAATAAATTTTGATTTTTCGTTGAAAAGAAACACAGGCGGGATAGTTGTTAAATGTCGTTTTACAATCACAAGCCGCATTATATTATATTATATAGTGCTTTACTCAATTACTAAGGAACTTTGATGCCATTATTGAGATTTCAATCTATTTTATATTGGTGAGTTTCAATAGTCAGAAATATACTTCCCGTTATATAAATACTAGACGAATGGCCCGGGCAACGCCCGGGTTTTACCCGAGTGCGAATATATTTTAAAAACGTTGTCTTGGGTGGTCGCTATAGACAGGGTGGTATGTATAGACAGGTGTATGTATCACACAGCCGATAACAGGGTTGTCTAGAGTGGCCGCTATAGATAGGGTGGTCTGTATAGACAGGTGTATGTATCACACAGCCGATAACAGGGTTGTCTAGAGTGGCCGCTATAGACAGGGTGGTCTGTATAGACAGGTGTATGTATCACACAGCCGATAACAGGGTTGTCTAGAGTGGCCGATATAGACAGGGTGGTCTGTATAGACAGGTGTATGTATCACACTGCTGATAACAGGGTTGCCTAAGGTGACCGCTATTGACAGGGTGGTCTGTATAGACAGGTGAATGTAACGCACTAATGATAACAGGGTTGCCTAAGGTGACCGCTATAGACAGGGTGGTCTGTATAGACAGGTGGATGTATCACACAGCTGATAACAGGGTTGTCTAGAGTGGCCGCTATAGACAGGTGTATGTATCACACAGCTGATAACAGGGTTTTCTAGAATGGCCGCTATATACAGGGTGGTCTGTATAGACAGGTGGATGTAACACACTGCTGATTACAGGGTTGCCTAAAGTGTCCGCTATAGACAGGGTGGTCTGTATAGACAGGTGGATGTAACACACTGCTGATAACAGGGTTGTCTAAAATGGCCGCTATAGAAGGTGTATGTATCACACAGCTGATAACAGGGTTGTCTAGAGGGGGCAGGGAGGACACGTGTTCGCCGGCAGCCAATGGGCGCGCATTCTATCCGTGAGCTTCAGAATAAGGCAATTATATAAGTAGATTTTTGATATATATATATGTTATGAATAATTTGTTTGTTGTTAGATAAAGGGTTGATAAGACAAAGGATCGATAAGATAGAGGGTCGAAGGTGCAGTCGTGATAAAAAAAAGATAATTATTTACCATCGAGTAGCTTTTATTTTCAATTACTTGAGGAAATATTACACATTAGTTATTTTCACATTATATAGAATTTATAAAGTTAATCCTATATTAGTGATTCAAAAAATAGATATGTTAACTACGCATATTTACAACAAAACTCAAAGTCATTCTAAAAACGATGATAAAAAAAAAGTTGAATTATCAATGAATAAAAATAAAATATATAATTTTAAAATATAGATATATTTGAGTTTTTAGATTATATAATATTTATATATACTTGCATATATCACAAAATTTGGAAATATATAAATAAAAAGGCATGTGTGTGGGAGTTTGAGGAAAGGAAAGATGGAAAATAGCCGGGTCAAAACAAACCCCTGGTCACCCAGAGTCCAGCCTTCACTTCCCTTCCCCTGGGGGTAATTTACCCTACTCCAAGCGGTTTAAAATATAGCTGAGTGTGATGGTCATGACACCAGTTCTTCCCAGAATGGTCCTCAGACCTTTTATCTTCCCTCCCCGATCTACTCCTCACGGGGCCTCTGGATTCTGTCTCTTGTGTGTCCTTAACACTTCTCACATAACTACCACAACTGCTTCATAAATCACCATATATGTATATATATCGGATAATTTAAAACCCCAGTCATTCTACATTTTCCATGTCATTCTACATCTTACATCTTCCATGATGTAATGAATGGCCAATCAAAATCTCAAAATAGGTCACGTGACACCACCCGACTGGGGAAGCCTCAGTAGTGTCTCCGAGTCTCATCCGTACTAGACGTGTCTCCCGATCCAGCGTAAATCGCGCAAATCGCGGGGCGTAAGCTCACCCTACTCCTATGTTCTCTGTCTGTCAGCATCAGTTCCCTTGACCAACCTATCCTGTATCCTCACTCCTGTCATCACGACTGCAAATTCACCCCAATCCAATCCCAACTTCCAGTTAACAGCACCTTCTCTGTCATAACTATCACAGGGTGAACAGAGAGTCGGCAAGATTCGACATATGGTATAAGATAAAATTAGGAGAGGAGATAAGACACCAGACGTTAGAAGTGGTAAGGAAGGTTATGGCCCCCGAATAGCGGCAATAAGATTCTTCTCAGTGCGATGACGTTTTCGTCTGTCACTTATTTTCACATTTACTTTTAAACCTAATTCCGAATTTTGACAATATAATTCCTTCAAACAATTTCCAACCTAAATGCAATTAACAGGCACATTCAAATCCCCATATATCACTCCTATAAATCAATATAATTCTCGATGAAAAAAGCACCAATATACAGTATTCATTACGGTACATAAAGAGTAAAATGTATGAGAAGCAACATATATAAATACACATCAAAATTAGGCATGAATATATTATCACTTAATAATTAATTTTCAAAATGAAAAAAAGAACTTTGAATAATTAATTGAAATAACAAAACAGCATTGAATTATTAAATATATAAAATAATAATAAAAAATATTTAAGTAAATAATTAATTAAAATATATATAATAAATTACCAGTGAATAAATAATTAAATATATATATATATATATATCAAATTGACGAGGCTGGTGTTTAATAGATCATTGTAGGAAATCAATATGGGGCGGTGTGATATATTACCTCTTATTTATCAATAAATATTTTGGGAAGAAAGAAATTCAATCAATACTTGTGTTAAGATGTCTGTTTGTGAGCGATTTCTCACTACTGTGATCTAATATAATAAATAGTAATTTAATATCAGGGAGAAATTTCTGGGAATAGAGTTCTGTTTATTTTATAGAGATTTTATAAATTTGCATACTATATAAAAATGACATCAATTTTCGCGAAATTTTAAACTATTGTATAAATTGTGAAAGATAGTCAAAAGTGAAATTCTACTGTGATCAGGTGGATAAATTAAGAGAAGAAAAAGGTATCTCCTGATGGTGCAACTAAAAGTTTCCGACAGATGGCGCTAGCCATCATAGCTCCTCTTTAACTATATTGATCTAGCATAAGAAGTATCGCTATATGTATATATGTATATAAGTATATAAGTATAACGAAACTTCTAATGCTAGATCAAGAAGGTCGGTTCTTCTATATTTAAAGAAGAACCAAAACCTGCGCATCGAGTAGAGAGAATCGAAAAGATTACTTCATATAGATCACACAGATAGGCAAATTTACATAAGTGCATATATAGCATTTAGATACTCAGAATATAAACACATAAATATATATATTCTGAAGTATTCTAAATGCTAGATAAATAAGTTAGACTCTAAATGTACAAAGAGGTTCCAGGAAATCACTTCCTTGAAAAGAATCACCCTATAAATAAAAGATTACTAAATTTGCATCAAACCCTATATACATACAAGCGAAAATTCTAGTACAAGAAGGTTGGCTCTATATAGAAAGTGAAGAAGAAAAAGCCCAGGTCGTAACTAGCAATAGGTATTTCCTCGAAAAGAATCCGAATCAAGGAAAGCCAAATTTGCATAAAGCCATATATTATATGCATATAATTGGTGCATCAGAAAAATACGTCGAATGAGAAGGTCGAAGCCAACATCAGGTATGAAGACAAACACCCCCCGTATAAATCAAGGGTGGCCCAAATTAGGCCTAGCAGGTCATATTTTATTCTGCCCCTTTCTTTTGCCCCGGCAGCGATCGAAGACGCCGCCGCCCAGTCTGTGTTGATCCCGAGCCAACGGGCGTGGTCGCCGAATGTCGCCATAAATTGGAGTCTTTCTTTTTTTTTACATAGCTCAGCACTTCACATTGTCGTCTCCGTAGGTGGAGACAGGAATAACAGGAATAAGGAAAAATTCGAAGGCCGCTCGCATTGTCCTGGAGGGAGGGGGAAATATGACATTAACGGTAGAAGTCTGTAGGCTTCATTTTTTAAAGAAGATGTTCGGTGTAGGACGATCCAGGATCGAATTCCGCTTTGGGAACTTTTTTTAAGGAATAAAATGCCTCAAAGGTTCTCGATTCTTGCAAAAGTCCAACCCCAAGGGTGAATGTGAATAGCCAAACGGGACTCTGGAGCACTTGTAAGTGCAAAATTTGAAATGCTTCCTACATGTGTAGACATGTGTTATACCTACATTACATGCAGTCACCAACTACAACACTCCACCATGATTATCATGCCTGTACTACGTGTACAATTCTTCTAATGCTAGATCGAGAAGTTCGGTTCTTCTATATTTATATAAAGAAAGTCCAAAATCAGCATCGAGTAGAGAATCCTTTATATAGATCACAAATAGACCATATTTACTTAAGTACATATATACGCTTGACGCATGCGCTATTCATTTTAATATTATCGTCGTAGCGTGCACACAGGCAGTGGTCTCACAGATACGCCCATCTTTTTGAAAAAATTTAGATGGTTATTTTCTAGCTTTTTAAAATTCATAAATTAATTTTCATACATTGAAGTAAGTTTTCAATCGAAATCACATGAATCATTTTTATCGATATATCAAAAGTATTTTTATTATATATAATATTTATAATACAATATAATGCGGCTTATGATTGTAAACGACATTTGAAAATTATCCCGCATGTGTTTCTTTTAAACGAAAAATCGAAATTTATTTTTTAAGGAGAAATAACGATTATCTCTAACCATAGGGATGAAGTATGAAAGGATGAATTGTAAAGAGTAATGATAAACGGAAAAATAAATGTGTCCAGGGATGGGAATCGAACCCGCAGTGTTCCGCTTACCGGGCAGATGCCATGTCCACTAGGCTACCCTGGACATGGTATTATATATAAATTTCAATAAATACATACATAGGAATCATAAACATATTTTTATATTCAATATATTATCTCATAATTCACTATAAATATCAATCATTAACGTTTATATTCTTCATGTCTCAACACTTTTCTTGTTAGCATTATTTCGTCTGGTATTAAGAGAGATTTGAAATAATTTTTTTTTCCAAATATTTAAAATTTTTCCCGCACTATTGCGGAACCCAAACCTCTTTCAACTGGGTCAATGAATAAATAATGAAATCTTCTATTCAATGTATGTGGGAAGATATTTTTTATTTTCTAAAAGAATTGATCAAATCTCAGACAAAAAAAAAAAAGAATTTATATGAAAGGCAACATTTGAGTATATTTGATGGGAGAGGTGGCCTTTAGTTAATTATATAGAGAAATTATTACTTGGACTCGCGGTCTTACATACTATACGCTCTACTATAACTCTCACATAGCTATACTAAAAACAAGAAGTTATTACATAAGGTATGCAACAACATAGAGTGTTATATATATATATATATGTAATAGCAGATTATTGCTCTAAGTTTATTGGTTGGGGAGATGTACTCTTCATCTTTAGGTTTGCGTAGGACCAGGGTGTTGATACGGCCAGTAAAATTTCCGGAGATTTCTTGCGTTCCAGATGGACCGTGGATGGATCAATGGGATGAATACGGCTCTGGTACCATTCAATTTTATCATCCAGGTACTTGATTTTATTCCAGGCCAGTGCGAAATAGATGCCAATCAGTCCGGTGTACACTAGCTTTTGACAATTAGCCCGTCCTTGAATGGTATAGGAATTAAAGTATTTGGCTAATCCAGTAAACCGAGGAACGTCTCCTGACATGATTTCGATTTGGAGCTAGGATCTTCTTTAAAAGTCTACTTAAAACAACATAGAGTTGCGGGAGGAGGATATTTATGTACCTAAAGATAGGCACCTCTCCCTTTAATTATGCTTCAAAACGATTCATTATGCTCATAGTAAACTAGTGGTGATGAAGAATAAGTCACAATACCAATTTTGCCACATTCAGACAAAAAAGCAAACAACCTGTATACCATGGTTTCGGGCTATGGCCCTCATCAGTACAGGGACGGCTTCAATTCCATAACATCCTACGAAAGGATTACGAAATCGTTCAAATTTACCAAAATGTTGTTAAAGCTAGTGAAGTGCTAAGGGCCGATTTTCAAACAAGAATTCAACATAAAGTTACGGGAGTATGATATTCATGTTC
>CP092863.1:104988942-105244210 GCA_030710605.1 Cordylochernes scorpioides | reverse complement strand
AGTTAATGCGGTAGTGAAGCATATATCAATCTAGGCAGAAAGACAAAGTAAACATGGGGAAATAGAAACGAGGATACTATGTTCACTTAGGTACCGTCTATAAAAACATTCTGAAAACGATAGAAAGTCTTCCTCTAGACAATTAGAGATTCCTCAAGAACTCCCTTTAGCTCAAGTAGAGGTACACGCTTAGTGCACGCTTGTTCGGCGTTACATATTCTAAAATTGGAACGATACAGAGAAGATTAGCATGGCCCCTGTGATGCAAGTTCGACGGTACAACTACTACAATAGGAAGGATTCAGAGAAGATTAGCATGGCCCCTTTGATACCAGTTCGGCGGTACATATGCTAAAATAGGAACGATACAGAGAAGATTAGCATGGCCCCTGCGCAAGGATGACACGCAAAATCGTGAAGCGTTTCCTTTAGCTCAAGTCTCAGGATGATTCTGTACATTGATTTCTTGGCAGCTGAGAATGGTGAGGTCATATGGTTCTCGACTAAATAGGTATTCCTGCAGGTCGAGGTAGCCACTGAATGATATTGGAGGGTCTCTGAAATGCTATTATTCCGATATATGGCGCTAACTAACATCAATATTCAATTACACAATCAGGGAATGTTTTTTTCCTTCGTCGATACATTTGTTTTTCAAAGCTATCGCGTTTCAAAGTCCTTAAAGTATTTAACCATTCCAACATAATGGGCGTTGTTAACCACACCAGAGATTACACGTGTCAACATTAACGACATAATTAGCGCCTCCTATCGACCACTTATCAAACTACACCTCGGGGCCAGCCAGCGTTGCCGGTTGAATTGATCCGCGGTCAGAGATAATTACCTAACTAGCTGGCAACTCTGAAGGGAAGAGAGAAAAACTTTCGGAAAACATTTTAGACTAGAATACATTTTGGAATTAGGCTACATATCCTCTTTTTTTTTTTTGTCATTATATATAATGAAATTTTCAAAAGGAGAGGTGCCCTTTTTTAAATAAACGAATAATACTAATTAAATATAACATAACTAATCAAATTGAGCATTTCAAGACGACCAATCTATGATATTATAAAATGAAGAATGAACTAGTTTTTTGTTTGTGAACTTAACGATTTGATTACCGCGCGATAAAAAAAAATCATATTTAAAGTTCAATTCATTTTGTAAATACATTCTAAACGTTCTACAAAATCTGGATCTTTAATGTTTTCATGCGTTGAATAATGTAAATAACTTATGTAAATAAACTTTTCTCCTTGTTTGGCGCAAGTATCCCTTGCGGGATATAGCGCTTTGGAAATAAAATAATTGTAATTGTAATCATATTAACTTTATCAACTAAACGTTGATTTATTCCAGACTATTGACCAACACATTCCTGTATACTTTTATTTTTCCGTTCATCGTTACTCTTCACAATTCATTCTTTCATACTTCATTCCTAAGGTTAGGAATAGTCGTTATTTCTCCTTAAAATAAAATTACGGATTTTCGTTAAAAAGAAACATTTGAGGTAAATACTTGTCAAACGTCGTTTTACAATCATAAGCCGTATTATATTGTATTATAAATTACCATTTTCTTTATGTTGATTCTTAGTTTTGTAGTTATAAAAGCATTAAATAATGACACATCAATGATTTCTTATCATTCTTATTACTATTCTTAGTATTAGTACTAATATTTACTCGTATAATCATAATAATTAACATTTAGTAAATATATATGTTATATTCAATTTAACATTTTATAATATTGTCAAGAAGCTCCTTCCAGATGGGACACCTGTCAATCATCCCTGGACCCCGGGGGGGACCACAGGTATGAGAGGTTCTCGGAAGCTGATCTGCAAATAAGGAAAACGGGACGGCGGCTGACGCCGCTGATTATTATTATCTTTACCTGGGGATAAGTTGTTTTTATCATCTCTCTCTCTCCCTTAAATACCTCTTGTAAATAATTTTTATTGAAGAACTAAAAGGTAAATACCCACCTTTATAATAAATTAATTATCCCCAAATTTGCCCTTGCTTTATTTATCTCCGCGACAATATATAAATATTTTATCAAATTTGACCAAAAAACAAAAAGCTTTTTTTTTTAATTATTATTTTTGTTCTGTTGTATATATAGTTTTTTTTCTTTTGGGTTGGTTATTGTTTTTTTTTTTTTAATAAACTCATTTGCCAAAAATATTATATAGTTAAATTTGTTTAAAATAAAATAAGCATATTTGCTAATAATTGATATCTCATTCTTTTTTTTTTTTGTAAGTAAAATTTACATTCGACAATACAAACAATTGTCGAATGCGCCTGCTATATCCACTGTAATCAAAGAAGTCAGTTCTCCTTGCCTGTGTTTCAGTATGGTTCCCATTATTTCTTTCATTGCACTGTTCGTTGATTTATGTTTAGTAAATCCGTGTTGCCTTGGACTCATTAGATTGTTCTCTTCATAATATTTATTGATTTTCAAAAAATTTAGAAATGTTTGACGTCAATGATATTGGTCTGTAACTTTTGCTTGTTTCATAGTTTATTTTATTAGGTTTTGGAATGATATTTACAGTAGTGTCATTCCATATATCCGGATAATAACCTAATTCGATACATTTGTTGAATGATTGTTGAAAAAAATCGGGATTAAAAGTGCACCTGCATGTTTTATCATGTTATTACTGATAAAATCTGGACCTGGTGCTTTCTTGATATTTAGTTTGGAAATAATATTTTCAACATCTTTTATTTCTATAAAAGTGTTATTTTGGTTTTTATAATCAGGTTTATAGTTTCTAATAATAACATGTTCCTCTTTATCTGAATGTACATCATCATCTGGAAATAAATCATTCAAGAGACTTTTCATTTTTTCTTTCTTTAAAGTATCCGGTATATTATCGATCATTTGAAGCCCTATATTGTTGTTGGATGATCTCAAAGATTTAAAATTTCATAGGCGTTTCCGAATGGATTGTTTGATTCATTTTCTTCAATGAATATTCTCCAACTTTTTTCTTAGCTCTTTCGAATAAAATTAATGTACTTGTTTCTTGCAAATTTTGAAATTTATTTTATTGATAACTCTATGCCGATAGTATATGTATATACGTACAAATGGGTATATGTATGTAAGAAAATATTTTTGCAAATAAAAAATTATAAATTATATATATACAGTTTAGAAAAATTAGAAACCAAAAATAATATATTTATTTAGTATTTTATAGTTAACTAGCGAATAACGAACATTTGTTAAAACAATTCTCTATAAACTTATTTAAAAAAATAATAGATATATTTTGATAATTTGAAACTCGTAAATTTGAATTTCTCGATAAAGTGAACATTTTTTCCCGGTTTCTTGAAAAATACTCAATAAGTTGAATAAAATCAATATTAATAGGTTCCCTCGGTAATTGGAAGTTAAAGGAATAGTATCTTGCCTTGGAATTGTATCATTATTCTTGTCTCAAATAAATTGCCGTGTCATCCTGAATTTTGTATTTCCTAATTTTCTACATTACAAAATCATCGTTTTATCTAGTGAAAATTTTTTCCCGGTCCCTTGAAAAATACTCGAAAACTAACTTACTAATAACTAATCTTACTTTTGATAAATAATCTTTAAGATAATAAACTTAGTGATAATAAAACTTATAGATAAAAAAACTTGTTATCATCGTCGCAATGGGGGTGCTGCTTGCGAGTTAAATCTACAAATCTGCAAATAACTCTAAGGATATTCAAGATATTCAAGAAATTATTTTTCAGAACCTTCCCAGTACACTATACTAAATAATTTCCTAAAGTTTCATGGCATTCCAATGAGTGGTTTGGTCAGGCATAAAGGACAGACACACACACACACATACATTCATTTATATATATAGATAAGCACACACCACAACAAATTCTTATGAAAAATATATTTAAAATTCATTGTAAACAATTTTAAAAATAAATTTTAGGCAATAAAAAAGGTAAAATGTTAAAAATAGATTTCCTCATAAATAACCAAGGTCCGACACTAATAGTTTTAAAAACATTCTTATATAAAATATGGCTCAAACTATATTTTATGGAAGCCTATGGGAGCATATAAAAAACTCTTTAGTTATAAAAATCAGAACAAGGCATAAAAATATGGCGGACATAATAAGGAAGTTTGTTTAACGACCCAAACGAACTTACCTTCGCTTACAAGTTTCTGGAAAATAAACTCCCAGAATTCCCAGCCAATTATGTACGGAGATTTAGTTGTAAAACTCAAACATAAATCACAGAGTAAAAGAAGCAATAAAAATCGATTCTCAAAAGAAAAAAAAAAGATATAAATAAGGATTGGTATTGGAACAGAGTAATGGTATATATTACAAGCAGAAGAAAATTTAAATCTTATGTATTTCCGAATATTCTCGTATTATGGAGTTTATCACTTAAAAAAGGGGTTGTGGTACTCTCCATAAAATTATCGTTTGAATTTAATTGGGTCTTTTTGTAATTTGGAGAGAGCATCGTAAAAATGTCGTCTGCTCACATATTATTCAATATATTTCTGCTTTTTTTTTGGTTTTGTATTCTACCGTGATTTGTTGTTGTTGTTTTTGCAATTAGAGGAATCTATCGTTGATTGCAGTGATTAAAATTAGTAAAGAAAATCTACTTGGAAATTAAAACAGTCTTCCATGTGAATTGGATTTAAGAACGATACGCTTATATAATACTATGTTTATTTCTATAAACAAAATATAATAAATCACACACACAATCTATGATGCACTAGCGCGCCATCTGTTGTCAAAATTCGAAACTATTCTAAAGGCGTAAGATTCTTTTTAAATTTAGACAATTTCTACTGCCCTTACTGCAATGGAAAAATTAATAGGAGGGCCTGGCTCATCAGTGATGAACCCTCCCAGCGGTTTCGCCAGTTTAATTTTTCCATTGCAGTAAGGGCAGTAGAAATTGTTTAATTTCAAAAATAATCATACGCGTTTAAAATAGTTTCGAATTTTGACACACAATCTATACAAACATATTTCTTTCAAAGAGTTTCTAAATATTATATTTATATATATATATATTAAAAAACGAAATAAAAAAATAAAAGATAAAAAGATCAGGTGTTGAAATCAATATAAAAAATGGCATATCCTGACCAGGAGCACATTGCCTTCTGTAAAGCACATGTGCTCCTGGTCAGGATATGCCATTTTTTATATATATATATATATGTCGTAAACCCGGGTAAGACAACAAGTGAGTTGGAAGCAGTCGGGGTTGAGTGGCAAGGCGTGCAGAGTGGGAAGTCCGCACGGGACAGTAAGGACAAAGTTTGGGATCAAAAGGCGCTCTCCTAGTACGTCTCACGTGGCACCAGGACCAGGGGAATGTTGAGGATTAACTGAGGAAAGCTCGGCGTCTTGCATGAAGCCGCGGAGGCAGGGAGGAACCAAAACGACGGCCACGAGGGCCGCCGTGAGATGACAACTAACTTAGTATATAGCAGGTCTGTCCGAAAATATCCACTGTAACCTAACTAACTGTCAACATCCGGACCAACGCCCCTTCTTTGTCCCTCTCTGGATTCCCCGGGTGTCCAGTGGCAAGCTGGTGTCACTTTGAGACGACTAGAAAAGACGTCATACTTTATTACTTACATATCACATTGATTAAATTACGATATATATGTATTTTAAAAGTTTCTATAAATATAGATTTTACCACTGTGTGTTTGTCCCACAATCCTTGTTCCACAACATTCGGTCTATATTGATGATATTGTATCAGGGGGAATACACATGTAAATTTAGACCTGGAAAAATAGTCAATTATTTTAGTTTCAATCCTGTTTTAAAATTGGTCCCTTCCACTTCACCATTTAAACATCTTTTTAGAAATTTCTATCGATTTCTAACTCCTCTTGTTGTTGCTGTTGTTGTCGTGTCCAATGAAGAGCCTCAGATGTCTCCATACATCTCTATCACAGCAATGTTTTCTATCTTGGGTGTGTAAAACTGCTGTTCTGGATCCGTCTCAATTTTCTGCAAGTCTACGGATAATGTTCTTAATTGGGAAATGGATGCCGTTTCCACATTGGTCATCTAAGTAACGGACCAGAATTTGGTCGAATATTCCAAGGGTCCATGGAGTACCGCTTGTAGGATGTCATGAAATCAAAGCCGTTCCTGTACTGATGAGAGCCATAGCCCGAAACCATGGTATACAGGTTGTTGGATTTTGTCTGAATTTGCCAAAATTGATGTTGTGACTCATTATTTATCATCACCAGCGTTTTGTATTGTAGTGATGAACCAAATTCACTTTTCAATCACTTTTGATAGGAAAGATGTCTTTTTCGTTTCGTATTTGAAATATATTCTTTTCCAAGCATTTCACGTTAATTTAAAGAGGGTAAATTGAGTAAATGTGTAGAACAATATTTGAAAGAGAGAAAAAAAAAAGTTTTTTTTTTTTCTTATCCCTAGTACACGTGGTACAGGCCATAATAATCATGGTGGGTAGAAGTAGGCGAATGCTTTTACTGTAAAAGGCACCACATGTCTATACATGTGAAAAGCCGTTCGAGTTTGCACTTACAAATGTGTCAGAGCCCCGTTTGGTTACTTGCACTCGCTGGTGGGATTGGACTTTTGCAAGAATCGGGGGCAATTTGAGCTTTTTTTTTTTAAATCAGAAAAAGTGCCCAATGCGGGAATATAACCCGGGTCGTAGCGGTTTAAAACCAACGGTTTACACCATCTTTCGACCGACCCCCGAAAGAAAAAAGAAAAAAAGGTAAACCAAGACATCAAACAAGTTTACTATATTTTGGTTTTGATATTTCCACATTTTCCTTCATATGTTCGATGGACTTATGTTTTATTGTTCCAACATTTCTAGTAGCAAATTGCTTCTATTTATCGCGGTTGTTTGTTTCAAACTGAAGCACAGGGGAGTTACTCTCCCTTTACAAGTCCAAAAAGTGAAACTCCAAATAACATTAATAAATAAAGTTTATTACCAAACTACCTTAATAAAGGAAGGAAATTCGCCAATCAAAATATTGGAACAAATTTTATGAAAAATTCTAATATAAGAATTTTAAAAATGTATAAAAAATAATATGATTTGTACTCTCTATCTACAAATAAAAAGGAATATTGATGTAAAGTAAATAGATACTAATAGACAAAACTTAAAGAAGTTGTGCTTTTCAACATGTATATCGGAATTCAGACAATAACTCTAAAAGACCTTACAGTGACCTTTATTGTAAAGACACACGAGATAACCAGGTGTGAACAAAATTGCATCTGCTCGAAACAATACCTTGAAATTATATGTATGTGCCCCTACAGACCTATAAGCTTATGTCCATATGTTCACTAAACACCCCCAAGCTACCTTCCATATAAAATACAGGGTATATTCCAATCCAACACAATAGTAAAGCGGTCTAGAGATTAATTTGGCTAAACCGCTGAGAGAGTTCACTACTGATGAGCCAAGCCCTCTCATTCAATAACTCATATCATTGTAGTAAAGTCTGTAGAGATAATATTTGATGATATTTGAAAGAAACACATTGCCAGTAGATTTATTTGTGTAAAATTTAACGATAGATGGTAATTAAATTGATAAAATTGTATCTGTCTCCTTAAAAAAAATAGACGACTGGCGACATCAAAGTCTTTATACTACCATAAGAGTTTTGTCTATGAGTGTAATGTAACTATGTAATTAATCTTATTTCCATATTTCCCAGGTTTTGAAGCTCTCTCTCCACCGACGGAAAGCTTCGAAGGGTCTTCCAGAACATGGCGAAGATCCAGTTCTTCCCTGCCACCTATCTGATAATTATTTCCCCATGTTGTCCTTGTAACACCGAGGATCCAATAAAACATTTTATTAATAAACATATCTTTCATATAATCAGAGTTTATATTTGAGCAAAATACATCACACAGAGCACAATTCATCTAAGTCAGCTTTATGGACCATATAATGGCTCAACGGTAGCGTTCGAGTGGCAGAAATCGGAACTAAAATTTAACTTTGTGCTTTTACGTCCAATTTGAAGGGATATTTTAAGTGGTGCAATTTCCATAATTGGTTATTTTTAATTATCAATTTCACACACGTGACCCCACTATAAACAGGGCTTTAAAATATAAAACTTAGTTTAGTTCCAATTTCCGCCACTCGAGCGCCACCGTCGAGCTGATATGTGGTCCATAAAGTTCGCGGAAATAGAAGGTATAGAAACCTTTATATTCCAACATTTTAATTTCTATCTTAAATTCCACAACCCTTTTCTTGAAGAGTTTTTGAATACTTTAAAAGTGAAAACAGAAGGTGAAAGTGACACAGGGTGATAAATATATGAAAGAGAGATCACATCCTGACCTTGCAACAAAATGTAGATGATGGCTCACTGCCATCTATCGGAACAAATAACAAACTGTAGTTGATTATGTAAATATAAATGTTACATATCAAATAGCTCTAAACCAGTCCAACCAGATATGGTACTTCGGTTCATATATAATAATAAAATAAAAAAAAATGAAATTGAAACATTTCAAAAATTAATTTCTTTAATTCTCAAAAAGCCTCTTGAACCAAAAGATTTTTGGTCGCAGAGGTACAGCCTACACCACGCTGACGAGGGCCAACAGCCTTAAATGCGTTTGTGGTGGACTTTTCGAGAAAATAGGTTGGCCAAATATCAGGGAGCAGGTTGGATCAACGTTTAGTTGATTACTATTCCACTAGATGGCGCTATTAAATCTAAAATAAGCTCATGTTAGTGGTCAGGATATGTCTAATTAATTTATATATGAGACAGACTATAGTTCGGGGTAAATTGAGAATAGAGTATGCATATATACACGAATATATACGTCACGCATACTGCATGATAATACTCGTGTGATAGTTTATTAATGATTATTTCCATTTATTTTTAGTACTACTGAATTACCTCTGTTACACGCTTCGTTATTATAATAGGATATTTGACCTATATTTATGACACGTGTGATTCTTTTGAAAAAAAAAATTCTACTGCCTTTACTGCAAATATATAAAAATGGAATGACCTGCTTCATTAGTGGTGAATCTTCCATTAGTTTCGCCAGTTTATTTACCATTCCGTTGGAAGGGTTTACCACTGATGAGCCAGGCCCTCTAATTATTTTAATCATTGCAGTAAGGGCAACAGAAATACAGAGATGTATCAAGCTATTATAATATTAACTGTATCTTTAAATAAATAAATTTCCCGAGAATTTTTATTTAAGTAAAAAGACAAACATCACAATTCATCTAAGTCAGCTTTATGGACCATATAACAGCTCGACGGTGGCGCTCGAGTGGCAGATACCGGAACTAAAATTTAGCATTGTATTTTTTACCCCCAATTTGAAGGGATATTTTAATGGAAAAAATTCCATAATTGGTTAATTTTAATTATCAATTCCACACACGTGACCCCACTATAAACTGGGCTTTAATAGTATAAAACTTAGTTTAGTTCCAATTTCCGCCACTCGAGCGCCACCATCGAGCTGATATGTGGTCCATAATATTGGCGGAAATAAATGAATTCTTTCTCACTATTTTTTTCTATATAATTGTGTACATATTAAATTTATATATGATTTTATATATTATAACTTTATATTCTATATTAAATGAGGTTTTTGTCTGTTTCTCCCGTGGTAATATCTTTATAAAATGGGTTTATTTTTTAGGGTGTTAACTATTTCTGTTAGTTTTATCGCGTATGGTTATTTTTTCAAAAAAATCAATTTTCTACTGCTCTTACTGCAATGATAAAATAATGCGAAGGTCTGGCTAATCAGTGGTGTACCCTACCAGCAGTTTCGCCAGTTTAATCTACCATACCGCTGTACATATATGCATCATATTAAATTTGCTATTGTATATTTTGAATAATACTATCCGGATAAATGATGTAACCTTTTTTATTATCAAAGGGTTTCCAACATTGCCTTCTATCTTAAAATCCACAACCCTTTTATTGACGAGTTTTTGAATAATTCAAATGAGAAAACAGAAGGTAGAAATGACTCAGGATAATAAATTAATGAAAGAGAACACATCCTGACCGTGTAACAAGATGTAGCTGATGGCTCACTGCCATCTATCGGAACAAATAACAAACTGTCGTTGATTATGTAAATATGAATGTTACATATCAAATAGCTCTAAATACACGTCTAACCAGATATAGTACTTTGGTTCATACATATATATATATGTGAAAAAATAATTTTTAAAATAAATAACACATTTTAAAAATTAATTCTTGATTTCTCAAGAAGTTTCTGGGGCCAAAATCACATCACAATTCATCTAAGTCAGCTTTATGGACCATATAATGGCTCGACGGTGGCGCTCGAGTGGCAAAAGTCGGAACTAAAATTCAACTTTGTAATTTTTACGGACAAATTGAAGGGATATTTTAAGTGGTTCAATTTCCATAATTGGTTATTTTTAATTATCAATTCCACACACGTGACCCTACTATAAACTGGGCTTTAAAAATATGAAACTTAGTTTAGTTTCAATTTCCGCCACTCGTGCGACACCGTCGAGCTGATATGTGGTCCATAAAGTTCAAGGAAATGGAATTATTTTTTTTCTCACCATATTTCTCTATATAATTGTATATACATATGATTTTATATGTATTTTTTAGTTATTTTATATATAATACCTTCATGGTTGATGCCCCTTCTCTACGAACCCCCTTTAAAAAAAGGTAAATAATATATGAGGGGAAATATACCTTTCAAAAGACTATATAAAAAAAAGGAATATACAATGCAATAATAGTTAGGTCCTTGGTCCTAACTTAAAATGTGGGACATCGACGGGAGAGTGGAAACCTTTGATTCAACATTCCTTGTTTATCTTCTTCTTCTTTCTTATCTTCACTCAATCATATTATGGTATCAAGCTTGTATAGCTTGAGATCATGACTGGGTGAAGTAGAATGCATCTGCCTTTGTCATTAAGACTGGTAGAACTACTCTGTGGCAGGCTGACTCAGCTCCAAAAGAAATGGCGGCCTCTGACATGAGGAACAGACGCCAAGTACAGCCGCTCTCAACATAGAGTACAAATGCTGCTCATCCTGTATCCCTGGATCAGGAGCCCTTACAAGGTACTATCAGCCGGGCCAACTGAGTCCAGGTTTTTTAGTGAGCTTGTTACTGCTCCCTCTCCTCCTTTTTTATCCGGGCTTGGGACCGGCAAAGGCGGAGTTTTGTTTATAAACCTTGGGAGGAAGGTGAAGTGGGTATCAAGTGATTATAATAAACTAGACGAATGGCCCGGGCAACGCCCGGGGTTTACCCGAGTGCGAATATATTCTAAAAACGTTGACTTGGGTGGTCGCTATTAACAGGGTGGTCTGTATAGACAGGTGGATGTATCACACAGCTGATAACAGGGTTGTCTAGAGTGGTCGCTATAGACAGGGTGGTCTGTATAGACAGGTTTATGAGAGAGGCACAAACTTACAGGTTGTTGACGCCGCAATCCCCAGAGAGAGTGTTTTTTGTTGCATCATGCTGTGACTCACACGACGACCCAAGGTCAACAGGGGTGGAGCAGCAAGCTTAGGCCTATCACCGTCTGGCGGCGCTGCTTGCGAGTTATATCTACAATTCTGCAAATAACTCTAAGGATATTCAAGATATTCAAGAAATTATTTTTCGAAAACCTTTCCGGGGATATACCTAATAATATCCCAGAATTTCATGGCGATTGGATGTATGGTTTTTGAATAACAGGGTTGTCTAGAGGGGGGCAGGGAGGACACGTGTTCCCTTGCAGCCAATGAGCGCGCATTCTATCCGTGAGCTTCAGACAAACAGACAAACAAACAGACAGAATAAGGCAAATATATAAGTAGATTCTGTGTCTTTATAAATAAATAAATTCCCCGATAATTTGTATTTAGGTAAAAAAAAAAATAAAAAAAATAAACATCACACAGAGCACAATTCATCTAAGTCAGTTTTATGGACCATATAATGGCTCGACGATGGCGCTCGAGTGGCAGAAATCGGAACTAAAATTTAACTTTGTATTTTTTACGGCCAAATTGAAAGGATATTTTTAAGTGGCTCAATTTCCATAATTGGTTATTTTTAATTATCAATTCCACACACGTGACCCCACTATAAACGGGGCTTTAAAAAGATAAAACTTAGTTTAGTTCCAATTTCCGCCACTCGAGCGCCACCGTCGAGCTGATATGTGGTCCATAAAGTTCGCGGAAATAAAATTATTTCTTTCTCACCATATTTATCTATATATTTGTATACATATGATTTATATATATATTTGTATTATTTTATATATTATACCTTTAATATATTTTCCCTCACTTCTATATTAAATGAGTTTTTTTGTTTGTTTCTTTCTCCCGTGACAAATTCTTCATGAAATTGAATCACCTATTAGGGTTATATGCTATAACCATTTCTGTTAGTTTATTATAACTCCGATATAGTTATTTCTTTATAAATAATTTTATTTCCTCAAATTAACAGGATTGCTATTCTATATTTATTCTTTAGCCTCAAAACAATGTCAAAGCCGATAAATATAGTTAAACATATTAAAATATCATCATCAATTTGAACGCCATCTATCGGTGAAAATTTCAAATACTTATTTTTTAACGCTACTTTTTGTTTAGTATAAATATTTAGAAACTATTTCTACTGACCTTATACTGAAATAAAAAAAAATGAAAGATGGAACGCATTGCTCATCATTGGTGAACCCTCCAGCGGTTTCGCCAGTTACCATTCCGCTGGGAGAGTTCACCACTGATGAAGTCAGGCCCATCCATCATTTTCATCATTGTTGTAATGACAACAGAAAAACAGAGATTATAATATGTGTCTATTTATAAATAAATAAAATCCCCGATAATTTTATTTAAGTAAAAAACATCACAACAATTCATCCAAGTCAGCTTTATGGACCACATAATAGCTCGACGGTGGCGCTCGAGTGGCAGAAATCGGAACTAAAATTCAACTTTGAATTTTTTTACGCCCAATTTGAAAGGATATTTTAAGTGGGGAAATTTCCATAATTGGTTATTTTTAATTATCAATTTCACACATGTGACCCCACTATAAACTGGGCTTTAAAAATATTAAACTTTATTTAGTTCCAATTTCCGCCACTCGAGCGCCACCGTCGAGCTGATATGTGGTCCATAAAGTTGGTGGAAATGAAATGATTTCTTTCTCACCATATTTATCTATATATTTGTATAAAGATATGATTTTATATATTATACCTTTATATTCCTCACTTCTATATCGACAATGGGTTACGTTTATAACAGTGATATAATTTTTATTTATTTTTATTAATTCCGTTTCCAAATTGACCTAAATTTCTCTCTATTCAATATCTCATGTATCACTCTACAAAAATAAAAATGAAAAAGACGATTAAACTTGCATACTCTTTCAATTTTAATTAAAATTTTCTTAATCTATAAGTGCTTCAAGATAAAGAACTTAATACATTTGTAAAAAGTCATTTTTGATATAAAAAAACGACTTCATGTAAATAAGGTGGAATCCTTACCCTTTAAAATTATTTTTGCTTATTTTAGATAGATGTCAATTCTTTGTCTGTGGTTATAATCTATTTCGTTCCTTCCCGGGTATTTGGCGACTTCTCTATGTCCCAGAATATCTAGTTACTTTATTCTTACATTACTTTTCAAACAGAAATAATGTAGTTTATTTTTCTCTCAGTATATAGTAGGTATTTAAAATATGTACATTATAACGTGTATATGGCGCGTTATTGCTTTGTGTTAATATATGCCTAACTGCCTTGTCTTTATTGTTTGCGGAAGAGCATTGCTCGATGCAAATATTTGAATGTAATTCTACTGTCCTATAAGCTTATGTCCATAGTTTTCTTGAAAACCATTTCTGAGATTCCATCCTTCAGTGCTGCGTATATAAGCAGAATCGTCCAATACAGTATTAGAGCTCTGAGAAGCGGTCTGGTGGATTAAATTGGCGAAACCGCTGGGAGGGTTCACCACTGATGAGCCAAGCCCTCCCGATATATTTTTTCATCTCAGTAAGGGCAGTAGAAGTTTGTATTATGTATAAAAGAAACATTCGTGTTTTTAAATCCTTTCATTTTATATATATAAAATGTATTTAATATTAAATTGCTAAAGTGATAATCCTGTTGAAGGACTGACAAGTCCGAAAGCTTGATAATAAAAGTTGTACAAGAAAATTAACCCTGTAAGATTCATTTATTTTATAATATTACTTTCTATTGGAATTTTCTCGTTGATTTAATGATAACACACAAAAAGGAGATTGTTCAAAATACTTCTTAAATATTATCTTAGTAAAAAGTGAAATGGCACAAGGAGAGAGATAGAGATATATTTATAACCCAAGGAACACATGGAAGTACCATGGAAGTCACCAGTATGGACTAGTGCTATGCGCTTCTACTCGCGCCCTAAGTGGATTGCTGACCATTTGACCAGGAAGTTCTGAGTCTGGCCATAGATGTAGGATTGAGGTAGGTCATTCCAAACGTGATAGCTGTCTACATTCTATGTCTCAATAATGCTGGACAGCTGAAGATAAAGGTAATATTTCGTATAAAAGACAGCTCCTCCGGCCATCCTTGCAGCCCTCTATATGGCAGACATCAATCCAGAAGAGGACATCCATACGAACAAGGCACCTCGGTTGGCCGGTGTTGTGATCAGTGTGCCAGGACCGATCTGATCTGCTCCATGGACAAGACACCACCACCACCTCAGTTGGCCGGTATTGTGATCAGGGTGCATGGACCAATCTTATCTGCTCCATGGACAAGACACCACCACCACCTCAGTTGGCCGGTATTGTGATCAGGGTGCATGGACCAATTTTATCTGCTCCATGGACAAGACACCACCACCACCTCAGTTGGCCGGTATTGTGATCAGGGTGCATGGACCGATCTTATCTGCTTCATGGACAAGACACCACCACCAACCTCAGTTGCCCGGTATTGTGATCAGGGTGCATGGACCGATCTGATCTGCTCCATGGACAAGACACCACCACCACCTCAGTTGGCCGGTATTGTGAACAGGGTGCATGGGCCGATCTGATCTGTTCCATGGATAAGACACCACCAGCAATACAGCTCATGATTGCCTAGCTGAAAGTTTATAATGACTTAATGTGTATCTATAGGAATACGTGTAAACTAAAAATTGAATTTCAACTATTGCATAATAATAACCACAAATACCTTCTCTTGATTAATCCAAGATATGCTCACTACGTACCCGTTTCAGTCTATCGGCCATCGTCAGTGTAGTGCAGGCTGTAACTCAACAAGGTATGGATTCCGATAGATGGCGCAAAAGCCATCAGAAATTTTCAGTTACAGAATCAGAAAATGCCTTAATCACTTTAACCTAGTTCAATTTTACCTTTGTACTATTTTATCATAATGTTTTGCAGTCTCACTAAAATTTGACCCTAAATACTTCTTCCTTGGTATTTCAGGAAGTCTCTAAGAACAACATTTAGTTTAGATTATGAAAAGAGGCATCTCCTTATCGTGCAAATGAAAGTTGCTGATGGATTGCGCCATCTATCGGAATAAATATCAACTATTTAGTTATAGTTAGCAATAGTTGATATTTATTCCGATAGATGGCGCAAGCCATCAGTAACTTTCAGTTGCACGATAAGGAAATGCGTCTTTTCATAATTATGCACCTTATCCCAGTACAATATCACATCTGTACTATTTTTTCACATTTAGTTTAGAGTTAGCCAAGGGCTCCAAGACCTCAAAGCTTGAGTGAATAAAATATTTACATAGGACATAAGACTACATCAAGTTGTCCAGAGCTAATACCTCGAAACGCGTATGTAGTTAGTTTTTATTGATACTTAAAGAAAACCAATGTACAATATCCAGTTTTTTTTCTGTTAGATGGTATTAGGCTATCAAAAATGTTCGGCTACACAAACATCAAAAGGTATTTTATATTATGTTAATTATTTTATATTTAATAACGAGTTTACAAAGTGGGAAGAGGAGCTTCTTTTTATTAGCATGCACACAAGCTTTCGGACATATCGTCCTTCATCAGGTAAGAGTAATAAACGCGCTGAGGATCCATATATACACAAAGCTGAAAAGAAAATTTACATAACTGCAAAAGATAAAAGTATTTAAAGATAAAAATAAGAACCAAATATGCTAAAAAGATTATAGGGATTAAATGCTAATAAATCTGGACTAAGTACATATGCACTATGAATGGTGTTAATCAAGGGCAGGTAAATGCAACCTATGGCTATTCACATAACATATGGTATTGTTCTGGTATATCTATATGCCTGTTGATGCTGTTTGTTTTTATTGACACAAATGCCTCTAGTAAAAGTCTTTGGTACTTATTATTGATATTGTTGTATAGAATGGATGGCTTTGTTAAATTGAATGTATGACCGGTTTGCATAGAATGACTGTAAATAGGGGAATTTAGGTTTTTATTAGAGATGTTTCTGGAATGCTCAACCATTCTGATGGCGACGGATCTACCCGTCTCCCCGACATAAGTGGCATTGCATTGGTCGCAAGAGACGGAATAGACAGCACCACCAGAACGGAGAGAACTCGCATGAAGGGAAGATCTGGTAATGGGGTGTCGGATTAGTGTGGCGATGTTAGGTGGGTTCTGGAAGTATGTTGTAATGCCATGTTGCCTTAAAAACCTGGCTATGGTGATAGACTGGGGGCAAAAAGGAAGGGAGCAAATATTTCTGTGTATAGCTGGAGCACTGTTGTGGTGAGGGTCATGCATGTGTTTAAGAATGAAGGGGGTCGGGTAGCCGGATTTGGATAAATATGAAAATATTTTAGCCTTTTCTATTGTTTGGAATAACGGGAGGGAACAATGAGTAAAGATACGTTTAGTGAGAGCTCTAACTGTATTGATTTTGTGTGGTGTTGGGCAATGTGACCGGAAGTTTGTGTGGTGTGGGGGTGTGTTGTTTTTATAGTATACTGTGGTATGGAAACTGCTGGGGGTGCGTATGACTAGTGTATCTAGGAAAGGTAGGACTGAGTGATTTTCTGTTTCATGGGTGAAGGCTATGTCTGGGTGGAAGGAGTTGAGGTCAGATAGGATGTGAGAGGCAGATACCTCACTTACCAAGCAAAAGGTATCATCGATGTACCGCCTCCATAGAAAGATGTCTGAAGAATGGCGTGAAGTGATCCATTGGTCCAGTGACCTCATGACAACCTCAGCCACCACGGTTGAGAGGGGGCTACCCATGGGGGAGCCCTTGGTCTGCTTGAAAAACTGGGTATCAAATGTGAAGGTGGACATGCCTAGGCATATGGAAGTGAGCTCGACAACCGTCTCCGCGGTGAGGGTGTCTAACAGGGGGGCATTTTCGAGGAAAGTGCGTAAACTATTAATGATCAAGGGGTGTGCTAGTGAGAGATATAGAGACGTTACATCGAAAGAAACCATTATGGACCTGGGGGGAGGTGTGAGGCTGGTGATATAGGACACAAACGAGGGGGAGTTTGCAATGGTATATTCCCATGGGGGAGACTGTAGAAGGGGGGTCAAGAAGTTGGACAAAAATTTTGACAGGGTATATGCCGGAGAGAGATGGTAAGATATGATTGGTCGGAGGGGAACATCGGGCTTGTGAATTTTTGGAAGGCCGTAAATGTAGGCTATTTGGGCGAGGTTAGCTGTGAAGTCGTTATATTGCTCTTTAGTGATCTGCTGGGACCTTTTTAATCTTAACAATAGTAAACGGAAATTCTTAACGGATGTTTTATGTTCCTGTTCAGTGATGGCAGAAAAAATGGAGTGTTGGTCGAGAACGTTTTGCATTTTTTGCTTGTAAACGGTAGTGTTGAGAATTACGGTCTGTGAGCCTTTGTCGGATTTTGTTATGACTATGTCTCTATTGCGTTTAAGACGGGAGATAACCCTATTCATGGCTAGGGACGGTTTAGGGATATTGTAGGGTCGCTGAAGGGTGGAGGTGACAAAATGCCTGATCCTATGGGTGTCTTGGTGGTTAAGGCCTCTGAGAGCGGGTTCCACACCAGCTATGATGCGAGGAATATCAGAAGGCCCAGGCAGTCTGTATTTTAGGCCCAATGACAGAATCTCAGCATCAGCAGATGGCAAGACATAGTCCGAGAGGTTGACCACTCCTTGGGGTGACTGGGGAAGATAGGCTTCTAGTAGATAGGCAGGGAAGTTGTACTTCTTGATCCAGTGATGAAGCTTGGAGTTGTGACGTTGCGTTATATCGTTCTTCTGGTGCCGAATGTCCCTTGTGATGGATTGCAACAGATCGGCCATTTCTGGATTGGTTAGTAGCTGAGAGACCAGAAAGATCAATCCCTTGACGGACTTAGAAATAAATCGGATATTGGAGTGGCAACCTTTAATTCTAGACGATAACAGATGGAGTTGGGCGCGGCGTATGACGACGGATGAAAATGGATTGCGAACAGGATCCCTGATTCGAAGGGATGGAGGTATAAAATCAGCCGTTTCACACAGTTTGTTAAAGTTCAAATGGAGGCGCCATCTTGACAACTGTAACGATTTCTTTCGCAACTGATAGGTATAACGAGGTAGGTCTTCAGCGGAAGGATTCATGATGAATTCCAGGATAAAAAGCGTAAAAATGAGCGAATTAAGTAGAACTGCTCTTCACTGAAGGTTAATAACGAGTTTACAAAGTGGGAAGAGGAGCTTCTTTTTATTAGCATGCACACAAGCTTTCGGACATATCGTCCTTCATCAGGTAAGAGTAATCAGTTGCGAAAGAAATCGTTACAGTTGTCAAGATGGCGCCTCCATTTGAACTTTAACAAACTGTGTGAAACGGCTGATTTTATACCTCCATCCCTTCGAATCAGGGATCCTGTTCGCAATCCATTTTCATCCGTCGTCATACGCCGCGCCCAACTCCATCTGTTATCGTCTAGAATTAAAGGTTGCCACTCCAATATCCGATTTATTTCTAAGTCCGTCAAGGGATTGATCTTTCTGGTCTCTCAGCTACTAACCAATCCAGAAATGGCCGATCTGTTGCAATCCATCACAAGGGACATTCGGCACCAGAAGAACGATATAACGCAACGTCACAACTCCAAGCTTCATCACTGGATCAAGAAGTACAACTTCCCTGCCTATCTACTAGAAGCCTATCTTCCCCAGTCACCCCAAGGAGTGGTCAACCTCTCGGACTATGTCTTGCCATCTGCTGATGCTGAGATTCTGTCATTGGGCCTAAAATACAGACTGCCTGGGCCTTCTGATATTCCTCGCATCATAGCTGGTGTGGAACCCGCTCTCAGAGGCCTTAACCACCAAGACACCCATAGGATCAGGCATTTTGTCACCTCCACCCTTCAGCGACCCTACAATATCCCTAAACCGTCCCTAGCCATGAATAGGGTTATCTCCCGTCTTAAACGCAATAGAGACATAGTCATAACAAAATCCGACAAAGGCTCACAGACCGTAATTCTCAACACTACCGTTTACAAGCAAAAAATGCAAAACGTTCTCGACCAACACTCCATTTTTTCTGCCATCACTGAACAGGAACATAAAACATCCGTTAAGAATTTCCGTTTACTATTGTTAAGATTAAAAAGGTCCCAGCAGATCACTAAAGAGCAATATAACGACTTCACAGCTAACCTCGCCCAAATAGCCTACATTTACGGCCTTCCAAAAATTCACAAGCCCGATGTTCCCCTCCGACCAATCATATCTTACCATCTCTCTCCGGCATATACCCTGTCAAAATTTTTGTCCAACTTCTTGACCCCCCTTCTACAGTCTCCCCCATGGGAATATACCATTGCAAACTCCCCCTCGTTTGTGTCCTATATCACCAGCCTCACACCTCCCCCCAGGTCCATAATGGTTTCTTTCGATGTAACGTCTCTATATCTCTCACTAGCACACCCCTTGATCATTAATAGTTTACGCACTTTCCTCGAAAATGCCCCCCTGTTAGACACCCTCACCGCGGAGACGGTTGTCGAGCTCACTTCCATATGCCTAGGCATGTCCACCTTCACATTTGATACCCAGTTTTTCAAGCAGACCAAGGGCTCCCCCATGGGTAGCCCCCTCTCAACCGTGGTGGCTGAGGTTGTCATGAGGTCACTGGACCAATGGATCACTTCACGCCATTCTTCAGACATCTTTCTATGGAGGCGGTACATCGATGATACCTTTTGCTTGGTAAGTGAGGTATCTGCCTCTCACATCCTATCTGACCTCAACTCCTTCCACCCAGACATAGCCTTCACCCATGAAACAGAAAATCACTCAGTCCTACCTTTCCTAGATACACTAGTCATACGCACCCCCAGCAGTTTCCATACCACAGTATACTATAAAAACAACACACCCCCACACCACACAAACTTCCGGTCACATTGCCCAACACCACACAAAATCAATACAGTTAGAGCTCTCACTAAACGTATCTTTACTCATTGTTCCCTCCCGTTATTCCAAACAATAGAAAAGGCTAAAATATTTTCATATTTATCCAAATCCGGCTACCCGACCCCCTTCATTCTTAAACACATGCATGACCCTCACCACAACAGTGCTCCAGCTATACACAGAAATATTTGCTCCCTTCCTTTTTGCCCCCAGTCTATCACCATAGCCAGGTTTTTAAGGCAACATGGCATTACAACATACTTCCAGAACCCACCTAACATCGCCACACTAATCCGACACCCCATTACCAGATCTTCCCTTCATGCGAGTTCTCTCCGTTCTGGTGGTGCTGTCTATTCCGTCTCTTGCGACCAATGCAATGCCACTTATGTCGGGGAGACGGGTAGATCCGTCGCCATCAGAATGGTTGAGCATTCCAGAAACATCTCTAATAAAAACCTAAATTCCCCTATTTACAGTCATTCTATGCAAACCGGTCATACATTCAATTTAACAAAGCCATCCATTCTATACAACAATATCAATAATAAGTACCAAAGACTTTTACTAGAGGCATTTGTGTCAATAAAAACAAACAGCATCAACAGGCATATAGATATACCAGAACAATACCATATGTTATGTGAATAGCCATAGGTTGCATTTACCTGCCCTTGATTAACACCATTCATAGTGCATATGTACTTAGTCCAGATTTATTAGCATTTAATCCCTATAATCTTTTTAGCATATTTGGTTCTTATTTTTATCTTTAAATACTTTTATCTTTTGCAGTTATGTAAATTTTCTTTTCAGCTTTGTGTATATATGGATCCTCAGCGCGTTTATTACTCTTACCTGATGAAGGACGATATGTCCGAAAGCTTGTGTGCATGCTAATAAAAAGAAGCTCCTCTTCCCACTTTGTAAACTCGTTATTAACCTTCAGTGAAGAGCAGTTCTACTTACTTTATTTTATATTTACTTTAATATTTATCTCTCCGTCAGAACCTTTCCTTTTTTACTAAATTAGTCTTAGAAACAAACCTCATTTAATGTTTATACTCACCTGAAACAAGGAATAATAGAAATTGATTGAATGTAAGAATCAATCACGTAGAGAAGAAAATGAGGAACGGCAAATGTCAGAGTAACGGCCGCAACACAGTTTATTCTGATCACAGTCACACACCTTATTTACATAATTCAGGTAACGAGAAAATTTGCATAGTACCAAAATATTGAAGATCAATAATATACACCGTCAAAATATATATCAATATTTTAAAAATAAAGAAGGCATCTCCTGACCACGAGCACATTTCGTGGATGGCTTTTCTTGATTTATCAAGAAATTAGGTTGGCCAAATATCACGGAGCTAGCTAAATAAACGTTTAGTTTATTTTTGCTCCACTAGATGGCGCTCTGCCATCTAAAAAGCACATGTGCTCGTGGTCAGGAGATGCCTTCTTTATTTTTAATATCAACACCTGACCCACCTTTTTTTAAAATTGTTTTTTAATATCAATATATATATAAACTATCGCTATATTGTAAGATACAAAATTAGGAAAGACAAACTTAAAGATGACACGGAAATTTTATATTCAAGACAAGCACAGAATCAACATAAAATACCAGAGAGAGAGGCAATGAGGGAAGTTTACAGAGTATAAAATATAAATATCAAACTTAATCACTTGTTAATAAATAATAAATACTTTGCTACAGTATTATTATATATTAAAATTGACAATCATTAACACTCTAAAGTAGTAATGTATATATATAGATATAAAGAGACAAAGGTCGACTCTCCCGTCAAAATAGACGTCTAAAACCAGATGCCATCTATTGACCGTCGTCGCAACTAGCGGCCTCGGGTGGGTGACAAAGCCACAACACCAGCTTTGGCAAACTGAATAGATGGCGTCTGGTTTTAGACATATATTTTGACGGGAAAGGTGACCTTTGTATCTTTAGATCAATTTCCTCCCGGCAAAATTTCCATCTATATATATATATATCATTTTATTTTTGGGGCGAAAATATATTTTTTCTAGTGGTATAGAAAAAAGCAATTAGTTGAATATAGTATTACTTGAAAAACATAAATGGTAAGGTATATGCCAAATATATCGCAAAATATATTATTAACAATGACAAAAAGAGAGAGACTCGCAATAATAGAAAAATCAACAATAAGTTCCCAATAATAGCGAAAAGATTAAAACCAAGTCTATATCTTCACAAAGGAGATAACAACAGAAGGAAAATCTTAATAAAAGATTAATTTAAACATACAATGAATATATATAATTTAGAAAATTATTTTAGCATTCATTCAAAAGGTATACCAAAACATCTGGATTTTACTCAAAATCAGATTCCTTCAGCATGTTAAGTTCAAAAACAATTTCACTTCAATCGATTTAAAACCTTCTCTTTCGGTAATATTTGAAAGAACCTCTGGAGAGAAAACATTTTACAACTACTAATGGCCTCAATGTTAAATTCTGGGTTTGGAATAGCTACTTCCACACTGGTTCAGAGATAACATATAAAAATCGTTTTATAGGCTGAAAGATTTCTGATTTAATATGCATATGTAATCTCATTTAATTTGCATACGTAGTTTCGTTACAGGTCAAAATAAAAACCTTATGTACACCTAAAAATACATAGGTACATATTATTTCAAGAGTAATTTCAATGATATTAGGCGTCAAAATCAATAATTATATTTAGAAATTCGAGTCGCTAACATATGCTACCTCTTTGCATATTGCACAAACATGGAGATGTTTGTAGGTCGACAGGAGAGTAAGTACTGCGGCAAGAGTTGTGGGAATCCCCGGGCTGGGGTCCGCATTGCGTTGTCCTCGGTCGATCCCAGCCAGGACTGGATCGATGAGACGTGGCATTGACCCGGATGTCCTGCGTGACATGTCTGGACCCCTCCCTGGACACCAAAGTCCCCACTTCAGATCCCAACATCTAACACGGTCGAACATACCAAATCTATCTGAATTCTAACGATTTCTTAGAATTTAGCAGAAGATATTTTTTTTCTGTGATTGAAAGATTTGAATTGGATACTAGAAAAATATCGAACTATAAAACATTGTAAATTGTTTATTTACTATAATATGAATTTTAATATTCATTTGGTTTTTAACATACAAGATTAAAAATAGATTTTTATCCGTAAATGCAATTCTGAATGCTTTGCAATGTAAAAATCTGTTGAGAAACTTGCGGGTTGAAGAGACCGCTAATTATGAAAATATATATAAATTATTCCCATGAAACCTATATGTATTCAGGATAGTCTAACAATTGGATTATCAGCATAAATATTGCACGAAATATTGAAATGAATGAATCTTTTGCAGAAAATGGATGTCCCATGAGGTCATCGAAAGAAAAGAATTGCTTCAAAAATTCAAACTCATTCACCTCAAATACTGCCTATAGTGTAGTAAGAAGAGATGGAACTTGTGGAATATATATATGTAGTAATGTAGTGTTGTTATTCTGTTGGATTAATGTAGTGTGGCATGTTGGTTGCAGTCGTGGTGGCCACAATGATTAGAGTGGTTTCAGGCGTGATTGGGATAACACAAAAGGACGAGACATGTTAGATGTCATCACAGAGATGACGAGAGAGCAAGTGTAGCCGACACAGGTCAGGGGAGAACTGTCTAGAGGCGTCTGTCAATCGTGTCTCAAAACGGACTAATCTGTTTGAGTAAGAAAGAGGCACACCTGGGAACCCGACTTGTTTTTCGGACCTCTTTCTTCCTAAGGGCGCCGACTGTCACTTACTCGAAATTTTATTTGTTACCTTGGCAATTACATTATAACTATACAACAAATGGGGATATAGGTATATATTGGAATATATTACAACATATATGTCATAATATTTAGAAATATATACATAGAGATGACTGTGTGGGTATGAGGAAAGGGAAGAGAAAATAGCCGGGTCAAAACAACTCTTTGGGCCATCAGATTGTCCAGCCTTTTAACCCGTCTTACTCCCCTTCATCTGGGGGATAATTTATCCTACTCAAAGAAGTTTAAATGACATATATTTGATGATCAGGGGACAGTTCGCACCGAGGTGGTCTCGACACCAGTTGTTCCCAGGGTGGTCCTCGGACCTTCTCTCTTTCCTCTCCGACCTACTCCTCACGTGTTTCTGCTCCTGGATCCTGTATTCTGTGTGTCCTTACCCCATGTCACACAACTACCACGACTGTTTCACAAATCACCACATATATCAATTATATCTACAAACTGAGAGGCAATCTTCAGGTGGATGTTTGAATATTGAGAGCCGCCGGCGCGACAATGTGAAAGCGGCTTTGGTATACGAGTATAGGAAGAAGAAAATATAGGGAATCAAAACTATAGATAAAAGCAATTGCAAATAAACGAATATGTGAATTCATTGAATTGGTTATTTTATTAATTTGTCATTATTTTGTTAATAAGGCTGACTTACGGGCCACAATATGTAAACTACATTCCAATATAATTGCTACGCTAGGAAGAAAGGCAAATAACAAAATGATATATGTTGAACAAATACCTTATATATAGCGGGGATAAAAATTGATTAAAATTTCAAAATATTAGGAGGATTGATATCAGTACCCATAAGAACCACCTATGGCAGCAATAACAGCTCTTATATGTCTGGGCATCGAGTCAAACTGAGTTTGGATGATATACACAGGTACAGTTTCCCATGATGATTCAACACGATGACACAGTTGATCGACACTAGTGACTGGCGTGTGGTGACGAACCAGTCGCTTGGCAACCATTGACCAGACGTTTTCTATTGGTGACAGATCAGGAGAACGTGCTGGTCAGGACAGCAGCCAAACATTTCTTGTATGTACAAAGGTCCGTACAATACCAACAACATGCTATCGTGAATTATCCTGAAACGTAGCATCCACCTTGTACCCGGAGAAGGGCGCAGCGCCGAAGCGACGACCGGCCGATGTTAATGGGGAGGTTTATATGTTCCTCCCACCTTATAGGGAACTGGGCAGGTCAGCCAGGTGCGGCTCTCTAGCACACCGCGGACAGTGGTTCGCGAGGACGCCGACCTCGCAGCACTACGGCCTCGCCGATGGTGTACACTCGGAAGGTCCCTCGCAGATTTTGGTTGATAAGACGACGGCCTAAGCTGGTCAGCGACGCGGCGTCAGATGTGTGCAAGGGGAGCGGCAGTGCCGATGAAGTCCCCAATGAAGGCACTGACCCACCGGGTAGGAGCCAGAAAGTCATGTGGCAAAGGCGGCAGCCACCTATGATGGGGAGGTTCAGGAGCTGAGACGGTGTAAGCCCACGGTGATCCAGCGTGAGGAAGTCAGCGACCACCTCCCAGATATTAAGAATCCGGAGACGCCGCGGCGGGAGCTTGGACCCGCTAGGAACACCGCTCTCGACCAGCCAGGAGTAGGCACTGCGGCTTCCACGCAGCGCGGCCTGCACGCCTTTAAATAATGACAGTCGCAGCTGGTTCCCGATGTCGGTGAGGCCGAAACCTCCAAGAGAGACAGGCCTCCTCAGGACGCTGCCAGGCAACCAGGCGGTTCGCTCCGGCCTCCAGATGAACCAGGCAAGTCGAGCCTGGATCTTGAGGATGGTACGGTCGGCATGATCCACAGCTGCTGAAAAGAAACCTCTAAAACGAAATTGAAGCGTTAGAAGGAGAATATAAAAAAACTTATAAATTAAAGGGACTACACTCATGGACAAAACTTAAGGAAGTTGTACCTTTTAGCATGTATATCGGAATTCACACAATAACTCTGAAAGATATTACAGTGACCTTTATTGAAGACATGAGATAACCAAGTGTGGACAAAATTTCTTTGTTTCCTTCAAAATTCTGTTTCCTTCAAAAACTTTCCACTTCGTTTTGTCCATGAGTGTATATTGATAAAATAAAAGAATATATAATTTACATCGGCTATATATGTGTGTAGTCTGGGTCAGATACTTACTGGACATTCCTTGTATATATATAGAGATAGTATATACAAAATTAGTCAGTTTGATACAAAAACATGTTTGTGCAAATAAAGGTCACTGGGAGCTTTCGCCAATAATATTGTTACACCGTGTGGCAACTTTGTAGGGTCATCTACCTTGATTTCTTCCTTCTTGGTGATATACACGGAGCGGGTTTCCATAATTAAAGTAAATAAAAGTAAATTACCTTTCAAAGTTACTATGTTTATTTGTTGTCTTCCTCGTAGTTGGTGATATTCAGTCTGGGCAAGATATAGACAATGCATGAAGGAACATGTGGCCTCTGGATATGTGTCGGACCTGGAGGCTGTTGTTGGGTGCTGCGCTGCCTGGAGTATATGATCTCTATCTATGTTTCCTATCTTCCTGTGGTGAATCTGTATAAGACCCGTGGTCTTAATAAAGCTTTGTGTGTGTAAACACCTTCTGTGGCCACTGGACATGCGTCGGACCTGGAGGCTGTTGTTGGGTGCTGTGCTGCCTGGAATATAGGAGCTCCATCTATGATTCCTTTCTTCCTGTTGTGAATCTTTATAAGATCAGTGGTCTTAATAAAGCTTCGTGTGTGTGTGTGTGTGTGATATAAACAATAACATGATACAAAAGTAATGATACTATAGTATGTAAATCAGTTTAAAATATATTTAAAATATCAGATATATTATTCTGAATTAATAGAGGGGCGCACCAAACATGATGTAACAATATTTATTCCGAGAGATGGCGTAAACTATCAGTAACATTCGAGTTTCACGATTTTAAAATAATTTTCCTTCATTTTTACTATATATAACCAGAACTGTTACATTCTTCCTCATTGTTTTAATTTGAAATAGTTTGTGTTAAAGCAAAAGAGAAAATTCTAACTAATACCGCAAACTACAAGGTTATAAAGTTTCATTCTTTTAAATGTTATATCACCGAATTTATTTCTTAAATAAAACTTTTGATATACTTCTTAATGAATATACATTCATGGACTAAACTTAAGGAAGTAGTATGTTTTTGATGTCGCCAGTCGTCTGTTTTTTTTTTTTTAAGGAGACAGAGGCAATTATGTTCAGACTTGGTTATATCTCGTGTCTTCAATAAAGGTCACTGTAATATCTTTCAGAGTTATTGTCTGAATCCCGATATACATGGTAAAAAGTACAACTTCTTTAAGTTTTGTCTATGAGTGTATCTTTCAGAGTTATTGTCTGAATCCCGATATACATGTTAAAAGGTACAACTGCCTTAAGTTTTGTCTACTATTGTATAAAAAAGTAGTTTAAATATAGTTAGGGTTAGAGAGTTTGTGTTTATCTACACCTCCAATCTATAATGATTTGCTTCATAAGCTGAATTTATATCAGGTTTTTTAGTGAAGTAAAAATGTTGGTGTTAAGCAAAATTTCTTCATAAAAATTTATCCTGTGTAAGCCATAAAATATAAATTGTAAAATACCTTTTTTCCATTAAACCACAAATTTTAAATTTATTTAACGTATAACCTTCCTAACCATAAATTTTTGAATATTAAAAAAAAAAATTCTAACTAAAAATAAGAAGACACTATTATGAAAAAAAATCAAATTTAAAATTTCTTGTAGATTTCGAAAAGCAAAGTTTTATCCAACATAAAAACCTTTTAAAAATCATTTTATTTTAAACTAAATCTGATTTGAAGATTATTAAAAATAGTTTAATATAGAAAATATTAAATAAAATTATATATATAAAAGAGGACGAAAAAAAATCAAATTTTAAAATATTAATAAAATTTTACTGCTTCTTTTTTCTCCATCAGTAACTAAAATCAAATATAAAGTCAATAGAAATCTTTAAATGCTAGGGTATTATTACAAGCTGGTTGCCAAACGATATCCTGGGAAAAGGGCATATTTGACCATAAAATGAAAATTCTGGAGTAATTAAGGCGCCATTTTAGGAGGAAAATTAAGGGCAGACGAATAGTTTTCCCGCCAAGCGAAAATTAATAAAACAGACGATCAAAGAGGGCATACTTGTCGATATTGTTAGGGCGGGATTTTATTTATTTTTTTCTCTCTGTTGTCCATTGTTAGGTAGAATTCATATTAAAGTCTGAGATTTAAGCCTAAAAAGCCAATTATCTTACAAAGAGGATTATATTGAATTTAGTTTTAAATTTTTTACAAGAGGCGTTTTCTTTTGGTGATATCTAATTTATAAAATGAAGCACATTATATTTTCAAATATATTTTAAATCATATTTGTTCGTTTAAAATGAAAATAATATATTTTAGATGACATATTAAATTTCTTTTGTAAGAAAACTAAATAGGCTTCAAATAAAATAAATGCAATGAAGTTTTATATATTGGGGAAAACACAAGTATAATGGAATTTAATAAGAATAAAAAAAACGTTATAATTTTTATATATAATATATATAAAAATTATAACGTTTTTTTTATTCTTATTCTTTTTATTCTTATTTATAATAGAGTATTTTAGAAATGTACTATATACTAGGTCTTTTAGTCTCATTTTGAGAATATTTAAATATATAGTGCTTTGTAAAACTACATTTAACAACTATCCCGCCTGTGTTTCTTTTCAACGAAAAATCAGAATTTATTTCAAGGAGAAAAAACGATCATTTCTAACCCTTGGGATGATCGTTATTTTTCCTTGAAATAAATTTTGATTTTTCGTTGAAAAGAAACACAGGCGGGATAGTTGTTAAATGTCGTTTTACAATCACAAGCCGCATTATATTATATTATATAGTGTTTTACTCAATTACTAAGGAACTTCGATGCCATTATTGAGATTTCAATCTATTTTATATTGGTGAGTTTCAATAGTCAGAAATATACTTCCCGTTATATAAATACTAGACGAATGGCCCGGGCAACGCCCGGGTTTTACCCGAGTGCGAATATATTTTAAAAACGTTGTCTTGGGTGGTCGCTATAGACAGGGTGGTCTGTATAGACAGGTGTATGTATCACACAGCCGATAACAGGGTTGTCTAGAGTGGCCGCTATAGACAGGGTGGTCTGTATAGACAGGTGTATGTATCACACAGCCGATAACAGGGTTGTCTAGAGTGGCCGCTATAGACAGGGTGGTCTGTATAGACAGGTGTATGTATCACACAGCCGATAACAGGGTTGTCTATAGTGGTCGCTATAGACAGGGTGGTCTGTATAGACAGGTGTATGTATCACACTGCTGATAACAGGGTTGCCTAAGGTGACCGCTATTGACAGGGTGGTCTGTATAGACAGGTGAATGTAACACACTAATGATAACAGGGTTGCCTAAGGTGACCGCTATAGACAGGGTGGTCTGTATAGACAGGTGGATGTATCACACAGCTGATAACAGGGTTGTCTAGAGTGGCCGCTATAGACAGGTGTATGTATCACACAGCTGATAACAGGGTTTTCTAGAATGGCCGCTATATACAGGGTGGTCTGTATAGTCAGGTGGATGTAACACACTGCTGATTACAGGGTTGCCTAAAGTGTCCGCTATAGACAGGGTGGTCTGTATAGACAGGTGGATGTAACACACTGCTGATAACAGGGTTGTCTAGAATGGCCGCTATAGACAGGTGTATGTATCACACAGCTGATAACAGGGTTGTCTAGAGGGGGGCAGGGAGGACACGTGTTCGCCGGCAGCCAATGGGCGCGCATTCTATCCGTGAGCTTCAGAATAAGGCAATTATATAAGTAGATTTTTGATATATATATATATGTTATGAATAATTTGTTTGTTGTTAGATAAAGGGTTGATAAGACAAAGGATCGATAAGATAGAGGGTCGAAGGTGCAGTCGTGATAAAAAAAAGATAATTATTTACCATCGAGTAGCTTTTATTTTCAATTACTTGAGGAAATATTACACATTAGTTATTTTCACATTATATAGAATTTATAAAGTTAATCCTATATTAGTGATTTAAAAAAAATAGATATGTTAACTACGCATATTCACAACAAAACTGAAAGTCATTCTAAAAACGATGATAAAAAAAAGTTGAATTATCAATGAATAAAAATAAAATATATAATTTTTAAAATATAGATATATTTGAGTTTTTTTATATTATATAATATTTATATATACTTGCATATATCACAAAATTTGGAAATATATAAATAAAAAGGCATGTGTGTGGGAGTTTGAGGAAAGGAAAGATGGAAAATAGCCGGGTCAAAACAAACCCCTGGTCACCCAGAGTCCAGCCTTCACTTCCCTCCCTCTGGGGGTAATTTATCCTACTCCAAGCGGTTTAAAAAATAGCTCAGTGTGATGGTCATGACACCAGTTCTTCCCAGAATGGTCCTCAGACCTTTTATCCTCCCTCCCCGATCTACTCCTCACGGGGCCTCTGGACTCTGTCTCTTGTGTGTCCTTAACACTTCTCACATAACTACCACAACTGCTTCATAAATCACCATATATGTATATATATTGGATAATTTAAAACCCCAGTCATTCTACCATGTCCCTGCATATGTCCAACCACCTAGTACCCTGTACCAACTTACTGTATAACATGATGTACTGTTAAGAGCCAAATAAAATACGGACTGTATGTCAGACAGACAGAGAAAAACAAGGAGATAATACGATTATAGATATTAATAAATAATTTCAGTTAGGCCTAGAGTTAAGAGGAAAGATTCCCATCTCACATCATTAGCGCTAGGTCAACGACACTTTTATTCCAGAGAACTCCAAGACAAAGAACCCCGGAGTTGAATTCGCTAAAAACAACTTTATTTGGGTCAATGCTCCATCCTCACATTTTCTGCTATAACTATCAAAGATGGCTTCCCAGTCATTTGGACCAATCAAGGCGATTCTTCATCTTCCATGATGTAATGAATAGCCAATCTAAATCTCAATATAGGTCACGTGACACCACCCGACTGGGGAAGCCTCAGTAGTGTCTCCGAGTCTCATCCGTACTAGACGTGTCTCCTGATCCAGCGTAAATCGCGCAAATCGCGGGGCGTAAGCTCACCCTACTCCTATGTTCTCTGTCTGTCAGCATCAGTTCCCTTGACCAACCTATCCTGTATCCTCACTCCTGTCATCACGACTGCAAATTCACCCCAATCCAATCCCAACTTCCAGTTGACAGCACCTTCGCTGTCATAACTACCACAGGGTAAACAGAGATTCGGCAAGATTCGACATATGGTATAAGATAAAATGAGGAGAGGAGATAAGACACCAGACGTTAGAAGTGGTAAGGAAGGTTATGGCCCCCGAATAGCGGCAATAAGATTTTTCTCAGTGCGATGACGTTTTCGTCTGTCACTTATTTTCACATTTACTTTTAAACCTAATTCCGAATTTTGACAATAGAATTCCTTTAAACAATTTCCAACCTAAATGCAATTAACAGGCACATTCAAATTCCCATATATCACTCCTATAAATCAATATAATTCTCGATGAAAAAGCACCAATATATTCATTACGGTACATAAAGAGTAAAATGTATGAGAAGCAAAATATATAAATACACATCAAAATTAGGCATAAATATATTATCAGTTAATAATTAATTTTTAAAATGAAAAAAAGAACTTTGAATAATTAATTGAAATAAGAAAACAGCATTGAATTATTAAATATATAAAATAATAATAAAAAACCTTTAAGTAAATAATTAATTAAAATATATATAATAAATTACCAGTGAATAAATAATTAAATATATATATATCAAATTGACGAGGCTGGTGTTAATAGATCATTGTAGCAAATCAATATGGGGCGGTGTGATATATTACCTCTTATTTATCAATAAATATTTTGGGAAGAAAGAAATTCAATCAATACTTGTGTTAAGATGTCTGTTTGTGAGCGATTTCTCACTACTGTGATCTAATATAATAAATAGTAATTTAATATCAGGGAGAAATTTCTGGGGAATAGAGTTCTGTTTATTTTATAGAGATTTTATAAATTTGCATACTATATAAAAATGACATCAATTTTCGCGAAATTTTAAACTATTGTATAAATTGTGAAAGATAGTCAAAAGTGAAATTCTACTGTGATCAGGTGGATAAATTAAGAGAAGAAAAAGGTATCTCCTGATGGTGCAACTAAAAGTTTCCGACAGATGGCGCTAGCCATCATAGCTCCTCTTTAACTATATTGATCTAGCATAAGAAGTATCGCTATATGTATATATGTATATAAGTATATAAGTATAACGAAACTTCTAATGCTAGATCAAGAAGGTCGGTTCTTCTATATTTAAAGAAGAACCAAACCCTGCGCATCGAGTAGAGAGAATCGAAAAGATTACTTCATATAGATCACACAGATAGGCAAATTTACATAAGTGCATATATAGCATTTAGATACTCAGAATATAAACACATAAATATATATATTATGAAGTATTCTAAATGCTAGATAAATAAGTTAGACTCTAAATGTACAAAGAGGTTCCAGGAAATCACTTCCTTGAAGAGAATCACCCTATAAATAAAAGATTACTAAATTTGCATCAAACCCTATATACATACAAGCGAAAATTCTAGTACAAGAAGGTTGGCTCTATATAGAAAGTGAAGAAGACAAAGCCCAGGTCGTAACTAGCAATAGGTATTTCCTCGAAAAGAATCCGAATCAAGGAAAGCCAAATTTGCATAAAGCCATATATTATATGCATATAATTGGTGCAGCAGAAAAATACGTCGAATGAGAAGGTCGAAGCCAACATCAGGTATGAAGACAAACACCCCCCGTATAAATCAAGGGTGGCCCAAATTAGGCCTAGCAGGTCATATTTTATTCTGCCCCTTTCTTTTTGCCCCGGCAGCGATCGAAGACGCCACCGCCCAGTCTGTGTTGATCCCGAGCCAACGGGCGTGGTCGCCGAATGTCGCCATAAATTGGAGTCTTTCTTTTTTTTTTACATAGCTCAGCACTTCACATTGTCGTCTCCGTAGGTGGAGACAGGAATAACAGGAATAAGGAAAAATTCGAAGGCCGCTCGCATTGTCCTGGAGGGAGGGGAAATATGACATTAACGGTAGAAGTCTGTAGGCTTCACTTTTTAAAGAAGAGGTTCGGTGTAGGACGATCCAGGATCGAATTCCGCTTTGGAATCTTTTTTTAAAGGAATAAAATGCCTCAAAGGTTCTCGATTCTTGCAAAAGTCCAACCCCAAGGGTGATTGTGAATAGCCAAACGGGACTCTGTAGCACTTGTAAGTGCAAATTTGAAATGCTTCCTACATGTGTAGACATGTGTTATACCTACATTAAATGCAGTCACCAACTACAACACTCCACCATGATTATCATGGCCTGTACTACGTGTACAATTCTTCTAATGCTAGATCGAGAAGTTCGGTTTTTCTATATTTATATAAAGAAAGTCCAAAATCAGCATCGAGTAGAGAATCCTTTATATAGATCACAAATAGACATATTTACTTAAGTACATATATACGCTTGACGCATGCGCTATTCATTTTAATATTATCGTCGTAGCGTGCACACAGGCAGTGGTCTCACAGATACGCCCATCTTTTTGAAGAAATTTAGATGGTTATTTTCTAGCTTTTTAAAATTCATAAATTAATTTTCATACATTGAAGTAAGTTTTCAATCGAAATCACATGAATCATTTTTATCGATATATCAAAAGTATTTTTATTATATATAATATTTATAATACAATATAATGCGGCTTATGATTGTAAAACGACATTTGAAAATTATCCCGCATGTGTTTCTTTTAAACGAAAAATCGAAATTTATTTTTAAGGAGAAATAACGATTATCTCTAACCATAGGGATGAAGTATGAAAGGATGAATTGTAAAGAGTAATGATAAACGGAAAAATAAATGTGTCCAGGGATGGGAATCGAACCCGCAGTGTTCCGCTTACCGGGCAGATGCCATGTCCACTAGGCTACCCTGGACATGGTATTATATATAAATTTCAATAAATACATACATAGGAATCATAAACATATTTTTATATTCAATATATTATCTCATAATTCACTATAAATATCAATCATTAACGTTTATATTCTTCATGTCTCAACACTTTTCTTGTTAGCATTATTTCGTCTGGTATTAAGAGAGATTTGAAATATATATTTTTTCCAAATATTTAAAATTTTTCCCGCACTATTGCGGAACCCAAACCTCTTTCAACTGGGTCAATGAATAAATAATGAAATCTTCTATTCAATGTATGTGGGAAGATATTTTTTATTTTCTAAAAGAATTGATCAAATCTCAGACAAAAAAAAAATATAGAATTTATATGAAAGGCAACATTTGAGTATATTTTGATGGGAGAGGTGGCCTTTAGTTAATTATATAGAGAAATTATTACTTGGACTCGCGGTCTTACATACTATACGCTCTACTATACTCTCACATAGCTATACTAAAAACAAGAAGTTATTACATAAGGTATGCAACAACATAGAGTGTTATATATATATATATATGTAATAGCAGATTATTGCTCTAAGTTTATTGGTTGGGGAGATTTACTCTTCATCTTTAGGTTTGCGTAGGACCAGGGTGTTGATACGCCAGTAAAATTCCGGAGATTTCTTGCGTTCCAGATGGACCGTGGATGGATCAATGGGATGAATACGGCTCTGGTACCATTCAATTTTATCATCCAGGTACTTGATTTTATTCCAGGCCAGTGCGAAAGAGATGCCAATCAGTCCGGCGTACACTAGCTTTTGACAATTAGCCCGTCCTTGAATGGTATAGGAATTAAAGTATTTGGCTAATCCAGTAAACCGAGGAACGTCTCCTGACATGATTTCAATTTGGAGCTAGGATCTTCTTTTAAAAGTCTACTTAAAACAACATAGAGTTGCGGGAGGATGATATTTATGTACCTAAAGATAGGCACCTCTCCCTTTAATTATGCTTCAAAACGATTCATTATGCTCATAGTAAACTAGTGGTGATGAAGAATAAGTCACAATACCAATTTTGTCACATTCAGACAAAAAGCAAACAACCTGTATACCATGGTTTCGGGCTATGGCCCTCATCAGTACAGGGACGGCTTCAATTCCATAACATCCTACGAAAGGATTACGAAATCGTTCAAATTTACCAAAATGTTGTTAAAGCTAGTGAAGTGCTAAGGGCCGATTTTCAAACAAGAATTCAACATAAAGTTACGGGAGTATGATATTCATGTTCTTAAAACTCCGCCCTTGCCGATCTCAAGCCCAGATGAAAAAGGAGGAGGAAGAGCAGTAACAAGCTCACTAAAAAACCTGGGCTCAGCTGGCCCGGCTGATAGTACCCTGTTAGGGCTCATAATCCAGGGATACAGGATGAGCAGTGTTTGTAATCCATGTTAGGAGCGGCTGCACATGGCATCTGTTCCTCATGTCAGAGGCGGCCATTTCTTTTGGAGCTAAGTCGGCCTGCCACTGAGTAGTGCTCCCAGTCTTAATGACAAAGGCAGACGCATTCTACTTCACCAAGTGTGGAGATAAGAAAGAAGAAGAAGAGGCACCTCTCCCTTTAATGCAAGTATGTATGATGAAAAAACAGAGAAATCCATTTTAAAAACAAAAAATTAATATATATATATATACCTTGGGTTACAATATTATTTAATCCTAACTTCCAATATTTTGACATGGCAGTTTATCCATCTTCTATGATTCACAAATTTTTCAAACCTCAATTACATGAAAGATAAGTTTACCAGAGATTATTCTCAGATGTGCGAACTGTCTCGTTGAATAATTGTACATTTAAAAAATAACATTGATCCAAGATAATCTATTATTATTATTTAATACTGCATATATATATATTAGATTTCGAAACTATTATAGACGCGTATGATTCTTTTGAAAATTAAACAAATTCTACTGCCCTTACTGCAATGGAAAAATTAATGTGAGGACCTGGCTCATCAGGGGTGGACCCTCCCAACGGTTTCGCCACTGATGAGCCAGGCACTCCCATTAATTTTTTTTCCATTGCAGTAATTATTTTTTTTTAATTTCAAAAGAATCATACGCGTCTATAATATTTTCAGAGTTTCATAATGGATGGCGCGCTAATGCATCACAATATATATAAGCATAGGGCGCCTCTCCCGTCAAAATAAACGTCAAAACCTGACGCTATCTATTGACCGTCGCCGCAAACTAGCGGCCTCGGTCAGTAACCAGCTTTGGCAAACTGAGAAGCGTTCATCTAGAGACCATGGTTTCGGGCTAATGGCCCTCGTCAGCCTAGGGAAGCCTTGCCAGCAAAACACCTCTTTGGTAGATTGTGAAGATTCCATTAGATCCCGTGTGGATATCATGGAATAAATTCTGCCCTAGACTGACTAGGGCCATTATCCCGAAACCATGGTCTCTAGGTGAACGCTTCATAGTTTGCCAAAGCTGGTGTTGTGGCTTTGTCACCGACCCGAGGCCGCTAGTTGCGGCGACGGTCAATAGATGGCGACAGGTTTTGACGTTTATTTTGACGGGAGAGGCGCCCTATGGATCAATTTCCTCCCGATAAATTTTCCATATATATATATATATATGTTATATTAAAATATTATTTTATTTAGAAATATATTTCATAGATACAAATACTGCTAAATCGACCGCCAGAGGTCGTGCTTCCCCTATAAAAACTCATTGTTGTTCTTCCCCGTTGGTCGGCTCAAAACATTTGTACATTATGTAAATAAGCTTTTCTTTTTATTCTTACGCCTTAAGCCAGGCAGTACTTTAATCAAATCATGTTCTTATATATTACTTTAGCTCAAATAAAACAATCTCTGATCAAAACCATTTTTATTAATATTCTTTCAATATTTATGCCACGACTGCTCAACAAATATTTCTTTTTTCAAAATAATCAGCATCAAGTATAAATTCTATATAACTAATTATCAAAAATCAAACAGAAAAATCTTTTTTTTTTCTATTATAAGATATTAAAAATAGCATATCCTGACCAGGAGCACATGTGCTTTACAGAAGGCAGAGCGCCATCTGGTGGAACAGAAATCAACTAAACATTGATTTAGCCTGTTCCCTGATATTTGGCCAACCCAATTTCTTGATAAATCAAGAAATACAGATATCGTCACCTACATTTTCTAGAATATTTCCAACAAGAACAGTAAAAGCCTCCCACCTGTTTCCTCCGACATCTATTCAAATTTATGCGGTGGCGGAGTAAAGTGAGATCCTCAACAACGGGAGCTCAGTTTTATATGCAAACCGTTACACACAGGAGATAGGTATATTTACTTTGAAATATTCTTCACGCGTCTCTATATATTGGGTGTGTGGAATTTTATTATATTACAGTTTATATAATTATATATTCTCCTTTCCACTCTATTTTCTTTATATTTCCTGTTTCTACATGGTTATACTGGAAATATATGTATTAAGGTATATATATATACATATATATATATATTAAAAATAAAGAAGGCATCTCCTGACCACAAGCACATGTGCTTTTTAGATGGCAGAGCGCCATCTAGTGGAGTAAAAATAAACTAAACGTTTATTTAGCTTACTCCGAGATATTTGGCCAACCCATATATATATATATTGTAACATAGTATGTATTAATTTAATTTATGTAACATAGTATTTCTTAATTTTATTATTTTTTTATTCAACAGAGTGGTCATTTTTATTTTTATATCTTGTGACTCTGTAAATTTCCCTCGTGGCTTATCTTTTGTTTACCTTTCTTAGTTTGTCCTTCCCTGAAATAAATTTTGTTTCCTCCTGAAGTTTTTGTCTTCCCTAATTTTCCACGTGGCATTTTGGTGGAGATGCTGGGTAAGTTAGGGAAGACACACTGAAGATCGCCGAGAAGACCTTGAAGCCATGGGTGCTGTGATCTACATTTTCGGAGACTGACATCAGGATTCCACCGCCGTGCTAAAGCCAAGACTTCCCTCGAAGATGACGATGTCCCTATAGACGATACGACGACAAAGCCGCTCTTCACGCCGCAAGAAAATGGAGGCAAAGGTACTAGGGACAAAGTTCCAAGACTTCGATGGAATCCTTGGCAGAAGCACGTCAAATCCACGTCAGTATCTACAATAATTGCTAGCTGTGGGTCACAGCTCCCATAGGGAAGAAGCTATGTAACATAGTATGTATTACTTTAATTTATGTAACATAGTATTTCTTAATTTTATTATTTTTTTATTCAACAGAGTGGTCATTTTTATTTTTATATCTTGCGACTCTGTAAATTTCCCTCGTGGCTTATCTTTTGTTTACCTTTCTTAGTTTGTCCTTCCCTGAAATAAATTTTGTTTCCTCCTGAAGTTTTTGTCTTCCCTAATTTTCCACGTGGCAATATATATATATATATATATGTATATATCTAAAGAGACAAGGGTCGCCTCTGCCGTCAAAATAGACGTCTAAAACCAGACGCCATCTATTGACCGTCGCCGCAACTAGCGGCCTCGGGTCGGTGAAAAAGCCACAATACCAGCTTTGGCAAACTGAAAAGCGTCCACCTAGAGACCATGGTTTCGGGCTAATGGCCCTCGAGAGGCGACCCTTGTCTCTTTAGATCAATTTCCTCCCGGACTGACGAGGGCCATTAGCCCTTCAGTTTGCCAAAGCTGGTGTTGTGGCTTTTTCACCGACCCGAGGCCGCTAGTTGCAGCGATGGTCAATAGATGGCGTCTGGTTTTAGACGTCTATTTTGACGGGAGAGGCGACCCTTGTCTCTTTAGATCAATTTCCTTCCGGCAAAATTTCCATCTATATATATACTCTTGTATTTATTTATTAAATTTATATATTTATAATTATATAAATAACTACAGACCTTAAAGCTTATGTTCATATAAAATAATGATATATATGTGAAAGAAACATAGTGTGAGAATAATTATATTTATGAGATGTGTGTGAATGTCGCGAAAGTTTTAATAAAAATCTAAAATGTTCAACAGTAATATTTATATGAATGGAACCAAATTTATAAATTGGCTTTTAGGATGTAATACACTTGTCCACAAAAAAAAACAATAAATTAGAGTAACGAACCTGATATTCATCAATAAAAAATACAAAGTATTTATATATTAGTATATGAAATCCCAGCGGTTTCGCTAATTCAATCCCCCAGACCGCTTCTCAGAGCTCTAATTGGGAGGGTTCACCACTGATTACCCAAGACCTCCAAATATATTTTTCATCGCAGTAAGGGTAGTAGAAGTTTGTATTATGTATAAAAGAAACATTCGTGCTTTTAAATCCTTTCATTTTCTACGTACGAGGTGTGTTCAAAAACTATCGCGACTTTTGTGTTTTTTCAAAAATTATTTATTTATTCATGAATACCTATTTTGTCCCCTTCAAAGTGATCCCCATGAGATATTATACACTTGTGACAACGGTTTTTCCAATCTTCGAAGCACTTCAAAAAAATCTTTTTTTTTTTTTAATCTTTTTCAGCTCCTCCTTCGATGCCGTCTTTATCTCGTCAAGCGTAGCGTAACGTCGTCCTTTCATGGGCCTCTTCAGTTTAGAAAACAAGAAAAAGTCACAGGGGGCCAGATCTGGGGAATACGGTGGCTGCGGCATCTTTAGTGTGTTGTTTTTGGCCAAAAAGTCGCGCACAAGCAACGATGTATGAGCAGGGGCGGTATCGTGGTGCAAAAGCCAATTTTTGTTCTTCCACAAAACCGGGCGTTTCTGGCGGATTGCTTCGCGCAAATTGAGCATAACTTGCAGGTAATATATCTTATTGACCGTTCTACCCTGTGGCAAGAACTCATGATGCACCACGCCCTTGCAATCGAAGAAAACTGTCAGCAAAACTTTCACATTCGACCGAACTTGGCGCGCCTTTTTGGTCTTGGTTCATGCGGCAGCTTCCGTTGAGATGATTGAGCTTTGGTTCCCACGTCATAACCATAAACCCACGCTTCGTCACCAGTTATGACCCTCTGGAGCAAATTTGGGTCGTCGCGGACAGAGTCCAACATCTTATTAGCAATGTTCATGCGATGCTGTTTTTGGTCGTAATTGAGCAATTTTGGTACGATTTTCGCGGCGACCCGTCTCATGCCCAAATCATCGATAAAAATCGAATGGCACGAACCAATCGATATGTTTAGGTCCTCAGCAACTTCTCTAACGGTGATTCGACGATTGGCCAATATCATTTTCTCCACTTCATTAATTTTTTCGTCTGTTGTTGAAGTGCTCGGGCGTCCGGCACGCTCTTCGTCGTTCACATCTTCTCGGCCTTCTGAGAACATTTTGTACCACCGATAAACGTTGCTTCGGTCCAAGGTAGCTTCTCCGTATGCCACAGTCAACATTCGGAATGCATCCGCGCACTTAATTTCGTTTTTCACACAAAATTTGATACAGGTTCTTTGATCCATTTTTTTAATAGGTAAAAATCGAAGACGATCCAAAACACCTACAAGCAAAGCAGCTGTCAACAATTAAGAAAACATTCAAAATGGCCGAGCTTGTCGGCATAAGTGAGAGACATAAGTACCAACATAAAGCCACAAAAAGGACGAAATTCGAATATACGTAACCCGCGAAAATTCAAAGGTCGCGATACTTTTTGAACACACCTCGTATAGATGGCGCGTTATTGCTTTGTATTATTTTTAATATTGTTCAGGATATGGTTTTATTATTTTTAATCCTGATCAGGATATGCTTTCAATTTTCAATCCTGGTCGGGATATGCTTTCATTATTTTCAATCTTGGTCAGGATATGCTTTCATTATTTTTAATCCTGGTCAAGATATGCTTTCATTATTTTTAATCCTGGTCGAGATATGCTTTCATTATTTATAATCCTGGTCAGGATATGCTTTCATTATTTATAATCCTGGTCAGGATATGCTTTCATTATTTATAATCCTGGTCAGGATATGCTTTCATTATTTATAATCCTGGTCAGGATATGCTTTCATTATTTATAATCCTGGTCAGGATATGCTTTCATTATTTTTAATCCTGGTCAGGATATGCTTTCATTATTTATAATCCTGGTCGGGATATGCTTTCATTATTTTAATCCTGGTCAGGATATGCTTTCATTATTTTTAATATTGTTCAGGATATGCTTTCATTATTTATAATCCTGGTCGGGATATGCTTTCATTATTTTTAATCCTGGTCAGGATATGGTTTCATTATTTTTAATATTAGTATATATTTATATATTAACTTATTTTGTACATATTATTATTTTTTGTTTGCTTTATAATATTCACTATATTAAGAAAAAGGCATCTCCTTATCGTGCAACTGAAAGTTGCTGATGGCTTGCGCCATCTATCGGAATAAATTTTCAACTATTCTCGTTGATTTCTAATTAGAATTTTCTATTAATAATTCTAATTAGAAATCAACGAGAATAGTTGATATTTATTCCGATAGATGGCGCAAGCCATCAGCAACTTTCAGTTGCACGATAAGGATATGCCTATTTTTTTACCTTTTACGAAATTGTTTGTTTGATAAATACATCACTTATAAAATGAAGAAAACCAATATATAAACAAAAATATAGATAAATAAAAGTATATTTTGATAGGATAAGGATTGGTATGTAGGAATTTAATACCTTACAATTTTGTCATCACTTTGTCAGCAAACCCATTGTCAAAATTGCAGGGTCTTTAAGGAGAAATTGCTAGCTATCAGATGTATGTATGTGGCTGTATTATTTTCTGTTAAATATTTAAATATTTTAGTAAATTAAATTTTATTGCCATCTATCGTTAAAATTTTACACATATAAATTTACTGGCAATGCGTTTCTTTTAAATATGATCAAATATTATCTCTACAGACCTTACTGTTATGATATGAGTTATTGAATGAGAGGGCTTGGCTCATCAGTAGTGAACCCTCTCAGCGGTTTCGCCAAATTAATCTCTAGACCGCTCTACTCTTGTATTGGATTAGTTTTCTTATATACCCTGCATTTTCTATGGAAGGCAGCTTAGGGGTGTTTAGTAAACTATGGACATAAGCTTATAGGTCTGTAGAGGTACATACATATAATTTCAAGGTATTGCATCGAGCAAAGCTCTTCCGCAAAATATGTTTACATAATCAATATATATTAGTAAATTAAATTTTATTGCCATCTATCGTTAAAATTTTACACATATAAATTTACTGGCAATGCGTTTCTTTTAAATATGATCAAATATTATCTCTACAGACCTTACTGCAATGATATGAGTTATTGAATGAGAGGGCTTGGCTCATCAGTAGTGAACCCTCTCAGCGGTTTCGCCAAATTAATCTCAAGACCGCTCTACTATTGTATTGGACTGGTTTTGTTATATACCCTGCATTTTCTATGGAAGGCAGCTAAATGGTGTTTAGTGAACTATGGACATAAGCTTATAGGTCTGTAGAGGTACATACATACAATTTCAAGGTATTGCATTGAGCAAAGCTCTTCCGCAAAATATGTTTACATAATCAATATATATTAGTAAATTAAATTTTATTGTATATTTGATCATATTTAAAAGAAACGCATTGCCAGTAAATTTATATGTGTAAAATTTTAACGATAGATGGCAATAAAATTTAAATCACTAATATATATTGATTATGTAAACATATTTTGCGGAAGAGCTTTGCTCGATGCAATACCTTGAAATTATATGTATGTACCTCTACAGACCTATAAGCTTATGTCCATAGTTTACTAAACACCCCTAAGCTGCCTTCCATAGAAAATGCAGGGTATATAAGAAAACTAATCCAATACAATAGTAGAGCGGTCTAGAGATTAATTTGGCGAAACCGCTGAGAGGGTTCACTACTGATGAGCCAAGCCCTCTCATTCAATAACTCATATCATTGCAGTAAGGTCTGTAGAGATAATATTTGATCATATTTAAAAGAAACGCATTGCCAGTAAATTTATATGTGTAAAATATTAACGATAGATGGCAATAAAAATTAATTTACTAATATATATTGATTATGTAAACATATTTTGCGGAAGAGCTTTGCTCGATGCAATACCTTGAAATTATATGTATGTACCTCTACAGACCTATAAGCTTATGTCCATAGTTTACTAAACACCCCTAAGCTGACTTCCATAGAAAATGCAGGGTATATAAGAAAACTAATCCAATACAATAGTAGAGCGGTCTAGAGATTAATTTGGCGAAACCGCTGAGAGGGTTCACTACTGATGAGCCAAGCCCTCTCATTCAATAACTCATATCATTGCAGTAAGGTCTGTAGAGATAATATTTGATCATATTTAAAATAAACGCATTGCCAGTAAATTTATATGTGTAAAATTTAAATATTTATTGACCACTTTCGAAACCTTCACACACCTCGAAAATATAAGTATAAAATTTCTTCTAATAATTATGTTTCTTTCACTTTTCATTATTTCTATTTATATAAAATCAGAGTAAACATGCTTCTCTGTTAAATATATATTTATGTACATTTCTCTCTTCAAATCATTTCAACGTTTTTTTTTATTTACCAAGTGTACATAGTGTAATTCTTTTTTGCTTATCCCTAGTACACGTGGTACAGGCCATGATAATCATGGTGGGTAGTTAGCGACTGCTTTTACCCAAAGCGCACCACATGTCTACACATGTGAAAATCAGTTCGACTTTGCACTTATAAATGTGCCAGAGCCTCGTTTGGTTACTTGCACTTGCTGGTGGGGTTGGACTTTTGCAAGAATCGGGGGTCATTGGAGCATTTTTTTAACAGAAAAAAAGTGTCCAATGCGGGAATCGAACCCGGGTCGTAGTGGTCGAAAACCAACGGTTTAACCAGCCTTCCACCGACCCCGGTGTAATTTTTATTTTATATATGTAAATAAGGAAAGACTCCGTCAAAATAAATGCTTAAACTGTGCGCCGTCTGTTAACCCATTTCACTAAGTAAAGTCAGTGACAAAGCCACAACACCAGTTTTGGAAAAGCTTCGTCAGTCCAAGGCGAACTTCAAATTTTGATAGAAAAGGTTATTCCCAAATAGCAGGACAGACAAGCATTAAGCGAAATAACATCATGCAAGATGGAGGACCTCCTCATATCTCCCGCGGTGCCAAACAATTGCTGAAGGATACGTTCGGTGAAGATCGTGGGATAAGTCGCCACTTTATATATCAGTGACCTCCACGATCACCAGACTTGACGCCTTGCGATTTTTGGCTATGGGGGTACATTAAGTCGCGTGTTTATCGATGCCGACCTACCACATTGGCCATGTTGAAGGCTTCTATCAGATGGCACGCGTTTTATAAATTTCAACAGATATGTTATTTAGTAGATAAAAATAAGTCGGTGGACGAGTGGGTAACACACTCGATTCCCGACAGTCATGAACCGGGATTGAATCCCGCGTTAAAAATTGTTTAATATGTGAATAACCTTCACATATTATTCATTGTTCAATTATCATGAACTAGGTTGCTCTTGCTGAGCGGTACTTATTTATGTGAATTTGAACCAGATATGTTATTTAATGCTGTCAATTTTGTCATCTATCGTCTGCAGGCGGTGTTTGAGAATGAAGGGCGCCACATTGAGCAAGGATTCCATGAAAACCACAAGGAATCATATTAAATCTTCACAATCTTCCAAAAAGGTGTTTAGCTGGTAAAGTGGCTAGGTCAAATCTATGGCCAAAATATAGAGGTAAAAATTTGCAAGGAGTATATTGATATATAAAGTAGCATAGGGCGCCTCTCCCGTCAAATTAAACGTCAAAACTAGACGCCATCTATTGACCGTCGCCGCAACCTAGCGGCCTCGGGCTGGTGACAAATCCACAACATCAGCTTTTGCAAACTGAGAAACGTCCACCTAGAGACCATGGTGGTGGACGCTTCTCAGTTTGACAAAGCTGATGGCGTCTTTTTCTTTAGGTTAAATTTGACGGGAGAGGTTCCCTATGCTTATTTGTATATCAATATCGTCCCAGAAAAATTTTCATCTACATTGATCTATGAACGAAAGATCCCCTCTCTAGTTAAAATGAAAGCTAAAACTCTACGGCATCTGTAGGGCGCTTCGGCAATCAAAATTATATAGCAAAATATATATAATATATATTATATAAGAAATATAAACAAATTTATATTCATTTAGAGAAAAATAATGAACATAAATATAAAATAAAAGCGCTAAAAAAATAAGTTATTAACCTTTTTTTACGAATTCGATATATCGAATTCAAATGATCTGAAATTCAATGATTTTTTTTTTTCAAAATATAAATTTGACCGATGCCCGTTTTTAAGCAGACGATCTAATCAGACCACCCATTCATCTAAGCCTAATTGAATACACTGACGTTGATTTAAAGTTAGCCTCGCTGTTTCTATCGATTATATAAAATAAAATTCTCAACCGTTGCCAAATAAAAAAAAAGGGGTTTTCGATTAAACAGGCATTTATGAATCTCTCTCTTCCATATATTTTTTTTGTTTCGCCCAAAATTAAAAGATAAATATATATTGATATGGCGTATACAAAATATAAAAAGGAGTCAATAACTTTCCTTTAGAGGAATTTAAAATATTATTTTTTGGGGAGAGAGAAAATGGTTATTGTTTTTCTATATAGCTCCTATTGTAGGTTTAAAATATCTCTCTTCAAACGGTTTTAATTATTTGTAGTATTTTAAAATAGATCATATTTATATATGTGATGATTTAAGACCATGGAATTGTTGTAAATAATCCAGATATCTACTACCACATATTTCACCACGTGACTGTATATAACTTGTTAATTACTGCAAATAGAAAGCATCAAATAACATCAATCTGTACCGCGTAAGACTCTAATAAAGTATAGCAACTGTACAGATAGAAGGAATGGAGAATACCAGGAGAAAATTAAGGCTAAAACTAATCAGGCCTAAGTGATAATAAGAAAGTAGGCCTATCGAGCCCAGTCCAATTTTTACGAGGTCGTGGCCCTCCTGGATGATGTAACTTCCCCCCCCCCTGTTTACGTCAGAAAAGGGCAGTGACTTGCTTGGACCCAGCGAGGCTATAAAAGGAGGCCCCAAGCCTCAGTTAGTTAGAGAGTCTTTGTTTCAGCCCCAGTCCGCGGGCCGCTCCTATTGAGGTAACCCTTTCCTACCTCCTCGTCCCATTCCTTCTTGACGTTCAGACGCTTCTTAGTGGAATCTCTGTTTGTTTATTTCATCTTTGGCCCAGCTGTGTCGCCTTCCACCACGACTGCACGGTAGAGGTGACATCGAGGTTCCTTTAGCATCAGGTAACACTGGTCCCAGAAGTCCCAAGATATCACAGACTCCCCCGTACGAAGAGCCGACAGGATTGTGGACCCCAAGGTACAAGTAAGCGAGTAGACCAATGTCTGTACAGAAAGATGGAACAGGGAAGAGAGGAGGATTCAAAGGAGCACAAGGAGTCCGATCCCGACTATGAAAGTGGCGAAAACACCACTTTTCCCAAGATAGAAAACACCCTCGGTAGGACGCAGGAAGTCGCCCCCAGCCAGGAGGACGCCACGCCCCCGCCGGTGGTATCAGATGTCCTGGGGAGTTTGGCGAGGACGCTACATCAGCTGTCCACGGCGACCGGACTATCGCGAGATGTGGGACTACCGCGCTACGATGGTTCCTACGAGGCGCAGAGCTTCTTCGACAATTACGACGCCCAAGCTGATCGGGCCCAACTACAATACACCGAAAGACTGAGAAGGCTACCAAACCTCCTGCAAGGTAAGGCCCTGCACTACTTCCGCAGCCTTAAATTAGATAAATTATACTACGTTGACGCAAGGCAGGCCTTGATAGACCTCCTTCCTGAAACCACAAACGCGTCATTCGCGCGATTCTTGGCCATTAAGTTGTCAGATCGCTCCTCGTTAGAGGAGTATTATCAAAAAAAAAAAAAAAAAAAGACGGTGTGTGGCCTACAGCTGAATCTTCTCCACAAAATCCTATTAGAATCTCTGACTGATGGGTTACCCGTCGCTGATCAGCGCATTGTCGCTGCAGTGCAACCGAACACCCTTCAAGAGTTGTATAGGCCAACAGACGACCAGAACAACTCCCAACCCTTCCTTCGCACCGTCACCGAGGTACAGTGCTCCGCGACCGTGGTCAGCGCGACCCAACTACGCTGCCAATCCACCCCTTCATCCTGCAGGTATTGTGGCGCCATGCACTGGCACGCCCAGTCCCCTAAACGGCCTGCACAGAGCCGTCCAAGACCTGTGTACCGAGCCACAACTTATCCACAGCACGAAAGAACTGTGTTGTCCTCTCCCGCACCCTTCCGAGTTACCAACACGCGAGCGCATGTTACCCGCTCCTCTGATCCTCTCTACACCAAGCAGTGAACTCTAACTGTCCCAGGGATCCTCCAACCACGGCACCAGACCAGGCCTGTCTCGTCTCACAAGACAGCACAACAGTAGGTTCCTTTTCACATAATTTTCGTTGAACAATTGCTCGTTCGAACTGAACTGTCCAATAATGTAAACCTACCTCTACTACTTGATACAGGAGCATCTATCGATATAATTAGTCGGAATACTTTTAAAATAATAGAAACCAGTTTGCAAAAGAAGATACCTGTCCACCCATTTAACTTAACTATTAACGCCATAGCTAACAATATTTTCATCATAGGATATATATTTTAAAACTTAAAAATAGCTAACATAACGCAGAACCTAAAATTCCATATCATAGATACACCCTTGCCTTTTGGAATATTATCCCTTAACTCCATAAAAATATTTCTACTAATTATAAAGTGTCCTCAGCTACTCCTGTATCAAGATAATGTACCCCTACCAACTACATTGTACAAATTCACCTCGTGCAAGCAACACGTGTCCCATGGACAGGTTAATACAACTGTCCCATTTACTAAATCTTCCCCTCCTGGAACGGGTTGCTCACACGTGGTGAACTCCAACGCTCTTATTTGGCCCCATTGTAATGTTCCTGATCCTATTTTCAACGCCTCTATGTCCTCCTCTTGCATAGCTTTGGACACAAGTAACCTAGGTCACTGTCCCTATAATTTACACAAGGTACTGTATCAATTTGCACCCGTTTTCGCCGCCAATAAATACGACGTCCCTAGGCTTAAAATACTACTTCGGCAATTACCTTATTACCTTACGTACTTATCGAGTACCCCTAAATGACCAACTTGAAATACAAACACAAATCGAACAAATGCTTGAACACGGTATAATTACAACCTCTGTATCTCCCTATGCCAGTCCCATCACGCTTGTCACAAAGCGTGACAAATCAAAACGCTTTTGTTTTGACTATCGTAGGATTGATGAAATAATTGAACCAGACGTCCATCCTCTCCCCTTGATAGAGCATATACTCGACAAACTCTCGCGCGCCAAGTATTATACAGATATAGATTCCAGAACATTTAAATACGATTTGGCTCGACTTTCAAAGGATCATTATAATCATTATGTCCCCAGTATAATAGAATCATTTGAAACTTTATAAATGGATAAAATATTCGCTGGGAGACAAATGAAACTTTTCAAATATTTTTTTTAATATTTTATATTTCAAATATATTTTATTATATTTCCGTCCAAATTTCTAATATATTCGATTTATAACGGACAATGGTAATTTTGGAATTTTTTTTAGCATTGATCTCGGAGCAGTGGAAGGCTGTTACTGCGGTGAAGAAACACAGGATTTAAGAAATATGTTGTTGGAGTGACTATTTTTAGCAGTACATAGGACGGAAGCTTATTAATAGCAAAGATTTGAATAAATTTGTAAATATTTATTTATTATTAAATAAGAAGCGATATCCCCGCAAGAGATGCTTGCGTCAAGAAACAACACTAAACCTAGATACTATATTACATAAACAATTGAATAATTACAATGTTTGAGTTTAAAGAAGAAAATAAAGGACATTAAAATCATGCTTGAATTTACAAACAACTAATGGAACAAATACAAACAAATATACCTAGTTTGGCAATTACGGTTTTTTTAACCAAGAGAGAAAATCATAGATATATTTACAGAATTTTCTGAATTTAAAATATGAGTTCTTACTGTTTTTTTATAAACATGAAAAGATCCTTGTATTCAATGTCTTCCAGCTTTCTGTAGTTCTGGAAGACACTCAATAAGCAGGTGACTGGAATCCTGCCTTCTCTCTCCACACCCTGGATCGTCTATAGCTCCTATTCGAAACAGAAAATCTCCGAAGTTTCCATGGTTAGTAATGAAATCAACATTGTAAAAGTCAGGGCGGAAATATTTTGGGATGGCTGAAGGGAAAAAGAGACGAAAGTGAGCACTCGTATTAAAAAAACATATCTATGTGAATATACTAAAGGAAAATATAACGTTAAATGTTTTATGTAAATATATTCATGATATTCTTACTAGCTTCAGGAGTTCAGGCCACATTAGTTCTTCTGATTTTTTTTATAATCATTTGATTGTACAAGGTTGTGCCAAAATTTCGTAAACACTTGCGAAAAATTGAAATACCCATATTATTCGCCGTTATGTATAATGTATTTGTATTATATATAAAATAATTGTATTATTATTATGTATTCGCCGTAATAATATTATTCGCCAAGTAATAATAAAAACAATGTTTTAAGAAATACACGAACTTTTGGGACAACCTAATTACTTGTATTTAATAACTCTGTATTGACGCAAATACTTCGAGTAGGAATATCGCGTTTTGAAAAAAATTAAATAAATAAAGGAAAAATATCATTTTTAGTTTGAAGACAAGCAGTTCATTTTCGACATTTTATTCACTTAAGCGAAACATACTTCTTTCAGGACAATTTAAAAAAAAGACATCTTTTGTGGTAACAAGAGGTTCCTTTGGTTTAATCTTGATCCAAGAATTCCTGTTTCTTCTTTTTGATAGCCCTAGATCCTTAACTAGATCATTCAACTATGCCTGATTATATAAATAGGGAATACCATCTTCATTTTAATATAAATTCAGGTTCTTATAATTAATGTTCATCTGCAAATGCTGTGTGCTGATCACCATTTTCCATATAGAATTCTTGAACCGCTTTAGGAATCGGTATGGGATTCCCAAAGTCGTGAGGAATAGGTTGTTTAGCTGATGGTCTATCAGGATAGAAGTTGGTTTGTTTATTTTTTCTATTAAGGTATTTGATTGTGCAGACACAGAAAAAAACAAGCTTCATGGTGATTTTTCGGTTCTCGCCAAACCATTGGTACACCAAAGGACAACCTTTTGATTTCCCTGATCCTCATTACAAAAGCCCTTGATAGCACGTTCCGCACACACTATGAAGGCACCACCACTTGTCTTGATCACCTAAAGGCCACACCAAAATATTCTTTATAGAAGTCTTTTATCTTTAGGGTGATACGTTTTCTCTGTTTGGGAATTGTAAATTTTTCACAAATGTAGCATAACATTTCTGGATTAGTTTTACATAATTAAGCCGTATATTATTTATATACATTAAAATTATTTTTGAAAATAAATGTATTAATACATAGCAATAACTCGCCATCTATATATAACAAATGAAGACATTTAGACGCGAATGTTTCTTTTCACAAATATAAATCAAACGACTATAATAATAAATGTATTATTAAACATTTCCTTGATATAAAATATTGTAATGATATGTATATTTTAGTTGAAAATTATGATTAAATTATTTGCCTTAATAATCAATATCTTTGAAATATTTGATGACACTGATAACTTCAGTTTCTTTTTTTTTTTTTAAAAATAAATATTTTCTTTTTTTTTTTAAACACATAAATATCTTTAAATTAAAAAGGCATATATTTTGATCCAATATATGTCTTTATATTTAAAGATTTATTTATGGATTGCTCTATTTTCAAAATATATATCTTTAATATGTATTAATGACGTCCAAAAATGACACACACAGAGTAACGTAATATTCATTATTTAAATAAACTAAAAACAAGTTAAACCTGATTTTATAAAATTTGATTTACTATTACTTTTTCGTTTTAATAATATATAGACAGAGAGTAACAAGTGTGGAATATAAAATTCAAGAGAATAAAATATAACCCATATATTCCCATCATAAATCTATTTAAATAGTCTATGAAAAAAAAAAAAGAATTTGACTATTTCCTTCAAACTATGGCAGACGATATCTCAATTTTATTACGAAACTTTATAATTAACCGCCTACTAAATTCCAAACATGGAATTATGATCGAAGATAAAAGGAATATTATAAAAAAATTCCTAAGTGAAGAATTTTCCTAAATTTATTTATTCCTTTGCGACCAAACTAATAGGAACATTAGGAATTGCATCAATGAATCGAACAGAAAGATTTTTATTGATTTGGAGAAACGGCCCATCAGTGAGATTGTGTCCCTCGGGTGATTAGGCCTAGCGAGATAATTTGTTTATGGGATCGCTAAATCTTTACTTGCCAATGTTATCCTATCATCCTTATATGTTATATAAAAATATTATTTTATTTAAAAAAAATTATATTTCATAGATACAAATACTCTGTTTAAATCGACCGCCAGAGGTCACGCTTACCCTATAAAAACTCGTTGTTGTTATTTCCCGATGGCCGGCTCAAACCTTTTGTACATTATGTAAATAAGTTTTCGATTTTTTTATTCTTACGCCTTAAGCCAGGCAGTACTTTCATCAAATTATTTTTTTTAATGAATATTTCTTAGCTCAAATAAAGCAACCTTTGATCAAAACTATTTTATTATTCACACAACTGCAAAACAATATCGTAACACATACTCGTGGATACCAAAATCAAGCAACAGCTAATAATATATAAATAAAAATTAAAAAAAAAAACAGAAGGAAATTTCATTCATCTTTATTCATAACATATATATATATATAACATATATATATATAGGGGCAATATATTTATGATAGCTAAATATCTGGAATAAATATTATTGTGATGGTGAATTTTGTTTGGGAGCTTTGGGAAAATATTGGAAGTAACCTTTAAACAAATATTTTATTCGAAACCAATTTTTCAAAAAGAACCAAATGAGAGATAACCGTGATGAACAATGCACTTGTCATCTATAAAACCAATTTTTCAAACAGAACCAAGTTCTTTGGTTATAAAAAAAAAAACAAGTTAGTTTTTAACTACTGAGAGCTAACTGTGATAAACAATGCACTTGTCATCCATAAAAAATGATATGAATTACTTTGATTTTGGAATAAAATACCCATGATATTTATATATCAAGAAGGCCTAGGCTCACCCTGACCGCCATTGACCGCTTGGCTTCAGTGTGACATTTCAGATCCTATGGATATTTCGTCCTTCCATCCTATTATTTACTTTTCCAACATGTTCTCTCAGGTTCCGAGCCAGCACAATTTCTGTTCGTTTGTGAGAAATCAATGATTGAATTTTGCTGATGTTTTGAAGTTCAAATCTTCTTTTTATAATGTATCCAATCATTTAATAATATATTATTATTCATAAGTCGCCGCCATTTGTTTTATAATACTGTGGCGAAGAAATATTTTATTATTTATTTTTAATATATTTTTCAATGAAAATATTCAACAGATTTTAAAAATATATATTACTCTGTATTCGTAAAATCATCTTTAAAATATTTTTTGCTTGCATGCTTAAGATTCCCTAGCTGTAGATAGTTTTGCTGACTTGTTAATAATTGTCGACTCGTCGCGGTGACGTCATCAATAAATACTTTTACATCTTAGGATATTTCAAGGCTTGATTTCTATGCTACAATACAATATAATGCGGCTATGCTTATAGAACGACGTTTAACAAAATTTACACTAAATGTTTCTTTTCACAGAACGAAAAATCATAATTTTCATTATTTAAGGAGAAATAACGACTATTCCTATCCTTAGGAATGAAGTATGAAAGGATGAATTGATATTTATGATTGATTCATACTTCATCCCTAAGGATAGAAATAGTCGTTATTTATCCTTAAATATTGAAAAATACGATTTTTTGTTCTGTAAAAAGAAACATTTGCGGTAAAATTTGTTAAACGTCGTTCTATTTGTTTTATGTATGGCGCATGCGCGGTAAGTTCTACAAAGGCGCCAATATGCAACAGAGGTACCAGATGTTTACTTCAAAAAATGTATTCGACGATTTTAAGATTTTTTTGACAAAAATTATAGGCTTTTTCCTATAACTTATTGACCCTTCCTTGTACCATGGTTTCAGGCTATGACCTTCATCAGTACTACAAATTCATAGCACCTTACTAAAGAGGAATATCTATTTTACCAAAAGATGTTTAAACTGGTAAAGTAGTAGGGCCAATTTTCAGAAGGAATACCATTACATATAAAGATTCTGTAATACTATTTAATTATTCTACTGAATATATATTTTTATCGTTTTGAAAATAGAGCATTCCATATGAATTATTCTCTAATTAAAAAGACATATATTGGATCAAAATATCATTTATTTTACCAATATTTCAGTTGGCTGAGTGCCAACATTTTTTTCAAGGTATTATAACATATTATCAAATTAATGTTATAATACCTTGATAAAGGTTGGCGTTCAGCCAACTGAAATATTGGTAAAAAAAATGATATTTTGATCCAATATGTCTTTTTAATTAAAGATATATATATAGCAAAATAAAACGATGATTGAAGAGGAGTGTCTTATACGAACTTTATTAGCAAGCTTTCGGACCTCCTGCTACAGGCTTTACTATGACTAAAACTCATTAGTAACATATAAAGAAATATATATATTAGATAGTGAGATCAGAGGATGCCAGCGGGCGACGCTGGCCTGGGACGCTGGGAATGCTGCGAGAAGCGGCGGCTGGCCAGCCGGCCTGCGCGCGCACCGGGGGCTGCGCGCGCACTTTTCGAACACCGCCTGATGTCGCCGGCTGTTTACCGCGCGTCGCTACAACCTGCGGCGGTTCCTTCCATTATATAATACTCTAGGCGCTGGTGGAGTAAAAACTGTACTCCACCTGCCTCTTATAATTGTATGTAATTTAATAAGTGTCCAAAAATTACATACAATTATAAGAGGCAGGTGGAGTACAGTTTTTACTCCACCAGCGCCTAGAGTATTATATAATGGAAGGAACCGCCGCAGGTTGTAGCGACGCGCGGTAAACAGCCGGCGACATCAGGCAGTGTTCGAAAAGTGCGCGCGCAGCCCCCGGTGCGCGCGCAGGCCGGCTGGCCAGCCGCCGCTTCTCGCAGCATTCCCAGCGTCCCAGGCCAGCGTCGCCCGCTGGCATCCTCTTATCTCATGCCCCCCCCCCCCTGGAGATTGGGACTTGGGACCGATCCAACGTAGTTGCTATAACGCGGGTTCGGTTCTCGGGTTCGAGGGGATAAGGTCTGCTGATGTTGAGCTGAGTTGGGTGGGGTGGTGTACGGTGGAGGCACGAAAGGTCGTAAGAATCTGCGATTACGGCGAAGAAGGCGTCCGGCGTCGGTCCGGATGAGGTAGCTGCGACCGCGTGGAAGTTGTTCGAGAACCTCAGCAAGGAGGGTCCAATGTTTTGTGCGGTGATCCTACCTGGAGAAGTCTCCATTGACTATCAGGTTGTTGTTGATAAAGGGCATATCCTAGTCCCTGGGTCTGTGCTGCGTCCGTTTCTAGGCGGAGGGGTTGTCCTGGGGAGAACTGTGCTAGGATGCGTGAGCTGCAGAGTTCTTGAATGACTGCGTCAAAAGCTCGCTGGTGGGGGTTCTCCCAAACGAAGGCGGCTTTTGCTGACAAAAGTGATCGGATTGGCACGGATAGCTCGGTTAGATGATGGGAAAAGGCCTCAAACTGTTGAACAAGGCCGTTAAAGGAACGCACGTCGGTCTTGTTGGTTGGTATCGGGAAATTCTTTAGAGCGGAGTACAAATGTGGAGAAGGTGTGTAACCGGAAGAATTTATACGGAAGCCGCACCAGTCGACTTCTGGCTGAGCGAATACGAACTTCTTCTGGTTGAGGGTGATTCCATGTTCCTGACACCGGGAAATGACCTGTCGAACACGTTGGACGTGTGTTTTGTAGTCTGAATCGAAGATAATGATGTCCTCTACCACTTTTTCTACGTTCTGTATTCCAAATAGGGCTTCGTCTCCACGACGGTTGTGCTCGTCTCCGGCGGAACACAATCCCATCACGTTGCGACAATAGCGGTAACTTCCCCATGGTGTGATGAAGGTGGTTAGTTTTTTACTCTTTTCATCGAGGGGGACTTGCTAATAACCGTGACGGGCATCTAGCGTGCTGAAAAACTGCATGCCTGGTGGGATGCGAGCAACAACCTCGCGGGGTACCCTGACTGGATAGGCGGGTCGTCGGACGTATTTGTTCAGTCCGGTGAGGTCCACGGTTACGCGCGGTTCTGATGAGCCTTTTTTCGGGACGACTACCATAGGATGGCACCAATCGATGGCTTCGCCGACGGGTACCTGTTCGATTATCCCTTTCGCCAACATGGTATCGAGTTGAGTTTTGACGGGGTCTCTCCAGTGAAAGGGAACGTTGTATGCCCGGTAGCGTTTGCAAGGAACGGCATCTTTAACTAGTTCGATAGACATGGGGGGTCCTTGCATGGGTTTTAACACTGTGTCGTCGAACGCTCTAGCATAATGGGTAAGGATAGACTGCTTATCGATCTCATTGGCTCTCACCGGGGTCGGCGGGAACGTTAGAACTTGTCCGTTGGTTATGGCATTGACGATCATTGAATGGGGCCAGTTATCCGGCAGAAGTCCTAAGGCTTTGCATCCGCTCTTGCTCAAGAGAGGGGCGTTCAGGTGCTTGCAGACTCCAACGGTAGTACTGTATGTTTTCCCGTTGAGATGCAGTGCCGCGACGAACGATCCACAAGGACTTAAGCTGATGCCGTTGGCTCCTACGCAAGGGACGTTCTTCGGGTTGAGTGCTGATCGGGTCTGCTCATCCAGTAACAGGAATTCTGATTCTGGGATTAGATCCAGATCTGACCCCGGGTCCGCCAGCCAACGGATTTGGTGTAACTTATGGTTGATATCGGTCGGAATGGTTATGAGTTCGTTGCCTACTCCAGCTGCAACAACTGTGTTTGAGGGTCCTGGTTGGGACTGATTGTTTCTGGTTGCGGGTGGCGGGATATTAGGTTTGGTTGTGGGTTTCCGTTTCAGTTGTCGGCAAACCCTTCCGTAATGCCCGGTGATGCCGCATTTGTTACACTCTATGTCTTTTGCTGGGCACTGGTCACGGCGGTGTCTTGGGTTAGCCCCACATCCGGAGCAGGGGTCGTTAGGATCATAGGGTTTCTGAAAGAAACGGTTGGCCTTAGTTGAGGTTTCAGACGAGCTGGCTTGTTGATGCTTGTAGGTTGATGGTGCACGTCTGGTTGCAATGAAGGCTTCGGGGGAGGTGGTTGGGGAGGGTGAAAGAGTCGCGCCCACGGCGGTAGCACTCTCATGTGCGATGCAAATTGAGAGGACTCGGTCCAGGGAGAGGTCGGAATTGTACTGCTCCGCCAGTACTTTTCGTTGGAGGTCTTTATCAAACAGGCCACATATTAACCTGTCACGGATACGGAGTTGCTGTTGATAACCAGCAAGGGCAAACGTTTTCCCCACAAGCTCTTTTTGTGCATATTGTAATACACGGGTCGCCGCATGTGCTGCACTTAAAATCCAGCTCATGTGCACACGAGTCATCAAGAGCTTTAAGGGCTGCGAAGTAGCGATCCACCGATTCTCCGGTTTGTTGGTCCCTACGATGAAAATCTTGCCGATCAAGGAGGGGGTTTCGCTTCTTGCGTAGGTAGGCCTCGAGAGCATTCACGGCTTCATCGAGGGTGGTGGTGGTAGAAATATGAAGGCGGCCTGATTGCCAAAGGATGGTCCATTCGGAATGGAGGGCGGCACGCAAAGTCACTTGCTGTGTGGATAGCGGGAAGGTGGCTACTTGTTGGGCGTCCACGTAGTCGTTCCAACGTTGTTTCCAATCGCGGAAAAAAGACATCGTTAACTCCTCCGGGGAAGCCAGTTTAGGAAGCTGGATGATTTTTGTGGCGTGGTGAGGAGGAGCTCCTAATGGGACTGTCGGTGTCGGATTCCGAGTAGCCATCTGCTGCAACAGTGCGGCTATGGACCTGAGGATGTCGGTGCTGGTCGGCGAGGCAGGGTTCTCTGGAGGGGTTTGGGATGGTCGGCGATTCCTTCTTGAGGGCATCTTGATTACTAATTGTCACTGAGCTGTCACTTAAAAAACGGCTATAATTAACCGAATGTCGACTGCGCCATGTTCTACCGCGTTAGGGTAAAGGTTCGAGCTGCAGTGAGAACTATAAATTAATAATTTATATTTTAATAAGTGTCCAAAAATTACATACAATTATAAGAGGCAGGTGAAAATAAAAGCTACTTGATGTTAAATAATCATCTTTTTCTTATCACGACTGCACCTCAACCCTTTATCTTATCGTTCCTTTGTCTTATCAAGCCTTATCTAACAACAACAAAAATATTCATAACATATATATATTGAAAATTGAGTAATTCATATTTAAATCATCAGATAGTAAAAAACGGGGCGCACCGGGGGCTGCGCGCGCACTTTTCGAACACCGCCTGATGTCGCCGGCTGTTTACCGCGCGTCGCTACAACCTGCGGCGGTTCCTTCCATTATATAATACTCTAGGCGCTGGTGGAGTAAAAACTGTACTCCACCTGCCTCTTATAATTGTATGTAATTTTTGGACACTTATTAAAATATAAATTATTAATTTATAGTTCTCACTGCAGCTCGAACCTTTACCCTAACGCGGTAGAACAGATAGTAAAAAAGGCATATATTGGATTGAATAAAAGATTTATTTTATAACACTATGCGGCGCTGAGTTTGTGTATACAAAAATGTAATGCCTCGATAAAGGTTGATGTTCAGCCAACCGAAATATTGGCAAATAAATCTTTTATTCAATCCAATATATGCTTTTTTACTATCTGATGTTTTAAGTATGAATTACTCAATTTTCAATATATATATGTTATGAATATTTTTGTTGTTGTTAGATAAGGCTTGATAAGACAAAGGAACGATAAGATAAAGGGTTGAGGTGCAGTCGTGATAAGAAAAAGATGATTATTTAACATCAAGTAGCTTTTATTTTCAATTAATTGAGGAAATATTACACATTAGTTAGTTTCACATTATATAGAATTTATAAAGCTAGTCCTAAATTAGTGATTTAAAAGGATATGTTAACTACGCATATTTACAACAAAAACTGAAAGTCTTTCTAAAAACGATGATAACAAAAGTAAAATTATCAATGAATAAAATAAAATATATATATTTTTATATATAGAAATATTTGAGTTTTTAGATTATATAATATTTATGTGATAAGGTCCTGTCGACTTGATTGAGATAATGTCCAGTCGACTTATCTGTGACGAGGTATCCTGTCGACTCTCGCTATAGCTGTGGTAACCGAGGGGCAAACCTGTAGTAACCGAGAGGGACAGTCAGGGCGTGGAGAGTTTTCCAGTACCTCTCTGCACCTTGGAGGACCTTTAACAGTTCTCACAGAGTACAGGTAGTCGTGGTCGAGGCAGAGTGGAAAGCTTGGGAATGTCCACACACAAAAAACGAAGAGACACAGTTGTAGTAGGAAAGTTCCATGAACAGATAGGGGTCAAGCTAAGAGCAAGATGGAGTTAGAATATTTCTTACTGTTTTACATGGTGATGAGGTGGACCTGGCTGCAACCAACAAGGGCTCACGCCAACGGTGAAGTGTCTGTCTAAGTTGGGCTAAAACCGAGGTTTTTATATACCATTCCCGAGGGGGGGGGAGATGTGAGAATTTGGACTTTGAACGTCTGCGGCATTCTGCACCCTTTGATCTTGATGGCAACGACTCGCCAAATTATCTTTAGGGTTGTTGGATTTCTCTCTCGATTTTAGTGTTTTTGAACTTCTCAATCTTGCTTTAACTCAGCTCTTAATATATTACATAGTTTTATTTATTTATACTCAGGTTGTACAAAGCACATTACATATGGTGATGCAATGACACATGTCATCATGCGTATAATTATTTATAGATGTGTTTCTATATACAACATGACAATCTTGTTATAAGTATTATACAATATAGGATTGTTGGTTTAAATTACCATATTTATATATATTAAAAATAAAGAAGGCATCTCCTGACCACGAGCACATGTGCTTTTTAGATGGCAGAGCGCCATCTAGTGGAGCAAAAATAAACTAAACGTTTATTTAGCTTGCTCCGTGATATTTGGCCAACCCAATTTCTTGATTTATCAAATTTTGGTTTATTTTTGCTCCACTAGATGGCGCTCTGCCATCTAAAAAGCACATGTGCTCGTGGTCAGGAGATGCCTTCTTTATTTTTAATATCAACACATGACCCACTTATCTTTTATTTTTTTCTATTGTTTCTATATATATTCTATATTACATTTGTACTATTTTTTCACATTGTGTAGCGTTCTCACGCAATTATGACCTTAACTACCCGTTTCATGATTTTTCAGGATGCCTTAATGACCAATTTTTTGGTCGTTGAGGTACAGCTTGCACCACGCTGATGAGGGCCAACAGCCCGAAACGCGTCCGTGGTTAGCTTTTCTTGATTAATCAAGAATGGGTATTTGGCCAATTGATGGCGCAGAGCCATCAGCAACTTTCAGTTGCACGATAAGGAGATGCCTTTTTCTTAATTTATGCACCTTATCCCTAGTATAAAGAGACAAGGGTCGCCTCTCCCGTCAAAATAGACGTCTAAAACCAGACGCCATCTATTGACCGTCGCCGCAACTAGTGGCCTCGGGTCGGTGACAAAGCCACAACACCAGCTTTGGCAAACTGAAAAGCGGGAGATGCGACCCTTGTCTCTTTAGATCAATTTCCTCCCGGCAAAATCTCTATCTATCTATATATATATGTGGTATAATAATATAATAAGGTGGGGAAAGAGAAATAATCACACCACAAGTTGGTAGAGGAACCCAGGCAACCAGAGAGAGAGAGGGAGAGAGCCGGGCCCGGCAACAGCCAGGCGGCCGTTCGTGTCCAACAAAATCCCCCAACTGTTCTAATCGTCTCGAGGTTCCAAGTAACGGCCCCTGTGGTCGCCCCTTGGAATGTCGCTGATGTCTAAAGTGACCGGACTTTACCCGCCCGTCTCTCTCTGGGTCAACTGTAGGTTTGCTTTATTATTCCCGGAAGAGTATATAATATGACATATATATATATAAACACACACAAAAAATACTTAGGAGAACCTCTAATTTCCGAAATTTGAATAATCTAAAGTCTCTCAAAACGGTATATGTAATTATGTTCGTGAAATGTAATTCATTAAGCTGAGGATATAATAGGCTATTGAAAGTGTTTAAATTATATTTACCAAATAAAGGTAATTTGAGGTACTGTATAACGACATTGAAAGGAATAGACCAATTCATTAGACTAAGGAGTAATAGACCTAATAAATAGACTAATTCTGTGGTCCTTAATAAACGTCAACTTATTATAACAGTCTCCAATTTATTTTAAATAGAATTTCCCTTTTAAATAAGTCATTGGAGCGTAACATTTTAATTGGCAATTAAATGGTACTTCATTTTGCGTGTGTTAACCACATTTTCAAATTTACCGTTAGATATATATATATATAGGGAATTTTTTAGAACCCTTTATACTCCACTAGATGGCGCTCTGCCATCTAAAAAGCACATGTGCTCGTGGTCAGGAGATGCCTACTTTATTTTTAATATCAACCTCTGACCCACTTATCTTTTATTTTTTTCTATTGTTTTTTTTTCATATATATATATGTGTGTGTTTGATTTCTTGTACGTATTGTATATAATCAACACTAATGGCACTTTTCAGACCACCGTATTTCGCAAGCCTAACTTCACTCCCTCCTATTTACACTTTTTATCACATGCCCCGGTTTCTCACAAAATCACCACGGTAAAAACTCTCTCCAAACGGGTATATACTCATTGTTCCCTTGCCTTATTTAGAACGATCGAGAAGCGTACCGTTTACGCTCATCTTTTATCCGCCGGTTACCCTCATAATTTTATTAACCGCCATTTTTACGTTCCGAACCACAAAAAAGTTACACCTCCGCTGTATAAAAGCGTCTGTGTCCTTCCTTTTTCGACCACGAACTCTGATATTGCGTTATTTTTACGAAAATTCGGTATTCGCACGTTTTTCAAAAATTCGCCTTCCCTAGAAGCATCCTTACGGCACCCCATAACAAAAAGCTCCATCAAACTTAACCCTCTATCCCTCAATAACGGCATCTATAAAATATCATGCAACGATTGTGAGCAATGCTACATAGGTGAAACTGGTCGAACCATCGCCACTAGAATCCGCGAACACAAACGTAATATACGTTCCAAAGATCGAAAATCTCTCATCTTTCAACACATGGCAGATTTCGACCATTCCTTTAATTTAGACGATACGATTTCTGTATACAGGGATATTGGAAACAAGTACCAACGCTTGGTTCTGGAAGCACTGGTGTCCAACTGTACTCCCAGTTTTAACCGGAAGATTGATCTCCCACCGCAATATACAATATTTTACGGCCTCACTCGCTGATATGTTTCTGGGTTTTTATTGTTATTTACGGTTCAATTTTTATCTCCGTGTTTTGCCTTCAGATTTAATTTTTATCTCCGTTTTTGCCTCTATTTCTCACACAGAGTTTGTTTTATTTTTATTTGTAAATATGCAAATTCCCCTTTCCAATCTCCAGAATGTAAAATTCCTTATTCTTTGCGCGTATATATGTAAATATTTTCGCTTATAAATATGGCACTTCTTTGTCTACACTTGTATTAGACCTGAAGAAGGGCAGTTGCTGCCTGAAAGCTCGTCGTGTTCTATTAAAAGAATCTTACCACGTTACCCTGTTTTTCTTTGAATAATTAATATTCAATTTAAAAATATGTTATATATATATATGACGTAGTTTTAATCTATATATTTTAACTTGTGTGCCATCTATATATGGGAAATTAAACTATGAAGTGAGAATATTTTTTTTTTTTAATAAAACAAACTCCTTACTCTGTGGTTAGGAATATAAAATGCAAGAACTTGGATTACACAGGTCTACAAAAAAAAACTACTTTTGATTGATTCTTGATTGATTGTTGATTCTAATGTAACTTTTCTTGCTGCATTCAAAAATTAAATCAGAAGTTTTCCATCACCCATAGTTCTTGCAGGATGACCATTTTTTCTATAAATTTGTATATACAGCAATAATGCAGAAAATGTTACGTAAGCATTTTTAAGTAAACATCATTACATTAGCTAGCGCTTTATTTTTGACAAGAAGAGTTGATATGTGGAGCCATAAGCTTTATTTTATTTGTTATTAATTAAATTTTGCTCTTTAAGAATCATAAATATTAATTTAAATAACAAATTATTGAATATTTAAATAAATATTTTTATTTTATAATGCAATATGTTTTGCTTTCAACTCAAAAATAACGACAAGCTCTGGAATACTATAATATAATTATCAGTGTTGAATGCTCTTGTACCTAGATGGCAGAGCGCCATCTAGTTGAACAAAAATCAACTAAACGTTGATTTAGCTTGTTCCAAAGATATTTGAGAATCCAAATTCTTGACAAATATATAGCATAATGTTGCGGGAAGTTGACACTTATGTACCAAAAGAAGCACCTCTCTCTTTAATAGTGCAGCAGAATTGTGCATCGTTCTGATCCACAATAAAAAGGAGAAGTGTTTGTTTAGTATATATATGTTATATTAAAATATTTTATTAAAAAAAAAATTATATATTTCATAGATACAAATACTCTGTTTAAATCGACCGCCAGAGGTCGCGCTTTCTCTATAAATACTCATTGTTGTTCTTCCCCGTTGGCCGGCTCAAAACCTTTGTACATTATGTAAATAATCTTTTGTTTTCCTTATTCTACTCGCCTTAAGCCAGGCAGTACTTTTATCAAACCATGTTTTTTATATATTTCATAAGATCAATTAAATCTATTTTGATACCTGATTTTATTTATCATTGCCACGACTGCTCAACAAATATCTCTATTCTCAAAATAATCATAATTCTATATAACTAATTATCAAAAATCAAACAGAAAAATCTTTATTTTTCCTATTATAACATATATATATATATATATATATATATGTTATATAAAAATTGTATTTCATTTTAAAATTATAACTTTTAGAACAAACTACTCTGTAAAGTCGACCGTCAGAGGTCGCCACCTTCCCTATATAAAACCCATTGTTGTTGTTTTCCGTTGGCCGGCTCAATCTTTTGTACATATGTAAATAAGTCTTTCATTTACTTTATTCTTAGGCCTTTAATAAGATATTTCTTCCTTAATTATGTATTTTGTGTTTTATAAGTTCAATTAAAGCTAATTCAGAATTAAACTGTTTAGATTTATATTTCCAAGATTTTCCACGATTACATACCAAAACCATTAAGTACCAATGTACTCAATAGAACCACCAAATATCATAACAATATTCATGTATCAAGTAAATGATCATTAATTCTATATAAATATGCTGAAATCAACAGAAAATCGTTTTTAATATAATATTGTTATAATTAAGCGTATTCACGCAAATTTGGCCTTAAATATCCATTTCTTGGTTTCTCAAGAAGCCTCTGGAACCAAAATTCTTTCTGGTCGCAGTGATACAGCCTACTCCACGCTGACGAGCGCCAACAGCGCGAAACGCGTTCGTGGATGACTTTTCGTTATTTATCAAGAAAATGGGTTGGCCAAATATTAGGGAACAGGTTAAATCAATGTTTAGTTGATTTCTGTTCAACCAGATGGCGCTCTGCCTTCTGTAAAGCACATTAGCTCTTGGTCAGGTTATGCTTTTGTACGATGGTTGTTCGTGATGTGTTGGTGTGGCTTGTGGAAAGGCTGCTGATAAAATTATAATTAAAATTAATTTATTTAAAGCCAGAAATATAAAAATAGAAAAGAAGCAACGGTTGAAGTAACGGCCGTTGGAGCAAGCCTAGATGTTTACCGCGTGAGTGCCAGATCAAGTGTCGGAAAACGCCCGTCGCTAGAAAGTTCCGGATGACGCCCGCGCATGCGTAGTAACGTGTTCTCCAAACACGTGCTTGCCGAGGCATAGTGAGGCCGACATTTTTCTGCCCGTATGTGTTTTGAAGCTTTGTCCCAGTTCGCTGAAGCAAAGTGCGGTCGCCACATTACTCCCCCTCCAGTAGGATCTTTAAAGATCCTATGTAGTCGTAGAGGAAACTCTTCGTAGGGTGCCTTGTTGGGTTGGGATCTGGTCTTGGGGGCTTGAGGGAGGCACCTGTCCTTTTCAAATGTTGTCCGGATGTAATGGGTGGCGACCATCTTGTTAGGTTGCAGGGACACGATGGATTGCTCAGCGATAGGGATAGTCGCCGTGAGTACCGGAGGAGCTATTGGTATTAGGGAAGTAGTGACTTTTGCTTCAATGGGAGGTGATGACTGTTGGAGAGAGTTTTGAGGTTGGAGAGGTTGTGTTACCGAAGTTTGGGCGGGCTGCAAGTGGAGAGGAGTCCTTTCAGCCGCGTTATTGGTTTCTTTTAGGAAGAGTGGATGTTTCTGCTCGCAGGATGGAGGCAAGGGCTCTTCGTGAGACGGCGGCTGCTGGGGCAAGGGCTCTTCATGAGACGGCGGCTGCTGGGGCAAGGGCTCTTTATGAGACGGCGGCTGTTGAGGCAAGGGCTCTTCATGAGACGGCGGCTGCTGGGGCAAGGGATTGTCACTGTGCACTGGGGTGGAGAAAACAGTTTCAGGGGGGCACGAGATGGTGTTTGAAGGAGGGTTGGAGCAGAACGATGAGGAGTCCAGGGATGAAGAGTTACTCAGAGAGCTGTTGGGAGAAGGCAAGTTGGAGCTTGAGTTGGTGTCTTCAACGTTATGGACTGTAGTCACCGGGGCAGTTGTTGTGACATTCATGTCACGGGGTAAATCCGTCTGCTCCAGGTGTTGGAGGCTATTGGAGGTGGGAGTACAGGGATCACAGTTGCGAGATGGAAGTAGCTTGGACAATTCGACCAGGATAATCGAGGGTCTCTGATCAGCAACGGGCTTAGTTTCTGAGACTTGAGCTGTTCGTACCTGGCGTGACCGGCCAAATCGCAGGAGAAGTCGTTCTTTGAGCGCCGCATATTTTCCTGAAACTAGTGGGTTCTGTACAATGTCGTAGACGCAGATGAGAGCTAGTCTATCTAAATTAACGATTATTGTGTTATACTTGAAATTGTCGTCGCTGGCGATGTTTGCAAAATTAAAGGCAGCTTCCAGTTGGTTGAGCCACAATGGAATGTCGTTTGGCAAGAAGGGTGGAGCTCGAAAAATCAATTTTGATATTTGAGATGGGGTGAGTTCCAGCGTGAATGTTTGAGCTTCCTTGATTTGCCCTTGACGTTGGCCGTTAATTCTTCATTCGAGTCGTCCGGCTCACCAATTTGTAGGATTGTTTGTTGCGTGATGTGTTGGTGTGGCTTGTGGAAAAGCTGCTGATAAAATTATAATTAAAATTGATTTATTTAAAGCCAGAAATATAAAAATAGAAAAGAAGCAACGGTTGAAGTAACGGCCGTTGGAGCAAGCCTAGATGTTTACCGCGTGAGTGCCAGATCAAGTGTCGGAAAACGCCCGTCGCTAGAAAGTTCCGGATGACGCCCGCGCATGCGTAGTAACGTGTTCTCCAAACACGTGCTTGCCGAGGCATAGTGGGGCCGACATTTTTCTGCCCGTATGTGTTTTGAAGCTTTGTCCCAGTTCGCTGAAGCAAAGTGCGGTCGCCACACTTTCTTTATTTTTAATATATATATATATAAAAAATAAAGAAGGCATCTCCTAACCACGAGCACATGTGCTTTTTAGATGGCAGAGCGCCATATATATATATGCATATGGTAATTTAAACCAACAACCCTATATTGTATAATTACTTATAACAAGATTGTCATGTTGTATATAGAAACACATCTATAAATAATTATATGCATGATTAATCTGTGTCATTGCATCGCCATATGTAATGTACTTTGTACAAATTGAAGACAAATAAATAAAACTATTTAATAGATTAAGAGCTGAGTTAAAGCAAGATTGATAAGTTCAAAAACGTCTAAAATCGAGAGAGAAATCCAACAACCCTGAAAAGGAATTCAGCAGTCATTGCCATCAAGGTCAAAGGGTGCAGACGTCCAAAGTTCACATTCTCAGACATCTCCAACCCCCCTCCTCGGGAATGGTATATAAACACCTCGGTTTTAGCCGAGCCTGGTTAGTCCGCAGTTAGTCCGCGGTTAGTCGGCAGTCACCCCTTTCACCGTCAGCGCGAGCCCTTGTCGTTTATAGCCAGGACCACCGCACAGGCATGTAAAATAGTAAGAATCCTTCTAACTCCATCTTGCTTAGCTCAACTCCTATCTGTTCATGGAACTTTCCTACTACAGCTGTGTCTCTTCGTTTTGTGTGTGTGGACATTCCCAAGTTTTCCACTCTGCCTCGACCACGACTGCCTGTACTCTGTGAAAACTGTTAAAGGTCTTCCAAAGTGCAGAGAGGTACTGGAAAACTCTCCACGCCCTGACTGTCCCTCTCAGCTACTACAGGTTTGACCACCGGTTACCACAGCTTATAGCGAGAGTCGACAGGATCTCATCACGGATAAGTCGACAGCAACTCTTTATCACATCTAAGTCGACAGGATTCTACAAGGCTTACCAGACCTAACTCTTTATCACATGCATATATATTGTTTTGAAAATAGAGCAATCCATATTTAATTCATTAGATAATAAAAAGGCCTATATTGAATTTAATAAAAGATTTATTTTGCCAATATTTCGGCTGACTGAACACCAACCTTTATCGAGGCATTACATTTTTGTATACATAAACTCAGCGCGACATAGTGTTATAATATCACAGTTGAAATCATTTAAAATACAAAGTAGGTGAGGTAAATTTGTGCATGAAAAAATATTCAAAAATTACAATCAGAATAAGTTAAATATCTTAAAATATTAAAGGAAAAAATAATAATTTATCTATTTATTATCATTTACAAAGCACGCGATATCCGTCTTGGATATTTGCATGCATACACAAGTTTGGGAGCTTTTACAGTAATTATTAATATGATTTTAGTTATTATAATAGGAATTATTAACGTATTTGTCAGTTAGTCAACGATTTAATTACCCTATAATGAATATTAGTGAACATCACAGTTGAGAACAGAAATTTAGAGCTATTTACAGCGTATAACTATTTGCCATTTATTACAGCCCAGGCTATCTATTACTAAAAAACATTCTACAAAATCTATTAAAATTTATATACATATATCTGTTATTAACTATTTGATTTAGACAATTTATATTTATTTGATTTTTGACTCTCAAGTCCTCTACAAGTCGACAGTCCGTTAGAATATGTACAGGATTTTCTTCTTCTGCGCCACATGAGCATTTAGGCGAATCCGTCTTTCTGATCTTGTACAAATATGATCTAAAGTTACCGTGTCCAGTAAAAAATTGAACGTTGTAAAAATTTGGCTTGACATATTTGGGTATTTGGGAATCAGTAAAGAAGGACTTGAAAATGGTGTTAGTCTTCTCATAGTATTTCTGCAATTTTTCCCTTATATAATTAGAAATTATATTCCTACTTGAAGAGTCAAATCGATTGTAATTTATTTCGGTTTTCAGCATGTTAGATTCAATGTATTCAGTAAGTTTGGGGACTTGTGCAAGTATGTGTGTACAATCCGATGATGTTGTACTGTAGGCTTGTATACAATGTTTTAAAATATTATATTGAAGAGAATTTAGTTTGTCCTTAGACTTTTTGTTTATGAATGGATACCATTTTGGATAACCGTATGTAATTGTACTTCGATATAATGTCTTATACAGTATCAGTCTTCGTCTAAAGTCTAGACCCCATGCTTTCTTTGTCAGGCCAAATAGGTATCCACTAGCTCTAGTTACTTTTATGATCGTTTCATTAACGTGAGGCGTAAAGTCCAGTTTGCTTCTGACTCGGTGATTTTTAATAGTCACTCCTAGGATCTTAAGTTCTTCAACCGGTTTAATTAACTTGCTACCTGAGACTATTATATCGCTATTGCATTTATATAAATATAATATTTTTGTTTTTTCATCTGACAATTTTAATTTACGACTTTCACACCACTCATTGATTTTTCTTAATACGTTATCTATTGTCTTTCTTAGTTGTTCAGGAGTTTTATTCCAACATATTAACGTAATATCATCTGCATATCCTATTGTTTCACAGTTATCATCCAGATTATTATTCAGTATCTCATTAATAAGAATATTCCATAATGTGGGAGACAGTGGTCCTCCCTGTGGACATCCTTTACTTAGTTTCTTATTAATTTCAGTTGAGGAATATCTAAATCTTATTCTTCTATTATCAAAGTATGATTGTAGAAGTTTTATCATTGAAGCCTGCACACCATCCTCATCAAGTCTTTTCATCAAGGCCGGCCACCATGCATTATCAAACGCTGCACTAATATCCACTGCAATTATTGCTGCATATTCTCTTGTTTTATGTTCTAACGCAATTTTTATTATTTCAGTTAGTGCAGTAATAGTAGATTTCGATCTTCTAAAGCCATGTTGTCGATCACTTAGTAAATTAAAATCTTCATAATATTTTATTATTCTATTATTAATTATTTTTTCAAATATTTTTGAAATGTTGGAATTAAGACATAAAGGTCTATAATTTTTGTAGTTATTAAAATCTGTTTTTCCAGGTTTAGGAATAATTATTGCCTCTGCTCTTTTCCATTCAGCAGGATAGTATTGTATGTCTAAACATTTCTGAAATAGTTTCACCAATATAGGAGCAATAAATTGTTTAGTGTGCCTTATCATGTTGTTAGAGATGTTGTCTATTCCGGGAGATTTCTTTGGATTTAATTTGTCAATTAAGTCGTTAACTTCAGTAATCATAACCATCGGTTTTTCTTTATTGAGTAATTTTAAATTATAATTTCTTATACTTTTATGGGTGTTTGTATCTTCTTCACATTTATCATCTGGAAATAAATTGTTTAATAATTCCTCACCCTTCTGCAAACATTCCGTGTCAGTATTACCCTCCAGAATTTGCATATTTCTCTTCCGATTAGATCCACTTTTGATGTTTTTGTACACCTTATATAAGTTTCCATAAGGGTTGTTCGACTTGTTTTCCTCCAGAAAAATTCTCCAGGATGCTTTCCTAGCTTTTTCTATTTCCCGTAAATACTTATTTCGTATGCTTTTATAGTATTGTTTAATATGATTAGGGCAATTTTTGTTTCTATAGTAACAGTTTCTAAGATAATGACAGTGATCCTTTAGAAGCTGTAAATTCGTATTCCACCACTTATTACCAACATTATTTTTTGTTGTCATATTATTATTTACTTTAAGTGAATTATATGCTGCCTCAATCAGTATGTTCGTAAGTTCTTTTATCGTTTGATCGATCATTTCTGGTGTATCCACTATATCTAATAAGTTTTCAATTTTTTCTCGTTCAGTTCTGTTAATTCTCTGACTAAAACTTAACCAGTTCGCATTTTTCTCATTAAATTTCCAAGTGGAATAATATTTTTCTGAACTAAATTGTTCGTTTGTATGTAGTTCAAAAGATATAGCTACATGATCTGAAATTTGCGATATCTGCTGTGTCTTCCAATTTCTGATCGCCGCAATTGCCTGTTTATTCGTTAGTGTGAGATCAATCACACTTGCATCACGACACGTGAAAGTTTTATTATTATGGATGATTAAGTTTATTTCATCTATGATAGGGATCAGTCTGTGTCCATTATAATTTTTCCTGATGTCATACCATAACGGAGCTCTGGCATTGAAATCGCCGCAGATTATCACCGGTATATGTAAGTTTGTGTTAATTAACCTCCTCATAAACTCCTCGTGCTCATTTTTAATTGAATTCGGATGTATATAAATGTTCGAAAGATATATTTTCTTACTTTTTGTTTGTATGGTTATAGTTGTAGCGAATGAGTTAGTGAATTCTGTACTTAATTGAATTTTTAGGCTGCTATTTCTTGCAATTATTGCCGTATTTATATTGGGACTGTTCATCAATTGATATTTTGTACAAGGTCCTGGAAATATTACTTCCTCTTTGATTATATAAGGTTCTTGTATCATTACTATATCTGCATTTCTAATTTCATCAGATGCACAAAGCTCATTTATGCAATTTTTGCTTTTTCTGGTATTTTGTTGAATAATTTTAATATACATTAAGAACTCAATAAATTTCTGAAAATTTAGTTTACACTATCTTCAGAGCCTGTTGTGTAATCTGTTCTCTGAATCATCAGGCTGATTTGTTTATTGTAAATTGGGCAGTCCTTAGAATTTGGTTTGTGATCAAGATTGTTATTTTTAAAGTATGGGTGTTTGACGCAGTTGCAACACTTTATTATATTAGAACATTGATGTTGACCCTCTGTGCCGCAGTTCACGCATTTTTTCAAGTTTGGGCAGTCGTTTTTCTTGTGGTTAGGGTTGAATATGAAACAGTTCTGACATTGGTTCACCAGGACTTTGTCTCGAACTTCACATCTTTGTACATCAGTATAAATTTTGTTGGCTTTCATTATAGCTTGGTAGGCCCGAGGCGAAACCCTCAGCACCACGTCATGATCAGGTTTATTGGACTTAATTGGTAAAAGTACCTTTAGTTCGTTTTTAAGGTTAGTAAGTTCTGGGTTCATCTCACAAATTGTGTTTGTAAGGACAGATATGTCTGTTGCTTTATTTACATTCTTTATAACAATAGTTGGATCTCTTTGCTTAGGCTTATAAATTTTACATGTTTGGTTCAATTCGTCTATTTTCTTAAAACTCTCAATCAGTTGATCTATGTCTTGTTCGTTGGGTGATTTTAATTTTGTACCTTTTCGTGTGTTTATCAATTTTGATATTTTGGCAGTATTTCCTTTTTGGCGAAATTGCTTTATTGTTTCATTCACCTTTTGGTGTACATGAGCTGTATTTTGATCATCATTAGCAGATATAATCAGTGTTTTCTCATCATTAGTGTATCTATTTTTTTGTAATATTTTATCATTTCTATTTTTGACTATTTCTGCGTATGTGTGCGATTCTTTGATTTTATTTTGTTTAACTAATTGGGCTATATCATTTTTAATATCTGTGAAATTACCGTGCAATTGTTCCTCAAATTTATTTATATTTTCGTCCAACTTTAAAAGCTCAGTTACGCTATCTTTGACCTGTTTTATTGTACTTTTGAGAAAACCAAGATCTTGTTTACTTATTGTTTTTTGGTTATTATCAAATTTATCGGAGAAATATTTCCATATTTCATCCAATCGAGCAATTACCAGTGTATTCATTCTTAGAAAATTTGCATGTTACTTAACTTTACTCAATCTTTAAACAAATTAGCGCAGAACTTTAAAAATTAAATCTATCTTTATAAAAGTCAATATTAAGTTTCACCTATCAATTTCAAATTATTAACCAAGAAGAAGTTATAAAAAAGGGAATCAATAAACAATATTTACCGAGTTTGGAAGAGCGATGTGACGCACGTCCAAAATAATCAGGTCTATCTTATATTTTATTTTTATTTTATTTTATAATTACAAATATTTTAAAATATAAGATAGACCTCATTATTTTTTCCTTTAATATTTTAAGATATTTAACTTATTCTTATTGTAATTTTTAAATATTTTTTCATGTACAAATTTCCCCTACCTACTTTGTATTTTAAATGATTTCAACTGTGATATTATAACACTATGTGGCGCTGAGTTTGTGTATACAAAAATGTAATGCCTCGATAAAGGTTGGCGTTCAGCCAGCCGAAATATTGGCAAAATAAATCTTTTATTAAATCCAATATTTTTTTTGTGTGTTTGATTGTTGAAAAGAGGTGCAGTCGTGGAAAAATAAAAATAATTATTTACCTTTCAAGCAGATTTTTATTTTGAATCTCTTGAAGTAAAAATATACATAAATTATTTATATCACAGGAATATAGAATTTATATAATGAATTCTATAATCGTGGATAAAAGATAGGTAGGGTTAAATATACATATTTACAACAATAATAATTAAAAGTGATATTTTTTTGAATATATGGTCAAAAATGCAGAACAGTCAATGAATGAAAAAATAAAATATATGTTTAAAAAATATATATATATTTGTATTTTAGATTATATAATATATATATATATATATATATATATATATATATATGTCATAAAAAAAGATGTATTTTAGGTACGTTACCAATTCATTCATGCAGTCGTGGATTGAAGTGAAATGATAACTTTTATATCCAAAATTGTATTTATTTTAATGATTATATTTTAAGAACAAAACAGTTTGCATACATACAATTCAATAATAATATCATCTAAGTATATACAAAAAACATCTTGGGTTGTACTCCTTTTGTTAAGGATTTTAAAAAATTAACTCTGTGTTAATTCTATGATTATTTAAATTATAATTATATTAATGAATAATAAAAATTAAAGCGAAGAAGAAAGTTTCTTTGTGAAATGTTAAAAAGTTAACTTTCATACTTCTCAGCAGATTCATCTACAGGTGTGACTCTAATCCTGTACGGTCCTGCTTGCGAAAGAGACCAGGACGTGTGTACACAATGCAATATATAAATTTTAGTATATAAAAATAAATATTGCTAGTTACCACCTTTTCTCTGTAAATAAAACTTCCTATCTATAAATATTCCATTGAAAATGGGATTAGGAATTGAAATGAAAATGATCAAATTAATATTAGAAACAAAATTTCAAATGTTATATCAAGGTTGTACAAAATTTGAAATACCGCGTGAGAACGCCCTTGCAGTCTTGGAATAATTTTTAACGCTTTGTCAAATGTTTTAATTTTTGTTCGCTCCTGACGAGGACAAAATATTTTTGTCGAAACGTCGAGACAATAAAAAAGATTTACTGGTCGAAGTGTCTTTAATTTGAATAACTAAATATTCCATGTTGTAAATCAGTAATCATATTATAGTATTAGCATTATTATATTATGTTGATTGTAGATATTGCCAGAAATTTCTTTCTTTTGTACACAGTTCTCTGTACTCGTTAAGATTTAAGTATTTAATTTGTTATTAGAATGTTTAAACTCTTACAAAATATTTTTCTCTTTTAATAATAATGATAAATGAAACATTTTCATGTAAATATTTGATGGCAATGTTTTTTTTTGACTCGCTTTTTTTACTTGTTAATATCATATGACTATTCTTTACGGCCTAAAATTATTTTAAATATGGTCATAACCAAAAATGTACATAGCTTGTAAGTGTAAATAATACATCGGCAGCTTGGCGAATGTTATGTACCGATAGATGGCGGGCGCGCTAGGCGGGAAGTTTGTAAACAATAGTCGCCATCTTGAGGGGTGTAGCCGATCGCCAGCCGTTTGGGTCTCTGACATTACTTCCTTAATTTACCATTATTTTTATCCATTTAACTTAGTTTACCTCTATTTCTTTTTATCCCTCAAACTATTTAACTATTTAAAGTCATCTAATAAATTATCATTTTATTCTACCCAAACGTCACCTTCACATTACTGTCACAATATTTATAAACAAATGTAAAGGCATACATGTATGACAGCGCAAGTGTCCCTAGGGGGACATAGCGCTTTAAATTGAAATAAATAGTGGTAACATTATCATTTAAAACTATTTATTACAATCAACTTGTGTTGTAATTACCTAATTCTATGTCAGTTCGTGGTCTCCAGTGGCTTTTATCTATCTTGAGATCTTTATTTCAACGTAGCTTCCTATACAGAGCATCTTCTAAATTCTTGCCCCATCTATCGGAATAAATATCAACTATTCTCGTTGATTTTTTAATAGTTGAAAATAGTTGATATTTATTCCAATAGATCTCGCAAGCCATCAGCAACTTTATTCAGTTGCACGATAAGAAGATGCCTTTTTCTTAATTTGTGAACCTTATCCCAGTACAATGTCACATTTGTACTATCTATATTTTTGTATTCCTCTTTTTCTATTCATTTTCTGCTATAAGTAAAATATTTTTTATCAATTAGATATTCTTAATATATTCAAATAATATCGAATACTCATTTCTAGATGTCTCAAGAAACCTATTGTAGCAAATATTTGGTCGTTGAGGTACAGCCTGCACCACGCTGACAAATACCAACAGCCCGAAACGCGTAAAAATGTTTTTTTTAGACAAAATAACAAAGCCTCCGAGGTTGTGTTTCTTTTTTATTTTATAACGTTTGATACTCTAGCTTTCGGGTATGGTGGCCCTTCTACAGGAGCAACGCGAATGGTGGTGAATCGTTAGTAGCTGCTATATATTTACCTAATATATTTACATCTTTACAAATTTTTCATAAAAGAACTATTGATTTCTTGATATATGCTAAGTATCCAGACTATTTACATCTTTCTAAACTAAGGTAAAAACTATTATATAATAATTTAACTTATGAGATTTGAATTAGCTATGGAACAGAGTTATGAAACAAGAGTTACTGTATTAAATATGGGGAAGTGTACATTTTTAAATTGCTATTTATGAGTTCTGTGTATGATTCTGGAATTTCAATGTGCCTATTGATGCTTGCGTGTTTTAATGATAAAAAAGCTTCTAAGCATCAAGCTTCTAAGCCCCTAGCATCAATAGGCACATTGAAATTCCAGAATCATACACAGAACTCATAAATAGCAATTAAAAAATGTACACTTCCCCATATTTAATACAGTAACTCTTGTTTCATAACTCTGTTCCATAGCTAATTCAAATCTCATAAGTTAAATTATTATATAATAGTTTTTACCTTAGTTTAGAAAGATGTAAATAGTCTGGATACTTAGCATATATCAAGAAATTAATAGTTCTTTTATGAAAAATTTGTAAAAATGTAAATATATTAGGTAAATATATAGCAGCTACTAACGATTCACCACCATTCGCGTTGCTCCTGTAAAAGGGCCACCATACCCGAAAGCTAGAGTATCAAACGTTATAAAATAAAAAAGAAACACAACCTCGGAGGCATTTTTATTTTGTCCTAAAGATATCGCAGAGGTTATAATATTGGAAAAAATGGGTTGTTTAAATACTAAGAAACAAACTTAAGTCAACGTTAAGTTGATATTTATTCCACTCTATGGCGCTCTGCCATCTAAAATGCATATTTAAGCGGTCAGGATATACCTTTTCATATTTTATTAGCCATTATATTTTATAAATTTAATTGCCATCTATCGATAAAATTTGTAACAAATTTCTAGCAATTTGTTTTTTTTTTCAATAATATCATCAAATTTCATCTCTACAGACCTTACTGCAATGATATAAGTTATTGAATGAGAGGTCTTAGCTCATCAGTAATGAACCCTCTCAGCGGTTTCGCCAAATTAATCTCTAGACCGCTCTACTATTGTATTGGATTGGTTTTGGGATATACCCTGCATTTTCTATGGAAGGCAGCTTAGGGGTGTTTACTGAACCTATGGACATATGCTTATAGGTCTGTAGTGGAACATACATATAATTTCAAGGTATTGCATCGAGCAAAGCTCTTCCGCAAATATGGTTTCATAACAAATATACATTAAGAAAAAGGTATCTCTTTATATGGCAACTATCGTTGATTTTTAATAGTAGAGAATAGTATATATTTAGCAACTTTCAGTTACACGATAAGGAGATGTATTTTTCTTAATTTTGAACCTTATCCCAGTATAATGTCACATTTGTACTATCTTTTCACAAATATACATTAGTATCTTTAATTTACAAATTTAATTGCCATTATTTTAATATTTTTTTGATGATTTTCAACAGGCACATCGATTTTATTTTTATATATGGCCATAATTTATTCATTCGTATAATTCGTATAATTGTCGTATAATAACCCTATAATTATTCGTTATTGTTTCCCAAAGAGCATCTGCACGTTGATATTTGAATCTCTCCAATATAACAACAACAAGAAGAAGAAAAAGCTTTATTAAAACCCTATAGTCTTATACGGATTCTCCAAGCACAGAAATGCAGGGTACATACAAGAATAACTGCAATAACAACAACAAAAGTCTCTGTCAAGACCCCTTGGTCCTATACAGCTTCTCCGAGTGAAGCTATCCAATATTACAATACGAATAACAACAAAAAGCTTTATTAAGACCCTATAGTCTTATACGGATTCTCCAAGCACAGAAACGCAGGGTACACACAAGAATAACTGCAATAACAACAACAAAAGTCCTTGTCAAGACCTCTTGGTCCTATACAGCTTCTCCGAGTGAAGCTATCCAATATTACAATAACAACAAGAAAAAGCTTTATTAAGACCCTATAGTCTTATACGGATTCTCCAGACACAGAAATGCAGGGTGCATACAAGAATAACAGCAATAACAACAACAAAAGTCCCTGTCAATACCTCTTGATCGTATACAGCTTCTCCTAGTGAAGCTATCCAATATTACAATAGGAATAACAAGAAAAAGCTTTATTAAGACCCTATAGTCTCATACGGATTCTCCAGACACAGAAATGCAGGGTACATACAAGAATAACTGCAATAACAACAACAAAAGTCCCTGTCAGGACCTCTTGGTCTTATACAGCTTCTCCTAGTGAAGCTATCCAATATTACAATACGAATAACAACAAAAAGCTTTATTAAGACCCTAAAGTCTTATACGGATTCTCCAGACACAGAAATGCAGGGTACATACAAGAATAACAGCAATAACAACAACAAAAGTCTCTGTCAAGACCTCTTGGTCCTATACAGCTTCTCCGAGTGAAGCTATCCAATATTACAATACGAATAACAAGAAAAAAACTTTATTAAAACCCTATAGTCTTATTCGGATTCTCCAAGCACAGAAATGCAGGGTACATACAAGAATAACTGCAATAACAACAACAAAAGTCTCTGTCAAGACCTCTTGGTCCTATACAGCTTCTACGAGTGAAGCTATCCAATATTACAATACGAATAACCAGAAAAAGCTTTATTAAGACCCTATAGTATTTTACGGATTATCCAGGCACAGAAATGCAGGGTACATACAAGAATAACAGCAATAACAACAACAAAAGTCTCTATCATGACCTCTTGGTCCTATACAGCTTCTCCGAGTGAAGCTATCCAATATTACAATAGGAATAACAAGAAAAAACTTTATTAAAACCCTATAGTCTTATACGGATTCTCCAAGCACAGAAATGCAGGGTACATACAAAAATAACTGCAATAACAACAACAAAAGTCTCTGCCAAGACCTCTTGGTCCTATAGAGCTTCTCCGAGTGAACCTATCCAATATTACAATGCGAATAACCAGAAAAGCTTTATTAAGACCCTATAGTCTTATACGAATTCTCCAGACACAGAAATGTAGGGTACATACAAGAATAACACCAATAACAACAACAAAAGTCCATGTCAAGACCTCTTGGTCCTATACAGCTTCTCCTATGAAGCTATCCAATATTACAATACGAATGACTAAGGGAAAGGGGAAAAGAATTATAAATCGACTTTTCTAATTAACTTTTCTAAAGATGATAAGGACTCACATGGAATAAGCTAAAAGCTGAAATACCATTGGGAACTGCCTAGACATTACTTTAAAGCGTAAACTATAGGATAAAAAATCAGCCTAAATATAAATTCTTTAGGCATAATATAGAGAGTATGAAAAATAGTACAAATGTTGATATTGTACTGGGATAAGGTGCATAAATTATGAAAAAGGCATCTCCTTATCGTGCAACTGAAAGTTGCTGACGGCTTGCGCCATCTATCGGAATAAATGTCAACTATTCTCGTCGATTTTTAATTATTCCAGAATTGGCCAAATACCCATTCTTGATTAATCAAGAAAAGCTAACCACGGACGCGTTTCGGGCTGTTGGCCCTCATCAGTGTGGTTCAAGCTGTACCTCAACGACCAAAAAACAGGTCATTCAGGCATCCTGAAAAATCATCAAACGGGTAGCGGAGGCCAGAATTGCGTGAGACCGATAGATGGCGCAAGCCATCAGCAACTTTCAGTTGCACGATAAGGAGATGCCTTTTTCATAATAATATAGAGAGGTTTCAATTTATTTTTATATATTACTTCATTATTACAAATGATATATTTACAAAATATTAGGCACAAATATATTAAATTTAAAATAGCTTATAACACAAGTATGTTTATAATCTCTTTCACTGGAAGGTTGTATAGACATAGTTTCATTTTTCAATTATTTAATTGAGAACAGAATGTGCTACGAGTTGAATATATATATACTCTGTCAACTCATGAGTATCATTTATATTTTTCCTATTATTTCCTTTCATATTATCATTAAAAATTAAAAAATGTTGATTCTTGAATTATTATTTTTTTAGTTTGCTATTTAAAATAATAAAAACAAAAAGTTGGTATTGGTTGTGATAAATAATTTACATATTTACAAGTGTATTTCTACTCTCCATCTATAAGAAGGTATGAGAAAGGTGGGGTTGTTCTTTATTCAGGGGGCCATTGAAATCACACCAAGTTGCTTGTTTAGACCACACTAGTGTAGTATACTTTGGAGAACTCTGTATGGCAGGGAATGCCAAAATTAGGGGACCTAAAAAATCCATACCCAAGCCATACCCAGTTGCTATTTTATACTACATCAGTCTAGTATACTAGGGTGGTTAGTTACAGCAGTTAGTTACAGCTCTCGGGGTTCGAAAGCCTTCCAGTTTAAAGAGGTTATAAATAGACTTGTAAAACGACATTCGAAAATTATCCCGCATGTGTTTCTTTTCAACGAAAAATCAAAATTTATTTTAAGGAGAAATAACGATTATTTCTAACCTTAGGGATGAAGTATGAAAGGATGAAATGTGAAGAGTAATGATAAACGGAAAAATAAAAGTGTCCAGGGATTTTTCCGTTTATAATTACTCTTCACAATTCAACTCCCGACGTTAATGTATAGGGGGTTTTAGATGAACACCTTTTTTCCGTTTCATAAAGAGTAAAATGTATGGAAGGTAAAATATATAATTATATATTAAAGTCTGGCATAAATATATTATCAGTTAATAATTAATTTTTAAAATGAAGAAAGAACTTTGAATAATTATTTGAAATAACAAACAGTATTGAATTATTAAATATATATTTAAAAAAAACTTTTTTTTAAGTAAATAGTTAATTAAAATATATAATAAATTATCAGTGAATTAATAATTAAATATATTCGTGAATATATATATATATCAAATTGACCACGCTGGTGTTAATATATCATTGTAGGAAATCAATATGGGGCGATGTGATATATTACCTCTTCTACTTGTATCTCAGGGACAAAGTCAACCACGGCCAAGGTGAGGACACAAGCTTGTACTTGTATCTCAGGCACAAAGTCAACCACAGCCTAGGTGAGGACACAAGCTTGTACTTGTATCTCAGGCACAAAGTCAACCACAGCCTAGGTGAGGACACAAGCTTGTACTTGTATCTCAGGTACAAAGTCAACCACGGCCTAGGTGAGGACACAAGCTTGTACTTGTATCTCAGGTACAAAGCCAACAACGGCCTAGGTGAAGACACAAGCTTGTACTTGTATCTCAGGTACAAAGTCAACCACGGCCTAGGTGAAGACACAAGCTTGTACTTGTATCTCAGGTACAAAGCCAACAACGGCCTAGGTGAGGACACAAGCTTGTACTTGTATCTCAGGTACAAATTCAACCACGGCCTAGGTGAGGACACAAGCTTGTACTTGTATCTCAGGTACAAAGTTAACCACGGCCTAGGTAAAGACACAAGCTTGTACTTGTATCTCAGGTACAAAGTCAACCACGGCCTAGGTGAGGACACAAGCTTGTACTTGTATCTCAGGTACAAAGTCAACCACGGCCTAGGTAAGGACACAAGCTTGTACTTGTATTTCAGGTACAAAGCCTTTTCATCTCCTAACAACTGACATTTCTGATAAAAATATATAAAAAGAATGTCTGAGGAAATAAATGAAATAATAAAGTTCCAATTTATTACTTTTTAAATTTTGGTAAAAAAATTTTGATTTACTTTTTATTTGCTATTTTATTTTTTTTTTGTAAGGGGGGGGGGGGGAGGGGGTGGTTTTAGGGAGAGGGACACAACGTTGCTCCAGCTCGCGGCGCGGGGCCATCGAGGTCGGTGGGTCTGACCGGGGCTCCGGAGGTCGACGGGGCGGGAGACGGAGGCGGATCACAACGGGGACAGGCGGCGGGGTGCCCAAGGAGGAAGGGGGACTCGCGACGGGCGGGACGGCCGCAGGAAGCGCCGCACCGAAGGCTTGCCCAAGGCGTCCGGTTGATGTCCGCCGGGGGCTGCTCCTGCAGGCAAACACCGTGACACATCAACACCATGTTCTATAGGGAAATTTAGAAAGTCAAGAGTCGAAGACAAGATCTAGGTTTGCTTACCCCGCAGCCGCCCGGGACCCGCCGCTGGGCGTCTGTCCACTGGTTCTTCCTCCTGGGCATCTTGATGGTGGTAGAGAGCTGATGGTGGTTTGCTTCCCCACCGTCTTGTCCGCCGTTGCTTTGCTCCACCCCAGGGAGTCGAGGGGACGGTGGACGGGATGGTAGCCACTCCCCGGGAATGGAGCAGGCGTCTTCCTCCTTCCGTCTCCAGGCCTGGATGGTGATGGTTTGGCTGCCTCCGTCGATTGAGCTCCTCGGCCAGACTGGGGCCTCGGGGAGCTACGTCGCTCCCCTCCACCGGGCCCCGGGGATAATCATCAACCCGGGGCACCTCTTCACCGCGATGACCCTTTCTTTTATGAGATGGTTATCATTGCGCCGCGGCTGGGCTTGTGGTTTGAGTTTGCGATCACGGTGCACCCTCTCCCAGCAGTTACCCATATCGAATTGATTTGTTTCCCAATTGTTGTAAAGTCCTCACTTTGTAAAAACTCCATAAATTCGTAAATTGGACCGTTTTCATAAACTCAATATTCACTGAATACCTATAGATATTTAATGATTTTTTATTTGATATCCTTGCTCGGTTTTCCTTTTCGAAGAAAGAATCAAATTGTTTGATACTCCAAGTATAAGGTTTTTGTCTTGCAATATGTTCGATATTGACGCCATTTTCTCTCAAGATCGTCTGTCTGGAGACGGAGATTCATGATTGTCATTATCTGAATATTCTTCTGTTTTAAGTACAATCTTCATGATTGCTATTATCGAAAGATTCATCTGTCTTAAGTACAATCTTCATGATTGCTATTATCGAAAGATTCATCTGTCTTAAGTACAATCTTCATGATTGCTATTATCGAAAGATTCTTCTGTCTTAAGTACAATCTTCATGACTTCTATTATCGAAAGATTCTTCTGTCTTAAGTACAATCTTGATGATTTCTATTATCGAAAGATTATTCTGTCTTAAGTACAATCTTGATGATTTCAATTATCGAAAGATTCTTCTGTCTTAAGTACAATATTCATTATTTCTATTATCGAAAGATTCTTCTGTCTTAAGTACAATATTCATGATTTCTATTATCGAAAGATTCTTCTGTCTTTTTTTTTTTTTAAGTACAATATTCATGATTTATATTATCGAAAGATTCTTCTGTCTTAAGTACAATCTTCATGATATCTATTATCGAAAGATTCTTCTGTCTTAAGTACAATCTTCATGATTTCTATTATCGAAAGATTCTTCTGTCTTAAGTACAATCTTCATGATTTCTATTATAGAAAGATTCTTCTGTCTTAAGTACAATATTCATGATTGCTATTATCGAAAGATTCTTCTGTCTTAAGTACAATATTATTATTTCTATTATCGAAAGATTCTTCTGTCTTAAGTACAATCTTCATGATTTCTATTATCGAAGAGTTTTTCTGTCTTAAATACAATCTTCATGATTGCTATTATCTAAAGATTCTTCTGTCTTAACTACAATCTTCATGATTGCTATTATCGGAAAGTTCTTCTGTCTTAAGTACAATCTTCATGATTTTTGCAATTATCTAAATATTCTTCTGTCTCTTAAGTACAATCTTCATGATTGATATTATCTGAAGATTCTTCTGTCTTAAGTACAATCTTCATGATTGCAATTATCTAAAGATTCTTCTGTCTTAAGTACAATCTTCATGATTGCAATTATCTAAAGATTCTTCTGTCTTAAGTACAATCTTCCTGATTGCTATTATCGAAAGATTCTTCTGTCTTGAATACATTTTTGGTTATTGCAATTTATCTATTTACAAGATTAGAAACTTAATTTAGGTCAGTTTTGATTATAGCAGAGGTACTTCACTTTCTAATTCTGAGACTAGGAATCTGTCTGTTTGACGAATTAAAGAAATCTAGGGTGTAGTCCTGAAGGTTCTATTGTTTTAGAATACAAACGTATTTATTGTCACGTTATAGAAGACAAGTATTCTAAAAGTTCGAATTGAAAAAAAAAATAATTAATTAAACTTATATATTGGAAAATGTGTCAATTAATTTTACAAGTGATGATAATCTACAAGCATGGTAAGGGGGTGATGACTAGGCAAATATTTATGATGATAAACTGACAACAGAGTATTTACAATAAATATTCTGTGACAATATTATTGTCTCTAGTATATACACATGGTACAGGCTTTAATAATCAAGGTGGATAGAAGTTGGCGACTGCTTTTATTGTAAGTGACGGCACAATATGTCTACACCATGTAGAAATAAGTTCGACTTTTGCACTCACACCTGTGTCAGATTCCCGCTTTGAACTTGCACTCTCTTGTGATGCCTGCAGGAATGGATTTCTAACGCTGCATATGACTGGTACAGAGCAGGAGGGACAAGTTCTGTCATCCTAAGAGAACAACAGTCTTTGATTTCCAGACTTAAGTCTGGTCATCTACGGACAATAACAGAATGGTTGCAAGGTTTTCCCACTATGTACTAAGTGTCAACCTGCAACCCCAAAACATATTATTGACTGTATTGACTCATCCATTGATGAGCTCTACTCATCCTCAGCAGACACCATCAACAAGTTTTACAAGCTTGATACCCTGATATGATTGAGTGGAGATAAGAAAGAAGGAGAAGACTCTCTAGTGAGGTTCGGATTTTGCAAGAATCGGGGGCCAATTTGCAATTTATTTGTAATAAAAAAAGTGCCCCAGGATTCAATACCGTATCTTGGCTGTCGAAAACCGATTGTTTTTACCACTCGTCCATTCTAGAGAAGGCCAAGAATTCCCGGAAAACTTGCACAGTTATATAGAAACTATGCAGCGCTGTTTGTTTATACAAAATGTAATGCCTTGAAAAAGGTTGGCTTAAACCAACCCAAATATTGGCAAATAAATCTTTGTTGTTGTTGTTGTTGTTGTCGTGTCCAATGAAGAGCCTCAGATGTCTCCATACATCTCTATCACAGCAATGTTCTCTATCTAGGGTGTGTAAAGCTGCTGCTACTCTGAGTCCATATCAATTTTCCTCTTCATTGGAAAATGGGTGCCGTTGCCACATTAGTCACCTTGGAAACGAACCAGAATTTGTTCAAATATTTCAAGGGTCCAGGTAGGACCGCAGGAAGCTGTGATCAGATTTCTCTCCCCCCCAAAATCTTTCATTCAATCCAAAATATATATATTTTTTAGTAAGTTATAAGATTATAAACTCAAAAGGAGCTTTTAAAGGAAATCCCTACAATCGAAAGTTGATGTCTACATATCTATTGAAAAACACAGCCACATCAAGCCACATCTTTTCGTTGAAAAGAAACACATGCGGGATAATTTTCGAATGTCGTTTTACAATCACAAGCTGCATTATATTATATTGTATTATAAATACTCTTGTTTTAAGATGTTTTTTTTTCAATTTTAATATATTGTTTTATAATTCATTAGCGCGCCATCTGTTATCAAAAATCGAAACTATTATAGACTCGTATGATTCGATTATATCAGTAGATCAGTAGAAATTGTTTATTTTTAAAAGAAAATCATACGCTACGTCTATAATACTTTCGAATTTTGATATATTGTTTTATGTATTGGATGGTTAGGATAATGCATCACACTTATTTTCAGCACAACCGCTTGTTCGGCGGTACATATACTAAAATTGGAACGATACAGAGAAGATTAGATTGTTGTTGTTGTTGTTGTCGTGTCCAATGAAGAGCCTCAGATGTCTCCATACATCTCTATCACAGCAATGTTCTCTATCTAGGGTGTGTAAAGCTGCTGCTGCTCTGAGTCCATATCAATTTTCCTCTTCATTGGAAAATGGGTGCCGTTGCCACATTAGTCACCTTGGAAACGAACCAGAATTTGTTCAAATATTTCAAGGGTCCAGGTAGGACCGCAGGAAGCTGTGATCAGATTTCTCTCCCCCCCAAAATCTTTCATTCAATCCAAAATATGTTTTTTTTTTAGTATGTTATAAGATTATAAACTCAAAAGGAGCTTTTAAAGGAAATCCCTACAATCGAAAGTTGATGTCTACATATCTATTGAAAAACACAGCCACATCAAGCCACATCTTTTCGTTGAAAAGAAACACATGCGGGATAATTTTCGAATGTCGTTTTACAATCACAAGCTGCATTATATTATATTGTATTATAAATACTCTTGTTTTAAGATGTTTTTTTTTAATTTTAATATATTGTTTTATAATGCATTAGCGCGCCATCTGTTATCAAAAATAGAAACTATTATAGACTCGTATGATTCGATTATATCAGTAGATCAGTAGAAATTGTTTATTTTTAAAAGAAAATCATACGCTACGTCTATAATACTTTCGAATTTTGATATATTGTTTTATGTATTGGATGGTTAGGATAATGCATCACACTTATTTTCAGCACAACCGCTTGTTCGGCGGTACATATACTAAAATTGGAACGATACAGAGAAGATTAGCATGGCCCCTGCGCAAGGATGACTCGCAAAATCGTGAAGCGTTCCACTTATATTTATACTAAACTGATTTTATTTTAAATAAGTTTGACTTGTTATTTACAACAATGGCGTGAAATCGTTTCTAAATGAAAATATTTTAATTATTTTATAAATATATATGACAAAGCCCCTATATTTAAATTTCTTTCTGTAAATTTAATTTGAATAATATTTAACGAGGATATGTAAAATTGATAAGTCAAATTGAAAAAAAATGTCTCAACCATTCAATTGAAAACAGAAAACAAAGTCAATAATGATTATCAAAAGCATCTATGGTATTATTATAAATTTAACCATCTATTAAAGATATGAATTCCTAAAACACATTTTGATCAAATGAAATTCATTAAGAAAAATGTATATAGCTTTCGATTTTAATAAGAAATAAAAATTGTGATTATTAAGACAATAATTGAATAGAAGATTATATAAAATGTTCTTAGGAGAAAAATGTGTTTCATATATTAGAGATCTGAGGAAAACCAAGTATTTTACTATGGCTCAAAAATATCTGCTGATATTTATAATGATTTGATTCAAATATTTGGAAAAAGGAAACTGTACCTCTCAATAAACAATTACCTGTTATGTAAATATGTATTGAAGAAGTCAGGTAAGACTTTCTTTAATCGTTCTAACATCCTCACAACTCTGAAATCTCAAAAAACTAACCTACAGGAATCCAAATATTTTATAAATTACCCTATATTACCATAAAATTCCTGAATATTTACCGTTAATACATTCAATATATTATTGGGTGATATAAATAAATATATATATTGAAAATAAAGAAAGCATATCTTGACCAGGAGCCCATGTGCTTTTTAGAAGGCAGAGCGCTATCTGGTGAAACAGAAATCAACTAAACATTGATTTAACCTGTTCCCTGATATGTGGCCAACCCAATTTCTTCATAAATCAAGAAAAGCCATCCACGAACGCGTTTCGCGCTGTTGGCGCTCGTCAGCATGGAGTATACAGCATATATATATATGTGATATCTTGGGACCTCTGGGACCAGTGTTACCTGATGCTAGACGAACCTCGATGTCAATTCTACCGTGCAGTCGTGGTGGAAGGCGACACAGCTGGGCCAAAGGTGAAATAAACACACAATGATTCCACTAAGAAGCGTCTGAACGTCAAGAAGGAATGGGACGAGGAGATTTCTGGCAGGAAAGGGTTTAGTTACCTCTATAGAAGCGGCCTGCGCGGACTGGGGCTGAAACAAAGACTAACTAAGGACTGACTAACTGAGGCTTGGGGCTTCCTTTTTATAGCTTCAGGGTCCAGGCAGGTCACTACCCTTTTCTGACGTAAACGGGGGGGGGGGGGGGGGGGGGAAGTTGCATCATCCAGGAGGGCCACGAACTCGTAAAATTTGGACTGGGCTTGCTAGGCCTACTCTCCTATTCTCACCTAAGCCTGATTAATTTTAACGTTAATTTTCTCCTGTTATTCTCCATTCCTTCTATCTGTACAGTTGCTATACTTTATTAGAGTCTTACGCGGTACAGATTGATATTATTAGATGCTTTCTATTTGCAGTAAATAATAAGTAATATACAGTCACGTGGGGGAACATGTGGTAGTAGATATATGGAATATTAACAACAATTCCATGGTCTTAAATCATCACAGATGGCCCCGGATGTGAAAGGGTTCATATGGAGAGATTTAAGAGAGCGGAATAGGAAGACTGTTATTGAGGAAGTAATTTTTAAAAATTAATTAAAATGAGTTGGTATATAACATGGGGTTGATTTCTGTATATCCATAAGAGATAATGAGGTATAAACAACTAATACTAATCATACAAGTAAAAATAAAAATATGAATAAAAGATTTAATAGAGAACATATAATGTTTATAGGTAAAAATATAAATGATTGGATGGGTAAATCATGACCTCTTCGTGATGGGCTTATAAAAGGTTGAGGGGTTAGTTATGTTCAGGATGAGGCAATGTTACCTTGACTCAAGTCCCAAACCATTTAATGTGCACGACGCGGAAAGCCTAGGCCATGTTTCACATGTAAATTTAAGGACCTAATAAAGTTACAGTACCACAATCGAATAGTAAGATAAGGGCGATTGTTATGGGTTTTATTAATTAGTCGTTAAGACGTACGCATGCAGGATAAATCAGGGCGAAGATTAGTGACCAGAAATCAAAGTTTTAATTGGAGTCGTCAGGGGCTTAGCGAGAAAAAGAGTAAAAAAAAGATGTGCCAGCGTGTGGCATGAGAGTGCCCTGGAATATATTTTTAAAAAATACAATTTGCACGTGTCCAAGCCAGAAGTTGGGATAGGTAAATCTGGGGAACGGTGTGTCAATATTGTTAATTACGAAATCAAAGTAGGTCCAGTCTAGCCTGCGAAGGAGTTAAAAGTTCCTGCGCAAAAGGAATGTTAGTATTTATTAAGAAGTAACCTTTAAAGTGGTTGATTAAGAGGTTATTGAAGATTGCCCTGTTTTTAGATCATGATTTTTAGTTCGATTATAAAAGAATATGTAATTGATATATGAAATTGCGAAATTAAGGCTTTGCATATACTTTGCATATGCTTACCACTGGTGGGGGGACACGAGAGACTTACCAGCGACCCTACATCCTGGGGCCAACACAAAAGCGTATTTACATCCAACCTCCCCAGGAAACGGGACCACAGCAGTCGGCGACTCCCACATCGGCCAGCAAGGGAATCCGGCGAAAGCGCCATCTATTGGCGGAGATTGCAACCGTTTAGAGGCCTTACACGTAACAATATTTACTCTTCATTGTTGGCTTTTTATCTTACATTTATTCTTCATTGTTGGCTTTTTATATTACATTTACTCTTTATTGTTGGCTTTTATCTTACATTCATTCTTCATTGTTGGCTTTTTATATCATATTTACTCTTCATTGTTGGCTTTTTATCTTACATTCATTCTTCATTGTTGGCTTTTTATATTATATTCTGACCAAAATCTATCTGTGAACTTCACACAGTGAACTTCACACAGACAGAATAAGGCAATTATATAAGTAGATTTACTCTTCTTTGTTGGCTTTTTATCTTACATTCATTCTTCATTGTTGGCTTTTTATATTACATTTACTCTTCATTGTTGGCTTTTTATCTTACATTCACTCTTCATTGTTGGCTTTTTATATTATATTTACTCTTCATTGTTGGCTTTTTATCTTACATTTATTCTTCATTGTTGGCTTTTTATATTACATTTACTCTTCATTGTTGGCTTTTTATCTTGCATTCATTCTTCATTGTTGGCTTTTTATATCATATTTACTCTTCATTGTTGGCTTTTTATCTTACATTCATTCTTCATTGTTGGCTTTTTATATTATATTTACTCTTCATTGTTGGCTTTTTATCTTACATTTATTCTTCATTGTTGTCTTTTTATATTATATTGTTGCGTGTTTACCCTCTGGTTCTTTGCGACAACGCCGCTTCTTCCTTCGTGGATCACCCGCTCAGGCTTCCGTTGCTCTTCCCCGCGGCTTTTCCCCGCGGGCCACCCAAGGACGTCCCGAGTTCCACCACCCAAGTGGATACTCTCTTCTTCTGGCAGTATCTCTCGACCTTACCACTGGTGGGGGGACACGAGAGACTTACCAGCGACCCTACATCCTGGGGCCAACACAAAAGCGTATTTACATCCAACCTCCCCAGGAAACGGGACCACAGCAGTCGGCGACTCCCACATCGGCCAGCAAGGGAATCCGGCGAAAGCGCCATCTATTGGCGGAGATTGCAACCGTTTAGAGGCCTTACACGTAACAATATTTACTCTTCATTGTTGGCTTTTTATCTTACATTTATTCTTCATTGTTGGCTTTTTATATTACATTTACTCTTTATTGTTGGCTTTTATCTTACATTCATTCTTCATTGTTGGCTTTTTATATCATATTTACTCTTCATTGTTGGCTTTTTATCTTACATTCATTCTTCATTGTTGGCTTTTTATATTATATTCTGACCAAAATCTATCTGTGAACTTCACACAGTGAACTTCACACAGACAGAATAAGGCAATTATATAAGTAGATTTACTCTTCTTTGTTGGCTTTTTATCTTACATTCATTCTTCATTGTTGGCTTTTTATATTACATTTACTATTCATTGTTGGCTTTTTATCTTACATTCACTCTTCATTGTTGGCTTTTTATCTTACATTCATTCTTCATTGTTGGCTTTTTATATTACATTTACTCTTCAATGTTGGCTTTTTATCTTACATTCACTCTTCATTGTTGGCTTTTTATATTATATTTTTAGATTGAGATTATTAGCTAGTATGTAAAAAAATTAACTCTGTTGAAATTTAATTTTGTATTTATATATAAAATAAAATTAACTCTGTTGATTTTATTCTATTTAATCGATAACAGCGAAGTTACGCATGTTAAAGTTAGGAAAAATATTTTGATGTTAAGCAAAACCTGCTCCATCTCGTTTTACATAAATGTTGAAAATTTGGTCGAAATTGATGCATTGTAACGAAAGTTTTTAGCGAACACCACTTATGAAATTTCCATTTTATTAATATATATATATATATAAACAACAGAAAAAAATAAAAATAAGTGGGTCAGGTGTTGATATTAAAAATAAAGAAGCGTATCCTGACCACGAGCACATTGGGTTGGCCAAATATCACGGAGCAAGTTAAATAAACGTTTAGTTTATTTTTGCTCCACTAGATGGCGCTCGGCCATCTAAAAAGCACATGTGCTCGTGGTCAGGATATATTCTCTTTATTTTTAATATATATATATATATAATTAAAAAGGCATATATTGGATCAAAATATCATTTATTTTACCAATATTTCAGTTGGCTGAACGCTAACCTTTATCAAGGTGCTTTAACATTTTAATGTGTGTCAACAACAAACCTGTTGTTGTTGACACACTTTAAAATGTTAAAGCACCTTGATAAAGGTTGGCGTTAAGCCAACTGAAATATTGGTAAAATAAATGATATTTTGATCCAATATATGCCTTTTTAATTAAAAATTTATTTATGGATTGCTCTATTTTCAAAATATATATGTGGTGTTGAAAATGTTCCTGTAGGATGAATGTTGTGTTGCAATTTGATCCTGTCGAATGTATGTCGTAATGAGTAGTGTGACACGTTGGTTAGATGCAGCAGTCGTGGTGGCCACAATGATCAGTGATTACAGGCGTGAATGGGATTGCACAAAAGGACGAGGCATGTTGAATGTGAACTCAGAGATACCAAGACCAAGTGAGTGACCAGCACCGATATAGGGAGGTCTGATCTATTCTAGAGCTCGGGAGGAACTGGTGGTAATTCGACTATTTTTTTCGGACCGACGGTGTAATCGGAGCCCTTTCTCCTGTCTGGGCTCCGGCGCGGGGAGAAGCTGACTCCCTCGCTATGTAGGATCACTGGCGGTGGATCTCCTTGAGTTTTGAACTCTTTGGTCTTCGCTCTGTGTGTGCGCGATTGGGAGCGTCTTTGCCGAACGCGTCATGAAATACCAAGGTGTACACACATCAGTAACACCCTCACCGCCTCCGCGCGGTTCCCCGTGTCAACCTCGTACCTCAGAGGTCCCTGATTCGTCGGCAGATTCAGGGAGTACTGGGAACTAAGGGTACGAGGGCCAAAGGGGAAGTCCTATTGGAACGTAGGACGGGTTTAACCAAGTCCGAACGGGAGGACAGCAACCTGGTTAAGTAACTCTCGAAGACGTCTGAGTCAACTCCACTGAGCTAGTCCATAAAGGCGGGCACGAGGGGTCATACCAAATGGCCGCTTGGTGCATGCAGAATGCATCATTCCTTTGGCTGGGTGACTGGAGGATGTAACCGGGATGCAAGAACCACAGGAGTCTATATCATCCCTGGCTCTGCTTTTGCAGGCCGAATCTCTTTTCTATCTGTCTGGGCACCGGCTGTCACTCAATCTAATTTTATTATTTCGTTTTGTATTACATGATGGTCAAACTGACGAGTTGGATTGTGTCTACAGTTTTGGTTGTTATACTATAGCTATATTACATATGGGGATATAAGTATATATTCAAATATATTACAACATATATATATTAAAAAGAAAAATGGCATAGTCTGTCCGCTTAAATAGACATTTTTTCTATTCATTTCCTTTTTATTTACATATATAATAATGACATTTATTCACATTTACATAATTTACATATACAATTATAAAAAATACCAATACATTCCTAATATATTTGGAATCAATTACACTCACAAAAAACTAATTGATAATATATATTCATAAAAAAAACGTATCTATTGAAAACCCGTTAAAAACTTTTCAACCATACGATCCATTTAGAGGAGAGAATAAAACAAATATCAATAAAAGGAGCTCAATCTCTTTAGAAAAAAAAAAAAGAACAAACGATAAGAAAATGGAGTATATCGCATTCCATTTTATTGCCTCTCGGAGAATGAAATCTTCTGGGGAAGTGTAAAGGTCACCCAGGCATTGATTGTCAATAGCCTTGTTTGTCGTTAGCTTTGCTTGGGAGCGGTCGATGAAGCCTTCATTAACCATGGCTTCCATAATTACATAGTTACTCTACTTTGACCCTTTTTTTAAAGTCAAAAAAACTCGCATGAAAATACCGATCTATAAATTCAATTAGAGAGAATACTATACATTCTCTTTATGTTAAACCAACATTGCAAAGATTTATTACAGAGATTTATTAAAACTTAAAACCTATGAAATGATACAATTGTTATAAATATTTGAAATTATTATAGACGCGTATGATTCTTTTGAAAATTTCAAAAGAATCATACACATCTATAATAGTTCCGAATATTTATAACAGATGGCGAGCTGATGCATCATAATATAATTATTATATTTATAAATTTAATTGCCATCTATCGGCAAAAATTTGTTGCAATTATATTTACAGGCAATGTGTTTATTTACAATAATATCATTAAATATTATATCTCTACAGACTTTACTGCAATGATATAAGTTATTGAATGAGAGATTGAAGATTAATTTGGCGAAACCGCTGAGAGGATTCATCACTGATGAGCCACGCCTTCTCAATTAATAACAATTATCATTGCAGTAAGGTCTGTAGAGATAATATTAAAAATAAATTAGGCATATCCTGACCAGGAGCACAGGTGCTTTACAGAAGGCAGAGCGCCATCTGGTGGAAGAGAAATAAACTAAACATTGATCAGCCTGTTCCCAGAGATAATATTTGATGTAATTATTTAAAAAAAAAACACACACATTGCCAGTAAATATAATTGTTACAAATTGTTATATTAATTGCATATATCTTTAATGTAGGTAGTATAAATATCGCATATGTTACTATTTTCTCAATGTTAACTTTTACTTTAAATTGTATATATATATGGTAATTTAAACCAACAACCCTATATTGTATAATACTTATAACAAGATTGTCATGTTGTATATAGAACCACATCTATAAATAATTATACGCATGATTGACATGTGTCATTGCATCACCATATGTAATGTACTTTGTACAAACTGAGGATGAATAAATAAAACTATGTAATAGATTAAGAGCTGAGTTAAGGCAAGATTGAGAAGTTCAAAAACGTCTAAAATCGAGAGAGAAATCCAACAACCCTAAAGGAATGTGGCAGCCCGTCGCCATTAAGGTCTAAGGATGCAGAATGCCGCAGACGTCCTAAGTCCAAATTATCAGACATCTCCCACCCCCTCCTCGGGAATTCTATATACAGTTACGAGCGTCATTCTTCGTCGCCTGTGTCACGGTTTGCTTTTTTTTTTTGGAATGGCGCCCTCCTATTGGTCGGCTACGATCACGCCACCTTTGCCCCCCCCCCCATTTTGTAACTATTGTGTTGGAGCGGGTCGCTCCTTAAATAAATGCATATATTAGTTAATAACCAAATGGAATCCTCTCTTTCTTTTTCCCAGTAAGAGACGCCTACGGAAGCCAACAGTACATAGACAGATAAAGCACATAGGCTATAGTTATTAACTAACATGTGCATTTATTTAAGGCGCCAAATTATAATTGTAACAAATCGTATTTGAATCAAAACATTCAATCGGGTAAAACACGGGCGTTGCCCGGGTCATTCGGCTAGTGGTATATAAAAACCTCGGTTTTAGCCGAACTTAGACAGTCACTTCACCGTCGGCGTGAGCCCTTGTTGGCTGTAGCCAGATCCACATAATCGCCATGTAAAACAGTAAGAACTCTATATCTCCATCTTGCTCTTAGTTCGACTCCTATCTGTTCATGGAACTTTCCTACTACAGCTGTGTCTCTTCGTTTTGTATGTGTGGACATTCCCAAGCTTTCCACTCTGCCTCGACCACGACTGCCTGTACTCTGTGAGAACTTTTAAAGGTCGTCCAAGGTGCAGAGAGGTACTGGAAAACTCTCCACGCCCTGACTGTCCCTCTCGGTTACTACTGGTTTGACCCCCGGTTGCCACAGCTCATAGCGAGAGTCGACAGGATCATCAACAGAGATAAGTCAACAGGACCTTATCACAGTTAAAGTCGACAGGATGACCACAACGAAGAAGGTAAGAAGCCTGTCCAGATAGAAACGACAAAGAGCAAAGATGGAGGAACCAACCCGCCAGTCCAACGAAACGATCAAGCAATCTCCCCGCCAACAAGAAACTATATATCAGGAGCAAGCAGTCAACACCCCAACGACACTCCAGAAGATCCCGCAAAATAAGCCGGTGAGAAGTTCCCCACCTTCGACCATGCAACGCAACCATCTTCCAGGCGACATGCCACCATCGCCAAACAGAATCCATAAGCTTCTACAAGCTCTACCTGGGACGCCTTCCACGTCATCAGGACAACAACCAAAGACAAAGTCTCCTGACTGAAAAATCATAAAAACTGTGAGTTTTTAAAAAAATCTACCTAACTCTCTCCTCATGCTCACAACTTGATTCTTCATAAATTTAATGTTTATTTTCATTGTAATCATTTTAAATCAATTTTTACCATTTTTATATCATTTCAATTAAAATATTAAAATCTTGTACATCCTCATTTATCAATTTTTGCTTTATTTTAAGTAACTTAAAAAATTTAATTCATTACTTTCAATTTTACATAAGAAAAAAAATCATAACATTTTGTAATTACTCGGATCATAATTCTAAACTTATTTGTGTTTTTTCTTAATATCTTATTTTTATATTAAAACACCAATTTCTTAAACAAATACTCCAAATATTGCAGAAATCATTGTCATGTTCACTATTTTATGTAAACGCCCCATTCACCTTTTTTTTTTTCACTATCACGCCATTTCCCTTTTACAAGGATAATTTTCGCACTGCCATAATCAACGATATATAAAATATATTCAACTTTTAAAAAACCTAGGTGAAACGCATTTTTTTTAATTGCAAAAATCGAAAGATACAATATCTTCAAAATCACAACGAGAAAAGTAACTGTCCTTCCCAAAAACAAGTTAAAAATCCAACATAGTTTCACTCCCTCGTCCTTTATTTTTACATGCATAATTATTAATCATCCACACATCTCTCTCAACAAACTACAACACACTCCCCATCACTTTCTCCAACTGGCCACCATCTATTAGCGCGCGACTTAGCAACAAACCAATCTCGAGCCACACAAGCTCCATATCGTTGCCACTAAACGTGCCACATCCACTAACAGCCAAAATATCTCGATGTGTTTTGTACAACCACCACCTATGACTAGTAAATTTGTTGTTCATGGTGAAACAAGTTAGATGCTGTACCAAAAACAAAGACTTCACGTGACACCTTTCCATTCAATTCCCTCACTCGTGTCACACAGCGCATCACAACAAATTTTCTCACTTAACAGGCCACAAAGACGCCTTCATGCATGTGACACAACTCATCCCAAAGCGTGTCCACGTCGAAAGTCGCACTTTTACTCACATCTAAACCTGACATCATTGAGTAACATTTTTTACTAAGTCCGCAACAACGTCGAAACACAACACTTACGAGCACCTTTAAATACACTACTTTAAAAATATGTGAAATGGAATTGGAACCCAGATTGTCAACAAGTTCTCACCACTCTCAAAGGGAGTTTAACCAGTAAACCAGTACCCTAACGTACATTCAAACCCTCAAAACTGTACTACAACAAGGATTTCCAAAACGTCTGTTATCTGAGAGAGCGCCCGCTTTTACTTCAGAAAAATTTTGCAAATTTCTAATAACACACCCCATTCTGTCACAAGTTTTCCACCCACCTATTTAATGTTCAATGTTGTCCCCCCAGATCTAAAAACTCATCTTAACCCATATCCCGAAATAACTAGAGCTAGAGAGATAGCACGCTCTCGTACCCAAAATAAGCATAAAAAAATATAAAGAAACATTTGATAAGCAGCACAGAACAGCACATTTCGAAGTGAATGATCTTGTTTTGGTCAAAAATTATAAACGTCCCGACACAGGTAAATCAGCACCATATTTTACTGGACCATGCACAGTAATTGAAATAATCTCACCCAATGTCGTTCGAATATATCGCCCCAATTAACCTCTCAATAGAGACAGTGACACTTTACATGTCAATAAATTAAAATATTACACAGAGAATGTTCTGTACATTACACCTCCACAAACCCGATTTATTCAAAACCCACAGCGATTGTCTCAAAATGTATATCTCAGTGAATTCAACCATTTGACTCCAGATATCTTCGAGACGCAACTATTCCGAATTATACCGCCTCAAACTTTCCAGCCATTCCTACATTTATCTATATTAATAAAATGGAAATTTCATAAGTGGACATCACTAAAAACTTTCGTTACAATGCATCAATTTCAACCAAATTTCCAACATTTATGTAAAACGAGATGGAGCTGGTTTTGCTTAACATCAAAATATATTTCCCAACATTAACATGCGTAACTTCGCTGTTATCGATTAAATACAAAAAAATCAACAGAGTTAATTTTATTTATATATAAATACAAAATTAAATTTCAACAGAGTTAATTTTTTTACATACTAGCTAATAATCTCAATCTAAAAAATATTCAAAACAAGCAATTTTAAGATAACACCATATGTAAAACAGTCGGCCAAGAAAACAACAACGATATTACATCTTTCTCACATATTCACACACAATCTTGATTAATAATTAAAACTAATCTTTAACATTGACTATTATACTTCAACTTTTATTTCTACATTTGTTTTTAAATACCCAATTGTTTTATCATGTTTCTAATTTCGCCTAACAAATATACAAATTTATAGTGACCAACATATGCAAATTTTATCTTTGTTTTTATTTAACTTGATATCGTAAACATAACATCCATTGTAAGCATTTTTCTGTTCACCTTCCGTGGTTTCTCTTTTCTCTGATAGTTTTTAGGTGTAGTATATTTTCTTATTACTAGAATACAAACATTCCCTCGAGAAAAACCTGGGCGAAGCCGGGTACATCCGCTAGTATATATATATAAATCCAGATTTATTTAACATCGATTGTTTTAAAACAAACCTCAAGTAGCGACCAGAAAATTTCCCGCTAAATTCAAAATACTTTTTTATCTACGTTACACCAACCCATTTGGATCTGTATTACTTACTCTCTTTCACACAATATAAAGATTTCTTTGAACCCACCAGATCCAAACTAGGAGAGAAAGAATTTAAAGCCAGTGCGCTGTAGACAAGACCCCAGTAATATAATCCCCGACGATAAACAGCGACAATTGCCCTTTAGTCGACCCCGTTTCATGTATATACAACGCCTCTCTCCCCGCTAACAAATCTGTCAACTAAATATCCGCTATTGGAATGACCGCCATGTGTAGCATGTGTTTCACATCAGCCATTTATATTTCCTCGAGAATTTCACAAATTCCCAGACAGAGTCATAAAAATACCGGATTGATAGACTAAACAACTCGAGACCATGCCGCGTCACCTAAATCCATAGGCACTCTCCCCCTATCTCGTCCTCCAGTAAATGAGGGCTGAGTCCTACATTTCTTTTTTTTCCACACCTACATTAGCCGTCGATATCTTAACCTAACTTTTTAAACATTTAGATATTTGAATTTGAACAAGACCTACCTTAAATTGAACATTTTGAAATTTTAATCCTGTGTAAAGCTCTAATTTTTTCTACATATCAAACATTTTACATGTTAAATTGAGATCACAATCTTTAATTATATTCTGTTTTTTGTATAAAATATTTTATTTTTTAACTTTCAATTATATAATCACAAGTTTTTAATCCAATATTATTTAAAAAAATAATAATTTTACTTTTATTTTTCATAATATTATTTTAGTATTACTAAACATTTATTTGTTGTCAAAAATCACTTTAATTCTTTATTATTATTACCTTTATATATATTGATTGTTTGATTTTGTTCACTTAAACTTTATTCAACCACAATTATATTGCTATATTTTTATTCATTTTATATTTGTTTTTATACCTTATATAATATGAACATGTTTATCATCAACTATTGGGCATACAACAATCTATTTCTCTAACCACTTCAGTGTACTTCACTACTATCTTCTCAGCCATTGCTCACATCAACGTAGAAAAACGACAGTACTGCTTTACAATTTTTTTTTATTTCGTAATTTCACCAAACTCTTTGAACACAGTTCTCCAGATTTATAAATCACAACTTCTGGCTTGAACACGTTTCAAAGGTTTACTTCAATCATCCGCAGAGCACAATTCACCAACGCAAACACAAAGCGTTCACAACTCACAATTTTTTTAGCTCTAGACCTTTGACTTTAAGTCAAGTCAGATCACCTACTGTCGATACAACAATTCTACTTATAGCTTGGTACTCCATTTCACCCCTTTTAATCATATTAATGAAAAACATTTTCTTCAACAACTTTTCAACCCAATAACCCTACAATTGTAAAAAAACACTGTAACCTTATGCAGGATCACAGGTGAAACATTGCCTAGGAAGACGATCAAGTCTATATCTACGCTTTGCACCTGGACCTAAGTATTTGATTGTCTGTGCAATACTCACAATTGCTTATTCCTTAATCCATAACCCTTTCCAACGCCCGCCAACAATCTCTTAGAACATGATTTTATTTTTCTCATCATTTTATTTTTTTATCAAACAAAGGTTTTATCTAAATTTCTCTTTTATAATGAATATCATAACTTTTAAATTAAACATAAGTTGTATATTTTTATAATTTTCAGATATATCCAAACAAAACATCTTATTATAGCCCTTTTTAACCCTCACAGTTTAAATTAATTAAAAGAAATTTTAATTACCTACCTGTGTTAGAGAGGCTTTACCCGTTTAAACCCGGATAAACCCTTTCACTCCCGGGGCTCATCTATGGTAATTTAAACCAACAACCCTATATTGTATAATACTTATAACAAGATTGTCATGTTGTATATAGAACCACATCTATAAATAATTATACGCATGATTGACATGTGTCATTGCATCACCATATGTAATGTACTTTGTTTAAACTGAGGATGAATAAATAAAACTATGTAATAGATTAAGAGCTGAGTTAAAGCAAGATTGAGAAGTTCAAAAACGTCTAAAATCGAGAGAGAAATCCAACATCCCTAAAGGAATGTGGCAGCCCGTCGCCATTAAGGTCTAGGGATGCAGAATGCCGCAGACGTCCAAAGTCCAATTTCTCAGACATCTCCCCCCCCCCCCCTCCTCGGGAATTCTATATACAGTTACGAGCGTCATTCTTCATCAGTCATCTCTGTCACCGTTTGCTTTTTGTTTGGAATGGCGCCCTCCTATTGGTCGGCTACGATCACGCCACCTTTGACCCCCCCCCCATCATGCCCCCCCACTCGCTTTTTCGTTTTTGTAACCATTGTGTTGGAGCGGGTCGCTCCTTAAATAAATGCATATATTAGTTAATAACCAAATGGAATTCTCTCTTTCTTTTTTCCCAGTAAGAGACGCCTACGGAAGCCAACAGTACATAGACAGATAAAGCACATAGGCTATAGTTATTAACTAACATATACATTTATATAAGGCGCCAATCTATAATTGTAACAAATAGTATTTGAATCAAAACATTCAATCGGGTAAAACACGGGCGTTGCCCGGGTCATTCGGCTAGTGGTATATAAAAACCTCGGTTTTAGCCGAACTTAGACAGTCACTTCACCGTCGGCGTGAGCCCTTGTTGGCTGTAGCCAGGTCCACATCATCGCCATGTAAAACAGTAAGAACTCTATATCTCCATCTTGCTCTTAGTTCGACTCCTATCTGTTCATGGAACTTTCCTACTACAGCTGTGTCTATTCGTTTTGTGTGTGTGGACATTCCCAAGCTTTCCGCTCTGCCTCGACCACGACTGCTTGTACTCTGTGAGAACTTTTAAAGGTCTTCCAAGGTGCAGAGAGGTACTGGAAAACTCTCCACGCCCTGACTGTCCCTCTCGGTTACTACTGGTTTGACCCCCGGTTACCACAGCTTATAGCGCGAGTCGACAGGATCATCAATACAGATAAGTCGACAGGACCTTATCACATATATATATGTGGCAATATCGTTGCGGAATTTCTTGTTGTTCGATTTGAATGGTGAGGATTGGTTGAAACGCAGTCGTTTGAGTGGCAAGTGAAGCACACAGTTAGGAATAATCAGGACACATGATGGGGTTTGAAAATAAAAGGCAACTGGGTTGGAGGGAAGAAAGCTTGAGAAGAGCGGAGCGGGTTTTGATTGTTCCTTATCTGATCACATGGTGGTGATTGACTTAGCTATGAGCTGAGCTGAGAGAGAGATCTCTAGAACAGATGTTACCTTGGTGGGAGCAAGTCGAAGGCTGATCCGAACTCGGTGGGAGCCAAGTCGCTACTGACAATTCTTGCTTTTCGATTTAACACCACGAGTTGGCTTCTTTCCCATTGGTCGAGGGATAGAACGTGCCCGTTTTTCTATTGGTTGACCTACTTAGTTCTTGCTTCCTAATTGGACCGGCGGCTTTCTTTGGTGAAAGATATGCCCGGCCTGATAGGAAGTATCAGATGTTAGTTCGACTCTATTTACTTCCGCGGCTATCAAATACGTCCGGTTTTGCCCGGAAATATTGGGCGTCTCCCTACTAATATAACTTCTGCGGATACCAGATACGTCCGGGTTTGCCAGGAAGTATTGACTGTACAAGTTATTTATACTTGTGCCCGCTTTTAGCCTGCTTCCTATGTCTTGTTGCCACTTTCTTTCCTCCAGTTACCTCATTCTTTATTAAATCTTTGAAAATCATACATTGTACATGCATAGTGGGTCGGGGGGCATACAATTATATACAGATTATGACAGATGCGCCCCCTACATGTGAAGAATTCAAGAAGGGGTTAGCCTGAGAGAATTCTGTAAGGTGAAAAATAATTTTGTGGGAAAATTAGTTGTGGGTATTGAGTCTATATACAAGCATTGGTGGTGATATAAGAGATAAAATAGAATGGTGTTGATCATATAGGTTGAGTATAATTAATAGAAATCAAAAATTTTTTAATTGTAAGAAATCAAAATGAATGCTATGGTACATAGTGGATTAAAAAGAAAAGAAAATGCGCCTAACTGATTTCTACTCGATATTGGAAAAAAATCGAGGGAGTTCTATTAGGGCTTTTGAGAAATCAAAAAATAAATATAAAAATAAAAAGTTGGAAGAAATCAAAGTGAGTGCTTGATGCATGGTGAAAAATAAAAGGAAAAATGCCTAACCATATTCTCGCTCGAAATTGGGAATGGAAATCGAGGGATTTTTATTAGGTCTTTTGAGAAATCAAAAAATAAAAATAAAAATAAAAAGTTGGAAGAAATCAAAGTGAATGCTTGATGCATGGTGAGAAAAAAAAGGAAAAATGCCTAACTATACTCTACTCGAAATTGGAAAAAAATCGAGGGAATTCTATTAGGTCTTTTGAGAAATCAAAAATAAAAATAAAATTTCATAAGGTATTTTGAAATTACATAAAAATAAAAAGTGGTTGAGCGAAATCAAAGTTGAGTGCTTGGTAAAAAAAAGAAAAATGAAAAATAAAAAGGTTTCAACAATAAAGGATGATTTAATGTTTTTAGTTTAACCGAAAATCAATGAGTTTTCGTTGATAATTGAGTTATGGCAATATAAGCTAAGTGGTAAATAGAATGATAATTGATAAATAAAAATGATAATATAAACTAATTGAAAAAAAAAATGATAATTAATGATTAAAAGTGATAATAAGTTGAATAAATTGATAAATTGATTATATATTTAAATTTTAATTGAGAGAAAATAATGAAAATGATTAATATGAAAAATAAGGTGTACTGGTTTGAACCCTTTTGTATATCTACATGCCCTGATCTAAATGTTTTAATTGCTCAATTATGCCCTATAAATTTTTTAATTGCTCAATTATGCCCTATATATTTTTTGTCTTTGTGTGTGTTGTGCAAAATGTTAGAAGTTTGTTGTGTAAGAAATGTGTGTCGTCTTGTGGGTGTGGAATTGTAAGGTAAAAATCGATGCGTAGACTCGAAATGGAATCCAAAATCGGTGGCATAGAGAGGTTCCCAGTTGACCTCAATAGGGGACCTTCTCATTGTAATTAGAGATACGGAAGTGGGGTGTGTCGGGCAAAAGAGAGGGAATGAAATTGGAGGTCGGACGAGGCGCTCCCCTTTGTTTGCATAGGCCGAATTTATCGCCGCGGACTACACTTCCTGTCGCGGTGTCTCAAAATTCTCACTTCCTGCCGTCTAATTTATTTTGAGTGCGACTTGCATCTTGTTTTTGGAGTGTGACTTCTCCGACATTGGTTGGTCATCTTTCAGTTACTTCTATCTCTTCATGTTTATTTAGATTTTCTGCAAAAATGGTTCCTAAAATTATGAGAAGTTTTATAAATGCTTGTCCAAAATTAAAAACTGCCTCTTGTAGTTCGAAAATTTTATGAGCGGGCATGGTATAGATAAACAAGTAATTAATGAATAAAATTGGGATACATTTGTATGGTAGAACTAACATACAAAGGATGAAAATCAGACGAAAGATAGGGTATTGCTCCATGTTCTCCCATAATTTTGTAAATGGGGACTCTGAAATATTTGTTCGAACCTTATTAATTGTAGAATTTAAATGATTGGTAGGTTCGCAGTTCTCCTGTTTGATCGTTAATGGTTTTATTAGCGATATGTCGGTGGTAATTGATTTAGGTTGAGCTGTGTGATCGTTCTGACGTGGGTGGTGTAATTTTGGCATTGTTTGTGTTGTGTGTACGCTGTGCTTTATGTACGAATTCTGTTTTGCTTTGGGGTCTGTGTCGGTATTTTTACGTGAAGGTTGGTTGTATTCATCGATTCTTCTAGCGAATCGGCAGGTGGGGCAGGTTTTTACCTGTTTTGCGATGTTTTGTGTCATGTTCTGCCAATAATATTGTGACGAGATGAGTCTCGTCATCTTGGAGATGTTTGGGTGGTGGTGTTGTGTGTGTACGGACTTAAGAAGTCTGGTTGTAAGTGAACTTGGGACTATAGATTTAAGTACTCCTTTTCGGGAGACGGTGCGCAGTTTATTGTGATCCATAGTCACGCGAGATTTTCCCGGTGGAGAAGACTGTTGGCTCTGTATGAGTGGCGCATCTAGAAAGCCACAAAATGGGATACGAGTTACAACGCCCGTTTCATATTGTTGTACTCCATTTATGCTACGGACCTCATATTCGTATCTTGACAGTCTTAACCTCCATCGAAACAATCTGCCTGACGGGGCTTTGATCTCTTTCAACCACTGCAATGCAGGATGGTCAGAAAGTATTGTAAACTTTCTGCCCATTAGACAGGCGCGGAAGTTATCCACACTTTCCACAATGGCTAGGCATTGTAGTTCCAAGTCTGAATAATTTCGCTCGTGACCACGCAGAGAGCGGCTGAAATGTTGAACTGGGTATATCTTCCCATCAGGGTAGACTTGTTTAAGAATGCCTGCAATGCCGAATGTTGAGGTGTTACAGTACACCTGGCATGGCAGACCTTCTTGGTAAAGGTATAATGTGGGGTGTGTGGTAAGGCTTTCTTTCAGGTTAGTGAACGCTTTCTGGCATTCGTCACTCCAGACCCACACGACATCCTTTTTTAGAAGGTTGACAAGTGGCGTCCGCAAGCGGGCGTGGTCCGGAATGAACTCTTTATAGGCGTTCACAGCTTTTAGGAAAGATCGCAATGTTTTTCGATTGTGTGGTTGTTTGGTGGCGTGAATTTTTTCTATGTTTTGTGTAGACGGGATGATTGTATTATTCTTAACGGTTGTGCATGCGCTTGTTTGTTGTTGTTGTCTTTTGGCGCGCGTGTTGCATTTGTTGTGCGGGTTGTGCGTGTTTGTCGCGTGGTGACGTATGGGTGCGTGTATGTTGTGAGGTACATTTGCGTGGTAAGTGGGTGAGCTGTGTCGGTGTACGGACACTTTTTTGGGCATTATTGGAATTGTAGGTTGAAGTCGTGGTGGCTTTATATGTTGTGGGCATGAAAAGTTGCGTGGTGTGAGATTAGAATGGTGGCATGTAAATATTTGGGGTTTGGGCAATGAATGCAGGCAAGGGTTTCCATGTGTGAAAGCTTTGTGTGCTGTACGAGCCCTTTGGGACAGGTTTTGGTCTAGCCCGTGCTTGCATTCATTTGGTACATGTTTAGATACATGGTTAAAGGGGGGGTAGGTAGGGTCAGATAAGAGTTCAAAGTCAATTCTTGACGCCATAGGGGGGGTGCCTACCTTAGTTTCGAAAGGGCTGCTCGGCTGGGACGTCTTGGCTTGAGTTGGTTGGCTTGGGGCTCGGGACTGCTCGATGTCGGCATTCGCTGTGCCAGTGCCTCGCGCCGCAGAACTTGCAGTTGGACGGCGGAAGAGGTGCATTCCATGCACCTGGGCGTCGGGGTGTGCTGTGATACGGACCCGACATTGTGGGTGGTTGATCTTCTCTGGGTCGCGTTGTCGGTACACTGGTTCCGTGGATCCGCTGTACCAGTCGGAACCACTCTCCTAGGTTCTCGGGAGGCACTACGCGGACTAGGCGCTGGTCGTTGAATGGCAGTCCTTCTGTCAGCGTCTCGAGAATCACCTCCTATGGAAGTCCTAGTTGCAATCCCATGGCGGTTTTCTCCCGGTAGTAGGTCTCTAGGTTGGCTTGCCCAGTAAGCTTCATGGCGAAATATTTCGCAAAGGATGCTTCGCTTGATTCAGGATAGAGATCTAGGAGGGTTTGCCTCACCTGGAAATAGCCCCGGTCGGCCATCCGAAGTTTCCTGAAGAGCTCCAGGGGTTGTCGCACCAGATAGTTTGGCAGGCGGAGTAATTTTTCTTGTTCTCCCATGGATGCGTCTTCCATTTTTCGGTCGAATGCTTGGAAAAACTGTGTCGCGTTGTATGTGCCATCGAAAGGCGGGATTGTCGCCTCAGCTCCATCAGAAATTTTTACTCGGGTCAGGAGCGCCGATAGCTGGGTGACGGCGTCCGCTAGGGGCGCAGTTGTCTCTCGGCCGGTCACTTCCTGCCTTTCTCCTGCCTGTTCGTTCTCTCTTACTTCTTGCCTTCTTTCCGTTGTTTCCGTCGGGCCGTCCGACTTTACGCCTATGGGATCCTGATTAAATTCCATCTCTTTATCCTGTCGACTTATCCGTTCTGTGGCAATATCGTTGCGGAATTTCTTGTTGTTCGATTTGAATGGTGAGGATTGGTTGAAACGCAGTCGTTTGAGTGGCAAGTGAAGCACACAGTTAGGAATAATCAGGACACATGATGGGGTTTGAAAATAAAAGGCAACTGGGTTGGAGGGAAGAAAGCTTGAGAAGAGCGGAGCGGGTTTTGATTGTTCCTTATCTGATCACATGGTGGTGATTGACTTAGCTATGAGCTGAGCTGAGAGAGAGATCTCTAGAACAGATGTTACCTTGGTGGGAGCAAGTCGAAGGCTGATCCGAACTCGGTGGGAGCCAAGTCGCTACTGACAATTCTTGCTTTTCGATTTAACACCACGAGTTGGCTTCTTTCCCATTGGTCGAGGGATAGAACGTGCCCGTTTTTCTATTGGTTGACCTACTTAGTTCTTGCTTCCTAATTGGACCGGCGGCTTTCTTTGGTGAAAGATATGCCCGGCCTGATAGGAAGTATCAGATGTTAGTTCGACTCTATTTACTTCCGCGGCTATCAAATACGTCCGGTTTTGCCCGGAAATATTGGGCGTCTCCCTACTAATATAACTTCTGCGGATACCAGATACGTCCGGGTTTGCCAGGAAGTATTGACTGTACAAGTTATTTATACTTGTGCCCGCTTTTAGCCTGCTTCCTATGTCTTGTTGCCACTTTCTTTCCTCCAGTTACCTCATTCTTTATTAAATCTTTGAAAATCATACATTGTACATGCATAGTGGGTCGGGGGGCATACAATTATATACAGATTATGACATATATATATATATATACATCTAGATGAGATTTGTGTAGTACTTCGGTGAAGGAAATATCTTTTAATTCTTCTAATTGTCTTTGAATAAAATAAATATTGATAAAGAATTAATAAATGACATTGGTATAATCTTCAAGTGTTGTTCCAAATTGAATAAAATAATAGCGTTTTTTTTTTTAATATTATTATTACCAGTTGCAAATAAGACACGCTATATCCGATCTGGATAATTGCGCGTGAAACTATTTACAATAATTTTAGTAGAGTAGGTAACAGAATTATCAAAAAGTAAATAAACAACTAAGAAAAAAGAGCATTGAATATAGATATACATTAAACAAATAAGCAACAACATAAGCAGATAGAAGAAATCGCAAGGTAGTTATTTACAGTATGTTAAGCAATGATGGAAGTTGATAGCGTATTTCTTAATATTCAGCCCCGAGGCATTCAAATCTATAAATCGTTAGGCCCCAATCCCTCAAAAATAAATCAAAATATAATCACCTTCATAATTTCTATATGATGGATTAGCGCGCCATCTTTTATAAGAAATTTAAACTATTTTTGACGCGTATGATTATTTTTAAAATAAATCAATTTTCTACTGTCCTTATTGCAATGATAAAATAATGGGAGGGCCTGGCTCATCAGTGGTGAACTCTCCCAGCGGTTTCGCCAATTGATTTACAGGGTGATCCAAAAGTCCCGCACTATTTTAAAAATTAATAACTCCGCGAATATTTGCGCTAGAGCAATGCGGTAAACACCATTGTATTCAGGATGCAATGGGATTTTTTATGGCAAATAATGAAAAATTCGAAATTGATTTCAGTTACAATTTTATTCGCCAGATGGCGCTCTACCAGAATCAGAGATTCAGCGGCCAGATTGTTAGATAAATTGAAAAATATAACTGATCGACACGTATTTTTTCTTTTTGAATACCAGGAAAGAACCCTAATAATATCAAATAACAAATTAATAAAACACCACTTCGCCAAAAGTATGAAGAATTGGTTAACGATTTTCAAATACAATCAGAGATATGTAAAATAGGTAAATGCAAATTAAAACATGTAGCAAAAATATGTATATTTTATACGGGGTTTTGTGAAATAGATTGAATGTTTGAAAAACACTGCTGATATCAATACACGAATTTTTGAAATGTTAATATAGTACCAAAAATTATGATGGCACTATTAATAGGATTTCTTGCTATAAGAAATGTGTAGTTTCTTGACTGATTGGCGACCCTTGACTATTTAACTGGATATTTGTCATGATCCAACAAATGAAATATAGAGGGGAGTGACAAAATATATTTGTCGTACTTTATTCCAAATATCCCATGGGCTTGTCAAATGTTATCATTGTTTATTATACTGTACACAATTTTAAAAAATGTGTCCCCTCAAATAAAAATAATTTTTAAATCGACCTTTTGCGTTGAAAAACGTGGTAGTAAAATCATTTTGTATTATTTTTTTTTCACAGAATTTCTAAAGTTATTGGTGTACAGAAAATATTCCTTATGCTATTTCTTTTAATGAGCGAAAAACGAAAACTAAACTTAAGGGGGAAAATTGTGTGTACCAGTGTTATTCGAGAAGTTATAACACTCTGGTTTGCACGACATAATATGTGAGCAAATGACAAACAAAATATTACTGTTCACAAAAAATAGAGTCAAGATAGGAGGACAGCATTTATTATCCCCATATCCCAACACAAAGAGCTGCAAAATATTGGTAGATAATATGATACATGGCGGCTTATCTAACACATGAGGTAACTGCCTTCTCTCTTGTATTAGGTCAAAATCCTTGCTCAATGTGGCACCCTTTATTCTCAATCACCGCCTGGAGACGATAAATGACAGAATGGACAGCATTAAATAACATATATCTGTTGAAATTGATAAAACGTGCCATCTGATAGAAGCATTCAACATGGCCAATGTGGTAGGCCAGCATCGATAAACACACGATTTAATGTACCCCCATAGACAAAAATCGCAAGGCGTCAAGTCTGGTGATCTTGGAGGCCACTGGTATATAAAGTGGCGACTTATCATACGATTTTCACCGAACGTATCCTTCAGCAATTGTTTGGCACCTCGGGAGATATGAGGAGGTCCTCCATCTTTCATGAATGTTATTTCGCTTAGTGCTTTTGCCCTGCACAATATGGGAATACCCTTTTCTCTCAAAAGTTGAACATAACGTTCACCAGTTACAAAAACGGTTTTAAAAGTTCTTCCATTGATTTTCAAAGAAAAATGGCCCAATAATAAAAGAAGTGAACCCACACAAAACTAACTCTAGGCTGGTAAAGTGGCATTTCTGTAAAAATCCTAGGGTTTTCTGTTACCCAAATGCGGCTGTTTTGAATGTTAAATTCTCCGTTTAGAGAAAAGTGAGCATCATCAGTCCACAGAAAATTCGACATCAAATTTCATCAATATCAATTTGCCGTAAAACCCATGCAGCGAATTCTTGACGCATCTCAAAATCGCCAACTTTCAGCTCGTGAAATATTTGAATTTTGTATGGGTACACACAATAGAGACATTAAGTGAAACGCCTTCGGATATCACAATCATACTCGACGAATTTAACGCCAAAAGTTCAATTTGGGGATCACCTGTCCAGGATAACAAAAGTCAGCAGGTTGAGGACATGCTAACCGACCTCGACCTTACACCGTTAAATAACGGAGAGAACACCTACCTATCTAAGTCCACAGGCACAGAATCCGCAATAGACATCACAGCGATAAATTACAACATCGCACCCACAACACAATGGAAAATCTTGAGAGGTGCAATCAGTGACCACAGACCAATTTTGACAACCCTAAACTTCAAAATTGAGAATGTCCATTAGAATAAAAGAACATGGAACTTTAGGAAAGCCGACTTGAAAAAAATTCACAGAAAAGCTTGAAAAACTGTGCAACGAAAAATTGAATTACAGAACGCTTGACAAAAACTTGGAAAAATTCTCTTCGAACATTTCAAAAGCTGCAAAAGCATTGATACCTAGAGGTAGACGTAAAGACCTGTGGATACCTTACTGGAAGCACCACAACATCGAGGCAATGATTTCAGAGAGAGAGACAATATCAATGAACTTCTTAAAAAATAAAACAGAAGAAAACAGAAAGGAACTCATTGAAATTAGTCACAAAATAGAACAAGAAATTTGGATATGCAAACAAGAAAAATGGCAGAATTCTGCGAAAAATGGATCCAAGAAAGGACAGCCAACACTGGAATATGATTAGAGTGTTAGAGAACAATCAAAACCAACACCAATCCTCCAATACTCTAACCGATATGAATAGAACAGCGAGAACGAGAACAAACAGATGGCTGACATAATTGCTGAATATCTTTCAAGCACTTCCATACTCAACTATACGAATGAAGACAGGACTCTAAAAATAATATAAACCAGTTAGTTAAATAAGCAAGAAACTTCCATCAACAAGATATTTTCTCGAGAGACTTCACACTGAATGAGCTAAACTCATCAATAAAAAAATCCAAGAGGTCACCAAGAGATAATTTAATATTTGGTCAAATGATTAAACACTTTGAAGACAAAACTAATAATCAACTCCTACGAATACTGAACATTTCATGGCAAACTGGTAAACTACCAAAGAATTGGAAGATATCAATTATAGTGCCAATACTGAAGCCAAACAAAGATGCCAAGGAATACAAGAACTATCGGCCAATTGCTCTCACCAGCATACTTTGTAAAATACCAGAAAGAAATATCCACTCTAGGCTCATAGTCTGGCTCACTAACAATAATAAAATAAACCTCTACCAAACTGCCTATAGATCCCAGCACTGTACGACTGATCAACTGTTCTACTTCTGTCAATCAATAATAGATTCTTTCCAGGAAAAACCGCCAAAGAAGACCATGGCTATATTCCTTGATATGACCTCAGCTTTTGATCGAGTGTGGAGGGAGAAATTACGTGAAAAGCTGCACAACATCGGAGTAAGAGGAAAAACCTTAATCTGGATTGCAGACTTCTTAAGGGGAAGAAGGTTAAAGGTTCGGGTCAATGGAGAATTTTCCAAGAAAGGAAGAACATGGGCTGGTCTACCTCAAGGATCTGTGCTCAGTCCTCTGCTCTATCTGCTATATATTAACGACATCCATCCTTACCTCACTGAAGACACAAAGGTTGCCTGTTATGCAGATGAAATAGCCATATGTCACACAAGTAGCAGCATAGAAAAATCGTAAAAATACTGAACACATCAATGAGAGGACTGGAAAAGTGGGCAATGGAACTCCAAATGACCATAAACCCAATAAAACCAAACCTATGCGTCTTCTCCACTCACAGGGAAAAAGGCATAAATATAACCACAAAATAAGCATAAACAAACAAATATTTGATAAAATTAGAAATCCATAATACCTAGGTGTGATACTGCAGTCCTGGATCTTTTAAGTTGGTCTCGAGGACCACGCCATCACCATCTCCTAAGCGGCGAAGTACGCGATCTACGTATTCATCGTAGATCGCAAAATGCGTGGTGTCGCTGGAGACCCACTGGCGATTCTCCACCAAATTCTGCAGCGCTGGCAGAGGCGCCATATTCATTGTACATAATGTATATAATGCATATTATCTTTTTTTAATAGTGCAGACTGTGCATGTATAGACAAGATGTGTCAACAAAATTATTTTAATTATTATCGATGAGGAATTGGAATTTTCAGAACACATAATTAGCACCTCAAATAGAGCTATCAGAAAACTAAACATTCTGAGAAGGCTATGTGGAACAAATTGGGGAGCAAAACCCAGAATTCTCAGAACAAGATATACCACCTTAATAAGGCCGATAATGGAATATGCAACACTGGTCTGGGCTCCCTCAATCTCATCACTAGAAGTAAGAATAGACAGTGTTCAAGCAAAAGCGGCCAAAACAATCACTGGTGCTGTTTCATCCACCAACAATTAGAAAATTCAGAGAGAATGTGTTCTAGACCTACTCGCTCGAAAGCAGAAGACAAAATAAAAACAACTTGGATCGGCACTTCGGAAACGAGGAACCAGAGGACGAGATCTCTCTGACCACTTGTGGTTTGGTAGATCCGCCCTTTTCTGAGAATGAGGTGAAACTGACGGCTTTCAAGTTCGGGAAAAGGAAATCTCCTGGTCCCGAAGGGATCGATAACACGGTCGTGAAAGCCCTGGTAAGGATGCACCCATCGCTTCTTTCCAGGTTATTCAATAGGTGCCTGGACACTGGTGCATTTCCTGAGGCATGGAAGGTTGCTCGAGTAGTGCTTCTCGAAAAGTCTGGTAGAAAAGGTAATTCTCCTAATGATTATCGTCCGCTTTCTTTACTTGTTTGTCTAGGTATGGTCCTGGATAGCCTACTAGCTCAGCGACTGAAGCATTGGCTAGAGAGTAATGAACTCCTTTCCTCTTTCCAACATGGTTTTAGGGAAAGGAAGTCCACAACCACAGCTCTGAACGAGGTTTTAGAGGGGGTTGAGATGGGCTTAAATAAGGGTGCTTGGTATTCATGGTAAACGGTTTGCGGATTTCGACAATTTAGAAAGAGGGAATCATATATCGCTGCAACTCTTTTTATTAACGCGATTAAGGAAGCTTTCGGGCAAGCCCTTCTTCAGCTAATTATATTGTACAAACAAGGCAAGCGAGAGAGAGATTATATATAGTTTTTTAATATAAAAGTTGGAAAGAAACTGTGCTAGGGGTTGCCCCCAGGGCTCTTGCTGTGGACCTATTCTTTCTCTCCAAATTATCTCGATCTGGGCCCATGACTCTGGCCTTAAGTTCAATGTCTCCAAAACTAAAGCCCTCAGCTTTAAGCCTAGGGACATAAGAACTAAAAGGAAAGGGATCAAATGGGAACACAAGCCGGCTAACCGGATGGAAGGACGGAGGGTAGCGTTGGTCAATAGGATGACCATTCTGGGGGTGGTCATTGATGACAAGATGGGTTGGCAATACCAGGCGGAGGAGATGGTGGCGAGAGGCAGGGAGGCGTTGTGCAGGCCTGTCCTGGTTGGCTCTCAACAGGGGGGGGGGAGAAGGAGGGTACTATTTTTAGGAACCTCTGCCTCTCCTGTGTCGAGCCAATCTTGCTATATGCTTCCGGGGCTTGGTGGCGCCGAAACAGGGATCAGAAGGTGGCAACAACTCTAGAGAGAGTGCAGAGGACAGCGGCACTCAGAATCACAGGGGGATATCGCACTACCAGCAGTGAGGCCTTTTTGGTCCTCGCTGGGCTTATTCCCCTGGGATTGAAACTAGAGGAGGAGACCATCAGACATCAGAGAACAGGGAAGATGCCCTGGGACTTGAAGCGGGGGCCCTGGAATCGAAGAGGGATCCAAGGAAGCCTCCGCAGTGGTTGCCAAAGTGGAATTGGAGTCCTGGAGGGCCGACAGGGATTGGCAAGGAGGTTTTCACTGATTGTAGTAAGTCTGGAACCAATACTGGAGCTGGGGTAGTGATATTCACTAATGGAGAGCTGATCTTCCAAGAAAGTTTAACACTCAGAGTGGACGAATTGGTCTTTTCAGCCGAGCTGGTTGCGATCAGGGTAGCCCTCAGAGTGTGTGCCGAGAAGAACTTCAGCCCGGACTGCCTCTATGCAGATTGTATGTCGCCCTCGTCGCCATCAATCTGGAGAAAGGGCAACTCGCGCATCAAATAATCCAGGAGCTGGAGATAATGACGCGGGCTTTTTTCCAGTATGTGTTACTGCTCCATAGAATAATGTCATCAGCGAAAAGTCCAATATTGGTTTTATTTGAAAATTTTTCTTCCATGCCTGCAATAAATAGGGTGAAGAGAGTTGGGCTAAGGATTGATCCTTGTAGTAATCCTTGGTACAATTTGAAGGTTTTAGATAGAGTGCCATTATATTTGACCCTGATTTATATATTTTTAAGGGAATTATTTATCCAAGTGATAGCTTTTCCATCAATTTTGAAATGTTTGTATAATTTTGTAAATAACTTATTTTTCCATACCTTATCAAAAGCTTGTGTAAGGTCTAAAAAGCAACTATGGTGTGGTTAGTTGTTTTTTTTGTTTTGTGCATCTTTTACCTTTTGTGTGAAAAATAAGAGTTGGTCTATTGTCCCATGTCCTTTCCTAAATCCATATTGTTCTTCTGGTAAGAGATTTCTTGTGTCGGGGTGGTAGGTGAGTCGTCTGAGTATAATTTTTTCCATTAATTTGCAGCAAATATTTGTTAGGGAGATAAGTCGGTAGATTTTTTGGGTCATCAGCAGATTTGTCAAGTTTTTTAATGGGACTTATTGTTGCATTTTTACAGTCTTGAGGCAATTTTCCAGTTTTCCAGGAGTTATTGAAAATATTAAGAAGTCTTTTTTTGCCAATTTTGCCCAAGTTTGATATCATTCGGCCATGGATTCCATCTGGCCCAGGAGTCTTGTTTAGGTCAGTGTTTTCTAATGCATAAGCTAGCTTTTTCATATTGATTTTTTTCATGGAAAATATTATGAGTGCTGGTGACATTTTACAGTCATGAATAATCTTTCGGGCCTTTTTTCAACCTTGATTTTACTACTTATTTGATATGAATTACCTAAATACTAAAAGATTGGCAGCAATTTTGTCATTAGTTGCTGGTGTACTATCTTCAGCAAACTATAAAGACAAGGCCATTAGGAATAAATTAACACAAAGCAATAACGCGCCATCTATACATATAAAATAAAAGGACTCAAAAGCGCGAATGTTTCTTTTATACATAAAACGAACTTCTACTGTCCTTACTGCGATGAAAAAATATATTGGGAGGGCTTGGCTCATCAGTGGTGAACCCTCCCAGCGGTTTCGCCAATTTAATCCACCAGACCGCTTCTCAGAGCTCTAATATTGTATTGGATTATTCTGCTTTTATATGCTACACTGAAGGATGGAATCTTAGAAATGGTTTTCAAGTAAACTATGGACATAATTCTATGTAATTCTACTGTCCTATAAGCTTATGTCCATAGTTTACTTGAAAACCATTTCTAAGATTCCATCCTTCAGTGTAGCATATAAAAGCAGAATAATCCAATACAATATTAGAGCTCTGAGAAGCGGTCTGGTGGATTAAATTGGCGAAACCGCTGGGAGGGTTCACCACTGATGAGCCAAGCCCTCCCAATATATTTTTTCATCGCAGTAAGGACAGTAGAAGTTCGTTTTATGTATAAAAGAAACATTCGCGCTTTTGAGTCCTTTTATTTTATATGTATAGATGGCGCGTTATTGCTTTGTGTTAATTTATTCCTAATGGCCTTGTCTTTATAGTTTGCTAAAGAGCATTGCTCGAAGCAAATATTTGAATGTAATTCTACTGTCCTATAAGCTTATGTCCATAGTTTACTTGAAAACCATTTCTAAGATTCCATCCTTCAGTGTATCATATAAAAGCAGAATAATCCAATACAATATTAGAGCTCTGAGAAGCAGTCTGGTGGATTAAATTGGCGAAACCGCTGGGAGGGTTCACCACTGATGAGCCAAGCCCTCCCAATATATTTTTTTCATCGCAGTAAGGACAGTAGAAGTTCGTTTTATGTATAAAAGAAACATTCGCGCTTTTGAGTCCTTTTATTTTATACAATAATAGTGTTGTCTGTAAGAAATTGAGCCATTGTTCCATCGTCAATAAATGTATTGTTTGGAGGGTGATACATATTGTATATGTTGATGGCTTTGTTTTGATTGAGGTAGACTTTGATACCTTGGGCTTCGAGGTCTAATGTGTTTGTAATATTAACGGCTATGTCCTCATAGTACAAATTCTTGATTAAAAATGCTAGGCCACGCCCTTTAACAGCATATACAGATGGATCTTCAGGCCTTACCCTGAGTAATGGAGGGGCCGGAATTAACATAATACTGCAAGATGGAACAAACATCAAAATCAAAGAAGGAGCAGGACAGTTTTCGTCAAACTTCACTTGTGAACTGACAGCTATCTGGAAAGCTCTTGATTTATGCCTTAACCAACCATCCCTGCATCAAGCAGAAGGAATTTTAATATACAGCGACTCCATATTCGCTCTAGAAGCAATTCAGAAGGGCAATACTAGAATCATCCAGAAAATACACTCGTTACTTACCCAACTGGAATCATTGGAGAATAAATGCATTCTACAATGGATTCCTGCCCGTGTTGAGATCGGGGTAATGAAATGGCAGTTGAATTAGCAAAGGAAGCCAGAAAGCTGAGCCAAAATAAAGAACAAATGTCAGTATTTGACGCTGATGCTTTGGCAAAATACAAGATAATTAAACAAAAAATAAGAAAAGATCAAATATGTGAAATAAACTCTGAGAGAAAACTGACAAAAACTATAACAAGACTTAGAACAAAACATTATAAAGGAATGAAAATACATCCAGATGGCACAAGAACCTATAGAACATGCAACAACTGTCCTGGTGTGGAACTAACACCTACCCACATATTCTCATTCCCGCAGCCTTGCAGTAAATTGACATAGACCCAGAGCAGCAGCTTTATACATTCAAGATAGTGGATATTGCTGCTGCTGTGATAGAAATGCATGGAGACATCTGAGACTATTTATTGGACAAGACAAAAACAACAACGGCATTCCAGAGTAAAATAAATTATCAGAGATAGATACATATTTTTCAAATGAATTAAAATAAACATAATCGATACTGAGTGAGAGTTGAATTAAAAATATTAGAAATTTATTATCTTCGGAAACAAACCGTATCTAAAATATCAATTTTTCTTTTTGCTACATGTTTTAATTTGCATTTACCTATTTTACATATCTCTGATTGTATTTGAAAATCGTTAACCAATTCTTCATACTTTTGGCGAAGTGGTGTTTCATTAATTTGTTATTTGATATTATTAGGGTTCTTTCCTTGTATTCATAAAGGAAAAATACGTGTCGATCAGTTATATTTTTCAATTTATCAAACAATTTGGCCGCTGAATCTCTGATTCTGGTAGAGCGCCATCTGGCGAATAAAATTGTAACTAAAATCAATTTCGAATTTTTCATTATTTACCATATAAAATCCCATTGCATCCTGAACACAATGGTGTTTACCGCATTGCTCTAGCGCAAATATTCGCGGAGTTATTAATTTTTAAAGTTGTGCGGGACTTTTGGATCACCCTGTATTTTTAAAAGAATCATACGCGCGCGTCAAAAATAGTTCAAATTTATTTTTAATAATATTTAATTTTATTTGACCAGGTTTGTCGATATTTATAAATAAAGTCTTTGTTATAATTCCCACGCTTTTCTTATATACTCGTGAATGAAGTGACGAAAATTATTAGGATAGTTCAAATTAATTTTTTTTTTTATATTTTACTTCTGCATATATATTAGGTTAATATATTTTCGTGAACTATATTAATATATATATTTATAAAATATATCTTTTAAAATATTCTAATTTATTTTATTTATTAATAATTATAAACATTTTGACCATTATTTTTTTAAGACGCCATTTTAAATTGATATGTTTTTCTTCTAGTTATCTCTAAAAATAAATATAAATATTGTAAATAATTATCACATTTCTCAATCACAATAATATAAAATTAACTTAACAAATTCTATATTAATTGTGAAAATATTTTGAATATTTTATTTGATTTAAAAATATAAACTACTTTATATAATAAATATATTTTCAATTTTTTGCCAAACGACTGAACTTAGTAAAAAACATTTTTTTTAATGAAAATATTTCAAAAATAATTCAACATATATAATCTGTATTTTGAGCTACATTATATTATTTTTACCAAAATAATTAGTGTTTCATTCGAATTATAAAAATATTTATATTTCGTTAAAAATATATAAATACACCGTTTCTATTTATCAACTTACATGAGAAATGATGGAATAAATTTAAAACAATTTATTTCAGTCTCTCATTAGCCTCTCGCCTGTGACATTTTAATTCTTCAATAATCAATTTTACAGAAGCAATTTCCCGCCCAAATTTCAGGCTCAAGTTGCTTTGTCTGCTTGAGAATTCCGCCATCTTTAAATTTCATTTTATCTTCTGTTCTTTTTATATTTTAATCTAACACCCTCTTGGCTATATCTTGTTTCTAAAATTTGATATTGAATTACATACCGTACCTTTTTTTAGATATATTTTCAGCTATATATATTTCTCTCGTAATATTTTCAGGGAATTCTATATACAAGTGTATATATATTTATATATTATATATATAAATTAAGAAAAAGGCATCTCCTTATCGTGCAACTGAAAGTTGCTGATGGCTGGCGCCATCTATCGGAATAAATATCAACTATTCTCGTTGATTTTTTAATTATTCCAGAATTGGCCAAATACCCATTCTTGATTAATCAAGAAAAGCTAACCACGGACGCGTTTCGGGCTGTTGGCCCTCATCAGCGTGGTGCAAGCTGTACCTCAACGACCAAAAAAAAATTGGTCATTAAGGCATCCTGAAAAATCATGAAACGGGTAGTTAAGGCCAGAATTGCGTGAGGACGCTACACAATGTGAAAAAATAGTGCAAATGTAACATTGTACTTGGATAAGGTGCGTAAATTAAGAAAAAGGCATCTCCTTATCGTGCAACTGAAAGTTGCTGATGGCTGGCGCCATCTATCGGAATAAATATCAACTATTCTCGTTGATTTTTTAATTATTCCAGAATTGGCCAAATACCCATTCTTGATTAATCAAGAATCCGTGGTTAGCTTTTCTTGATTAATCAAGAATGGGTATTTGGCCAATTCTGGAATAATTAAAAAATCAACGAGAATAGTTGATATTTATTCCGATAGATGGCGCCAGCCATCAGCAACTTTCAGTTGCACGATAAGGAGATGCCTTTTTCTTAATTTACGCACCTTATCCAAGTACAATGTTACATTTGCACTATTTTTTCATATATGTATATGTTATATTAAGATACTATTTAAAATGTTATATTAAAATATTTTATTTAAAATTATAATTTCATTGATATAAATACTCTGTATAAATTGACCGCCAGAGGTCACGCTTCTACTATATAAACTGATTGTTGTTCTTCCCCGATGGCCTGTTGGTCTGTTCTTCCCCGCTGGCCTTAGAAATTAGAAAATTAAAAATATATATATATATATTTTTTTTTTTACAACGACTGACTACCATAACAACAACGAAGAGACAAGATACAATATGGTCATCACTCGCATGCAGACGCGGGCCATGTCAGCTGACGACCCATTCCCACCTTTGGAGCCCTCCACAAGTCCTGGGACCGTGGCCGAAGAGGACTCCGCTCCTATTAATAGGACTGCCCAAGGTAAGATCCCCCAGGCCCCTACTTCCATTCCTTCCTGTACCCATTCTGCATCCTCTGACTGCTGGGAAGAGATAGATTCTCTTTTCAACAAAAATTTTCATGAGGTAGCGGATATCGCTGCCTCTAACCTTCCTGCTACCACCCGCACTGGGTTATCTGACTCAGTGAAAGACGACGTAAGGCGTATTTTTAACGCTTTACAAACTGAAGTGTTGAGAATCTTCAAAAAAAATGTAAAAATAGTTGAAAATGAGGTCATCCAACTTAGGAAAAGGTTGGCCAACCCTCCCTCTCCTCCTAACCCCGTTAAAAGTATCCCCCAACCAGATACTTCTACTATCCATATTAGGTCCAACCAACCCACAACTGTACACCCTAGAGTGCCAGCGCTTTCAACCTACGCGCAAACGTTAAAGAACAGTGTAAACCATGTAAAAATTGCCTCAGAAAACTTATCTTTCGAGGCCATCAGAGCCAAAATTGCCAAGACTCCACAGTTGAAGAGTTGTGATGTGACGGCGGTAACTGGGAAGGACAAAAAACTTGTCCTTCACTTTCCCAATTCTGCAGAATCAAAGCGGTTTGTGGACGGATTTAAGACCGCCAACATTGACGGACTTAAAGTCCTACCAAACCCGACATTCAGGCCCAGGTTGGCAATTTTCGGCATCCCTGTCGAAAAATCTGAATCTGATCTGGTGTCTGATCTGATGGAAAACCCTGTGATAGCCCCGCAGTTAATTAATAACAGCGGCGGCTTGAAGCTGGTTAAATTGATTAGGAAGGAAGGTTCGCCTTCCACCGCTATCATAGAGGTCAATAAGGGTATCGAGGAAGCTCTCCTTGCACGCGGCCGCGTCACTGTTGACTTCCTGTCCCTCAGGCTCGCTCAGGCGAAACGCGTCTTCCCATGTGGTGTCTGCGGTAGCCTCTCTCACAGGACGCACACTGATGGTAAAAAGTGCACCAATGCGCCCAAGTGCGCCAATTGTGCAGGTGCACATCTTACCACTGCCTGTGAAAATAAAAGCGCGCTTAAGTGTCACAGGTGCGGTGACAAGCACAATGCCAACTCCATGATGTGCAAGCACATGCGAGATGCCCAGGATCGGTTCATTAAGTCGATGGTCAAATGATTGTTTTCAAGTGCCTACAAATCAATATAAGACGCTCTCAGCCTTGTTTGTATTCAGTATTGAATGACTGTCGTGAGGAGAACATAGATTTACTACTTTTACAAGAGCTCCCAGCCGCGCGCGGCAAAATCCCATCGCTGCCAATCCCATCTAACAGAGTTTGCTATGGCCCTATTACAAACTCTAGGTTGGGAGCTATGGTCATTGTAGTAAATCCTAGCCTTAAATTTGTCCATTTGTCTCATTTGTCCAGTGTTAATGTCGTGTTTGTCATGTGTGAATTGAGTGGTAAAAGTATTCTTCTTTGTAATGTTTACCTTCCGCCATCATGTGATCCCTCCCCTCTTCTCGATAAGATAAATTATAGCCTTAATTCTCTGAACTATGACGAGGTCATTTTTTGCGGCGATCTAAATGTTGAATCTTTTAGGTGGTCGGATAAACCTCTGCTCCTCAGGCATCACTCACCTAAGAGAGATCTAGTTGAAAACTTTATTGATGCCAACTATTTGCATGTGCTCAACACTCACGGCGCGGTGACGTGGGAGGAGGGCAACCGCTCTTCTTCCATCGACGTCACTTGCTGTAGTGCTGGCCTTGTAAATAGCATTACCGATTGGCATCCTGAGTACCAGGAGTTGTCTGACCATAAACGCCTCGTCTTTAACCTCAATTTCGCTCCCTCTTCACAGGACAACACCAGATTTAAATTAAACAAATTTAGCCAAATATACTTCAGCTTTGGTCGCGCTGACTGGGATAGAGTTTTTGAACATTTCAGCCAAAAAATAGAAAATATTAATCTTTATTTAGAAAATGTGCGTGACTCATCCTCCCTCGACGATGTAATTAATTTACTCGGCGAAGAGATTTTTCACACATGTCTAAACACCATTCCATCCCGTCCCAGAAGTGATAAATACCTCAAGTCCATCTCTTGGTGGAAATCTGATTTGAATCCTCTCAAAAGGGCCACTCAAAAGGCACAGCGGGCCTTTATAAAGGCACGCGGTGTCGTTAAGGGTGTGCTGGAGGTCTTTTACAAAAGACTGAAGGCAAGATATCGCCGTGCGAGGAGACTGGCTAAGAAAGAAGCATGGAGGGCAGCCTGCTCGCGTTGCGAAATCAGCCCTTGGGGTGGAATCTACAGTTTCATCAAGGGAAACTTTAAGCGCAAACCCCTCTCAGCTCTCCCAGTTGGTAGCGGCTTCACTGAAGGTCCGCGGGACACATTAAATCACGTATTAGATTACTATTTCGGCCGCGTCCCGCCCGATACCATGTTAGAACACAAAGATTTAAGCAAAGTCATCGCATCGTCATCTGATAACGACCCTTTGTTTACAGATAACGAGTTGTTGTTGACAGCGGATAAGGTAAACTTATCTTCTTCTCCTGGTAGTGATGGCATGCCACCTCTTCTTATCGTAAAACTAGTTAAACATTTTCGGACGTTTTTTCTAAGTATTTTCAACAAGTGTTTAACCACTGGCCACTTTCCATCTACATGGAAGCTGGGGGACGTCGTTCTCGTCCCCAAGCGAAGTGGGGAGGACTTTCTCGCATCACACCGTCCAATCACGATGCTGCCTGGTTTGGGCAAGATCCTTGAGCGTCTAATTCTTGCTAGGCTGTCGTGGATGGCCGATAGGATGTGTAAAGCGCCTCCAAACCAGTTCGGATTTAAGCCTTGTAGATCTACTACAGCCGCACTCTTAAATCTAAAATCTACTATAACCCGGACGATTAAAAATAGGAAATCTTGTCTTCTTCTTTCTTTTGATGTTAAAGGCGCTTTTGACAACGTGCTCCACTCCAGTATCTTGAGAGCGTTGCACAAAAGCGTCTGTCCCAGAAACATTTATCACCTGATAAACTCGTTTCTATGTAACCGTGTTGTGAGACTATCTATGAATGGTTGTACTGTGTCGAGACGAATTTCCAAAGGATGTCCCCAGGGTTCAGTTCTCGGCCCATTCCTTTGGAATATTGTCTTTGACGGACTCCTCACGCTGGACTACAGGAATAATGTTTTCCCGCAAGCCTACGCGGATGATCTGGTCGTGGTGGTCTCGGGATGCCGACCTAGTCAACTTCCCGCGGCCCAACACACCATAGATATGATCGCTAGGTGGTGCAGTTTGCATAAACTGGAACTCAGCGTGGGGAAGTGCCAGGCTATGGTTCTCCTCAGACCACACGGGAGATTGCCTGAACCGCGCCGGGATCTGGTTATCCACGGACGGCCAATCCAATGGTGCGACTCAATTAAGGTGCTGGGAGTGAGATTTGATCAACGTCTATCTTTCTACCAGCACGTAGTTGAAGTCTGCGCCAAGGTCCGCGGCATGTTGCCGCGTTTGACCGCAGCCGCTAATCTCAACTTTGGTTTTGGTTACCGCGCCTTGAGAACTCTGTATCTGCAAGTGGTTGTTCCGGCCATTGCCTATGCCTCGGCGGTATGGTTTCCTAATCTTTCTCAACGCTCCTTGAATGTTCTACTGAGTGCTCAAAGGCCTTTCCTAGTGAGAGCTTGTAGAGCTTTCAGATCAACCAGCAACGCTGCTTTAATCTCCCTCTCTAGAGTCCTTCCTCTCGATCTGGAAATCTTGGCTAAAACTGAGCTATACCTTAAAAAGTATGGATTGGTTGACGCTGAAATTCCACTCGAGCCTCCTCCCTTTCCACATCCTCTCCCCTACCCCCCCTATTACTCCGCTCCCAGTAATATTCCTGCTCTTTTCTTCCACGTGGCATACTATACAGATGGTTCCAAAACCAGAGATGGAGTTGGCGCCGGCGTGTACAGGTTCTCTTGTCTCGATTGTGCACCTGAAATACGTGAATCTCATGTTCTGTCCCCTCATTGTTCTGTCTTTCAGGCCGAAGCCCTTGGATTGGTTAAGGCTCTTGAAAACGCAACCACTTTACCAAATCATCTAACCTTAGGATTCTTCCTGGACAACCTCTCAGTCGTGAAGTCAGTTCTGAACTCTAAGACTGGTAATTACCTTATCGACAGAGCTCTGCTACTGATTTCGCGATTGAATCGCAATGGGAACAGATGCACTATACAATGGATCAAGGGCCACAGTGGGAACGTGGGTAATGACATTGCGGACACACTCGCAAAGCGGGGTGCTGAGTCTGCTGACCCAAGCTGTTACAAACTCGCTCCTTTATCGTTTGTAAAATCGGCAATCTACGGCCGGGCGCGTGAAGCATGGGAAAGCAGATTCCTCTCTCTAGCTCCTTCTATCCACACCCGCTTTGGCCTTACTCCAATGAGTCTTTTAGACAAAAGGTATGCGTACATCGTCCCTAGCGAGCACATTGTGGTAGGCCTGCTAACGGGACACACGTGGACGGACAGTTTCGCCCACAGGATAGGCGTCATCGACGATCCTTCCTGCCCTTACTGCGACGCCGACAGGGAAGAAACTCTGTCTCACATCGTGCTTGAGTGCAGCAGCCTTGATGCCCTTAGATTCCCCCTTCTTTCCACCTGTGCAGAAGAATTAGGGTACACTCCGCGGTCACTCAAAGACTTTATTTTCAACAGGAGCACTTGGCGAGCCTGCCTGGAGTTCCTAAAGGCCTCTGATAGACTTAAGCCACGCGTCCGCGCGGAGGATTCCGATCACTTGAGTGACTCGGACTCCTCACCTCATGGTTAACACCGGTCATTGACGGCTGCTCGTAGACGTAACTTTGGCCTGTGCCGCTGTTTAAGATCGGTTTCGCGACCTGCCCTGCGTATGTGATCGCCCCTGACGCTGTCTCTGTAACCCAAGGACAGAGGGCAAATGGTTTGGCGATCCGACGGCGCGGGCTGCTCGAGAAATCGACTTACGCAGCGACCCATTTGAACGCGCTATGCAATCTATGGTGTACTTTTCTGGTTGGTCGTCTTAGCACTGGTACCCTCACCAGTAATCTTTTCTAAATCTTTAATATATTCATTTTTACAAAAAAAAAAAATAAATAAATAAAAATAAATAATAATAATAAATAAAAAAAAATTTAAAAAATAATCTATATTTTCCCATCAGTTGCTGAATCATTCTCGCTTTATCTAATATTCTTATTTGAACAACAGCTGTCTTTCTTTTATTTTCCCTGGCCTGGGGAATCTAACCTTTTTGAACAGCCTTGGTTGCGTGCAGCACCTTGACACTTTGACATTGTGCATTGCGGCTTGTCTGCCTGCTGCACCTTTTGTGCTTAAAAATCATATACTTTAATCATTGCGGTCTGTCTGCTCTCCACGGTCACCCCTGGGCTCAACACCATTGAACCCGTCTCTGCCACCCCCTGAACTCCGCGGATCACCTCCCTGCTCCCCCCCCCCCCCCCCCGGTCCTCCTCTACATCCCGGCTCTCCTGGCCTCACCTGGCGATGACCCCTGGCCACCCATCCCCAGGCCCCTCCAACTATGATTTGTATATATTCCGCTTTATACGTCCATCGGGGCTCAAAAATCATTCATTTTGGTTAGCAGCCCCGTAAAATAAAGATATTTTCTCTTCCCCGATGGCCGACCCAAAACATTTGTACATTATGTAAATACGCTTTTTATTTTTTTTATTCTTACGCCTTAAGCCAGGCAGTACTTGTACAAAATTATGTTTTTCATATGAATTCATACCTCAGCTCAAATAAATCAATATCTGATCAAAACCATTTTTATTATTATTATTTCAAGAATTTAACCACGACTGCATTACCAATACTATTTAGTACCAAAAAGAACCAAAAAATAGCTGCCATACCATAATCTTCAACATGATCTAAAATTCAAGCAGAAAATCTCTTTTTATTTATATAAGATATATATATTGTTCGTGTTCGTTTAAAAAAAAAGAAGAGGGTGATCGATTGAAAGGAAAATAAATGGGGGAAATAAATGCACAGAAACACAGTATAATAAAAGGTTGTATTTAAAAAAATTAAACAAAGGGCTCAAAACTATTATACTTATATAAAGAATTAAGGGTAAAAAAAACTATAAACAAGGTTAAGCAAAAAAAAATAAAGTAAAATTAAAGTAGTCTTAGGGAAGGGAGATAAAAATAAATGGCAGGGGGGTGTCGAGCGTTTGTTTGCACAGTACCTCGGGTGGCAGCACCGTCGCTCGCTTGGCTTCCTCTTTGTCGCGGCTTGTACGTTGTCCAAGTCGTCCTTTTCCGTCCTCAAGTTGCCGCTTGAGGGATCCTCCAAGGCGTCCTTTCCGTCCACGAGACTCTGCTTGTGGGATATCTCTTCTTAGACGTCTTTCCGTCCACAAGACGCTGCTTGTAGGTTATTTTCTTTGGCGCGTCTGCCCCAAGGCAAGGGAACTCAACTGTCCGCCAGATCCGCTGCTAACAAAGAATGATGTAACATGACGCCCCGTCCCCGGGGGCTCGCAGAACAACCAATCACATTGCAGGTGTCCACGTGATTCTGCCTCCCCGGCCACGCCGACCTTTGCCCTCGGTCGGTCCCAGCTGGGAGTTTCCTCGACCATGTGTGGCTTGCTCGTCTCCCTTCACCTAAGTCCTTCATTCTATTTACAAAAGTAAAGGAACGGTAAAATAGTTTTAACATTCTCCCACAAAATTTTGCTCCGAAAGAAGCCAAAATTAAGTATAAGACAAAAGAGCATATATATACACAATACACACAAGAGTAGATATGCCTATTACATTACATAAAATACACATAAAAGAATACACATATTACACTTTTTTTTTTCCATACAGGTACTTTCACTAGTCCTTCGAGTCATACCTTGCAGGCTTTCTGATTACCCTACCATATCTATTTCTAGAGTCCCTGGATTCAATATTGGGCCTATTTCCTAAAAATGCATCAGATTGGGGGTCCGGTCTTTGACCTGTCCATTTGAATCGTCTTAACATTCGAGGATATTTCAAGAGGGTGTAAGCGTTGTAGAGCCCTGATCAAGGTTCCTGTGGATGTTTTAACATGGGCCACTCTCACTATTCTATCTTTTCCTGGTATGAGATTTACTATTCGCCCTTTAGGCCAAAACATTCTTTTAAGATTTTCTTGCCCGATCAGTACAACGTCTCCTACTTTCAACTGTCTCCTATCAATATTTTCGGATTTCTGAATCAGCGCGCCTAAATATTCCTTTAAGAATCTCTGCTTCAATTCTCTCTTCAGTTGACCTAACTCTCTGTATCTAGTGTGCAACATTTCTGGCTTTAAATTTTCAAATTCAGGAAAGCTAGACTCTGGACCATTTTGTAAAAACTCATTAGGAGTTAACGGTTTTAGATCATTGTCGTCTTCAGAGACATAAGTGAGGGGTCGATTATTAATGATAGATTCGATTTCACAAAGGGCAGTCTGCAGTTGTACATATTTCAGCTTCCTGTGACCTAGCATCTTTATCAACATTTCCTTTATTGTCCTAACCATTCTTTCCCAAAATCCTCCCCACCAAGGAGCAGAAGGAGGGATAAAAATCCATTGTATCCTTTTAATTGAGGTTTCCCTTTCAATTCTAGTCCAATCCAATCTCTTGAATATTCGATTAAGTTTTGAGAAATTGGTGCCATTGTCGCTATATATTTTCTCGGGGCGCCCTCTCCGACAAATAAACCTATGGAGGGTCATCATGAAGACTCCTGTCTCTAAACTCTTCACCAACTCCAGATGAATAGCGCGATAGACGGCGCAAGTAAAGGCGGCTACCCACACTTTCCCACCTTCTTTCAAATGAAGAGGGCCTAATAAATCAACTCCTGTAATTTGGAAGGGTTTGCCCAGTCCAATTCTGTTTTCTGGCAAAGCTGCCATTGGTCTTTGCAGAGACTTTTCTTTAAGTCTCTTGCAAGCAATGCACTTACTGATAATTTTCTTTATCGTTTTCCTTCCCCTGATTATCCAAAATTTCTCTCTCAGCTTTGATAAAATGAATTGCACCCCTACATGTCCATTCTTCAGGTGCACTTCCCATATAAGTTGCTCTACGAGGGGATGGTCGCCTGGTAGAATGATAGGAGTTTTAAATTCTTCTGGGACCTGTCCATGTAAAAGTTCGCTTTCTACACACCAAAGTCCGTCAGTGTTTTTTAATATTTTAAAACTCTTGGTTGCATTCGATTTCTCTATGGAGACTTTCTCCTGAATCATTCGGATAAGCTTTTTTTCTGCCAAGTCTAATTCTGAAACTTTCAAAGGTCCTGTTTCAGTTGACTGTTTTTTAAGTTTCCCTAAAAATCTTAAAACATAGGACATTACCCTGATGTTGAGAGAGTAATTAGACCTCCTTGTCAGTAACCAGTCTTTATAATCGATGTTCAAATTAATGTTGGTTTTCATAATGTTTTCTTCAACCTTTATTTCTTTTGGATTTATCGAGAACTCTGAATTGGGCCAGAATTCTTTAGGTTTTTTCAACCATTCGGGGCCCTCCCACCATCTGCTTTGCACAAACTGGCTTGGAGGGCAACCTCGAGACAGAAGATCGGCCGGGTTCAACTGACTAGGAACGAACCTCCAATCGTTCAAATTGGTAGTGGCCTGTATTTCTCTGACTCGGTTTCTCACGAAAACTCTCCACTCAATTTCTTTCTTTATCCAACTTAGCGCGGTAGTAGAGTCAGACCAAAGAGTTGTTTCACATTTTCTCTTCAAGGCAGCTTGGATTGCATTGGCTAGTCTAGCTCCTAGTACCATGGCCATTGATTCCAAGCGAGGGATCGTAATACTCTTCATAGGAGCTAATCTGACTTTGCTCCAAATCAAAGTTAGATTATTTTCTCGTCCCGTTTCGCTCCTTAAATAGGCTACAGCTCCATAGCCTCTTTGACTAGCGTCACAAAAGATATGAACTTCTGTAGGGAAAATGAGATCATTCCACATATATCTCGGTATCTTTATTAACTCTATGAATTTTATTTGATCCAACCAGGTTCGAAATTCCTGGGCCATACTTTCGGGCAGAGGTGTATCCCAACCTAGTTTCAGCCCCCATGATCGCTGCAGTAACAACTTTGGTGGCAAGAATACTGGAACGCAAAATCCAAGTGGATCAAATATCCGCTGAACCATGGACAGTACCAACCTTTTCGTTAATTTGGGTTGAAGACTCAAATTGTCAGGGAGTTCGCATTTTAATGAATCTTCCATTTTATTCCAAACAACACCCAATATTTTTGTACAAGTCCCCTTTTCAGGGTTTTCCTCCAGAGAATATTCCCACTCTCGTAAGTCCATTTTAGCCCTGTCCATAATTTCAATTGCGGCCTTTTGAAATTCCTGCACTTCCTGCTTTGTTTCCAGCGAGGTAATACAATTGTCCATGTAGAAGGATTGAGCTAAAATCTTTGCCCATTGAACAAGTGGGCCTCTTATTGATTGAAGATGGTATTCTATTACGGCGTTCAGCACAAAAGGACTACAGTTTAAGCCAAATACAAGTCTCTTATGCCTGTAAGCTATTAGTTCTCTATCGCTCTCCTTTTCCCACCAAAGGAATCTAAGGTAGTTCCGTTCAGATTCTTCAATCGCCACCATCTGGAATGCTTTTCTTATATCTGCCGTGACTCCAAATTTATTTTCCCGAAATCTTATCATCATTTCAGGGATTCTTTCCAATAAATTCGGTCCCTTTTCTAAACATTGATTCAAAGATAGTCCATTATGGCCTAGACAAGAAGCATCGAAAACCGGACGTATGGGCGTCGTTTTAGATTCCATCTTGTACACAGGGCGGTGAGGTAAATAGTAGCCTCTTCTCTCGAGAGAATTTTCCTCGACTCTTTCAATGAGTCCTTCAGTCAGCCAGTCTCTAAAGATCTGACTATATTCGGTCAACTTATTCTGTGAGGTCATTTTCTTAGTGCTTATATCTAACCTTTTTATCGCTATGTCAAGATTGCTGGGGATTGACTCCTTTTCTACCTTCCAAGGTAGACCTACAGAATATCTCTGATCACTTTGTCTTTGAATTTTTGTTATAAATTTTTCTTTTATTTCCTGGTATCTGGTCTCTTTGGAGCAAGTTTCAACAGGATCCCTAATGCCTAGTACTTCTAGATCCCACAAATCATTTAAATCGCATCGCGTTGTTAGCAGATTCAAAGTCTGCTGCACATTGTCATTGCTATCAATAATTGGCGAATTGCCCATTAGTGTCCAACCTAATTTCGTTTCCACCGCAGTTAAATCTGCTTCAACTTGAACTATTTTTCCTGTCAAAATCATACCTAGATAGTTAGCACCAATCAATATGTCAATCTCTTGTCCTTTAAAATTGTCCTGAGACAATATTATGCCCTTAATCTTCAATTTTTCTAACCAGTCTCCTTTTGGCAAAGGTGGTATGGCGTCGCAAATTTTACGTTGATCCAGCGCCTCAATATGGATCACATCTCTTTTATTACCTAAATTCTCTAATTCTAACATAAATTTACCGTGCTTTTCTTCACCAATCTTATTACCTCCAAAAAGATTTTTAGCTATAGTTATTTCGCCTTTTCTTTCTATTCCTACACTCCAGACTAACGACTGTTTGATATACGAAAACTGACTTCCACTGTCGAGGAGAATTCTAACCCTTCTAGAGGCATTTGGGCCTCTTAACAGTGCTACCGTGGTCATCAGCAAGACCTGACCGGTGCAGGCTTGACTAGAAAGCGATGCAATGGGCTCAGGTGCCTTTTCCTTTAGATTTTCTCTTCCTGGTTTCGTTAACCGGTTAGAAGAATTTCCTTCACATAAAACTTCCAAGTGGTTTCTCCCACAGTTTTTGCACTCCAATTGTTCTCGGCACTGACTCTGTATGTGTCCCTTTCTTAAGCATTTGAAACATAGATGGGCACTACGTATTTTATCATTTCTCTCTCCCGGAGACATTTTCATTATGGAGCGGCATTGATGACTCGCATGATTTGTTCTTTCACAAAAGAAGCATTTTATATTAGTTCGCCCTCCGAACAGACTAGACACAGTGGCGGGTCTGAAATTGCTCCTTGCTCTGGTCCCATCATTGTAAGACCTTTTAGAGGGTTCCTCCTGCTTAAAGCCTTTTTCCACAAATTTCAGCCGTTGAGCACTCCTTACTTCGGCTTTTAGAAAGTCCAATAATAACCTTAGCCTTTCTTGAGCTCCTCCAACCCCTTTATCTGACTCTTCCCGTTTTGCTAACTCCATACCATAACCCGAAGAAGGATGCCTGTGCCATATTTTCAAAATATCCGAAGGTAATGAAGACTCGTCAAGAGGGTATAAAAAAATACCCGACAACTGGGGATCAATGCCCAGTGTCTCTAACGACCGGAGGTGACTGCTCAGTTCGTCGTACAGACTGCTTAAATTTCTATTTTCTTTCTTTACATTATATATAACCGAATTCAATAGACGTCTGACATACAGTTCTGTCAGTATATTCGGGTCACCGAATCGCTCCTGTAGGGCTTGTACTGCCAAAACATAGTTGGCGCCTGTAACGGGATAGCTTGCTACAACACGATAGGCTTCTGAATTTGGTACAATTATTGACGCAAATATAAAAACCGGTCGCTATCGGATAAATTCTTATTTTCGTGAATTTTCGAAAACTGCGCCCACCAAGGCAACCAACCTTCCATAGAGCCATCATAGGTTTTTAGGGCTAACTCTGGTAATTTCACATTTATTACAGTGTCCTCGCTAGCAATCGGGATTGTTTCTTCTTTATCGGGATTCCGTAATACACTGACTTTCTGTTGAATATCAAACTTTTCCTCTTCATATTTATCGCATTCTTGCCATTCCCTATCAATACTTTCCTCTGTAATCCCTTCTTTCACTACCAATAAAGCCTGATATTTTTCGTTTAGATCTACAAGTTTCGTGTAATAAGACTCTAGTCTATTAAACTTAGAATAAATATCATTCCTATCAATTTGAGACTTTTCAAATTCCCCATTTATTTCATTGATAATTCTAGTGAAAGTACCTCTTATGGCTTTTCTGCGCTTTTTAATTGCATCCATTTCCTCCATATTTCCTTTAAATCGATCACGTCCGGCTCACCAAAATGTTCGTGTTCGTTTAAAAAAAAAAGAAGAGGGTGATCGATCGAAAGGAAAAACAATGGGGGAAATAAATGCACAGAAACACAGTATAATAAAAGGTTTTATTTTAAAAAATTAAACAAAGGGCTCAAAACTATTATACTTATATAAAGAATTAAGGGTAAAAAAAAACAATAAACAAGGTTAAGCAAAAAAAAATAAAGTAAAATTAAAGTAGTCTTAGGGAAGGGAGATAAAAATAAATGGCAGGGGGGTGTCGAGCGTTTGTTTGCACAGTATCTCGGGTGGCAGCACCGTCGCTCGCTTGGCTTCCTCTTTGTCGCGGCTTGTACGTTGTCCAAGTCGTCCTTTTCCGTCCTCAAGTTGCCGCTTGAGGGATCCTCCAAGGCGTCCTTTCCGTTCACGAGACTCTGCTTGTGGGATATCTCTTCTTAGACGTCTTTCCGTCCACAAGACGCTGCTTGTAGGTTATTTTCTTTGGCGCGTCTGCCCCAAGGCAAGGGAACTCAACTGTCCGCCAGATCCGCTGCTAACAAAGAATGATGTAACATGACGCCCCGTCCCCGGGGGCTCGCAGAACAACCAATCACATTGCAGGTGTCCACGTGATTCTGCCTCCCCGGCCACGCCGACCTTTGCCCTCGGTCGGTCCCAGCTGGGAGTTTCCTCGACCATGTGTGGCTTGCTCGTCTCCCTTCACCTAAGTCCTTCATTCTATTTACAAAAGTAAAGGAACGGTAAAATAGTTTTAACATATATATATATATATATATATATATATATATATATATATATATTATATATAATCTAAAAACTCAAATATTTCTATATTTCAAAAAAATATATATTTCATTTTTATTCATTGACTAGCCGAATGACCCGGGCAACGCCCGTGTTTTACCCGATTGAATGTTTTGATTCAAATACTATTTGTTACAATTATGAATTGGCGCCTTAAATAAATGCATATGTTAGTTAATAACTATAGCCTATGTGCTTTATCTCTCTATGTACTGCTGGCTTCCGTAGGCGTCTCTTACTGGGAAAAAGAGAGGATTCCATTTAGTTATTAACTAATATATGCATTTATTTAAGGAGCGACCCGCTCCAACACAATGGTTACAAAAACGAAAAGGCGAGTGGGGGGGCATGATGGGGGGGGGGGGGGTGGCAGAGGTGGCGTGATCGTAGCCAACCAATAGGAGAGCGCCATTCCAAAAAAAAAAAAGCAGACGGTGACAGAGATGAAAAATTATTAAGAACGCAAGACGCGTATATAGAATATATATAGAATGTATATAGAATATTTCTACTTTTTGGTTAAAGTCGTTTTTAGAATGACTTTCAGTTTTGTTGTAAATATGCGTAGTTAACATAATTATCTTTTTGAATCACTAATATAGGATTAACTTTATAAATTCTATATATTGTGAAAATAACTAATGTGTAATATTTCCTCAAGTAATTGAAAATAAAAGCTACTTGATGGTAAATAATTATATTTTTCTTATCACGACTGCACCTTCAACCCTTTATCTTATCGATCTTTCGTCTTATCAACCCTTTCTCTAACAACAAACAAATTATTCATAACATATATGTGATGATTTTAGACCATGGGATTGTTGTAAATAATCCATATATCTACTACCACATGTTCCACCACGTGACTGTATATAACTTGTTATTTACTGCAAATATAAAGCATCACATAATATCAATCTGTACCGCGTAAGACTCTAATAAAGTATAGCAACTGTACAGATAGAAGGAATGGAAAAAACAGGAGAAAATTGAGGTTAAAACTAATCAGGCTTAGGTGAGAATAGGAGAGTAGGCCTAGCAAACCCAGTCCAACTTTTACGAGTTCTTGGCCCTCCTGGATGATGCAACTTTCCCCCCTGTTTACATCAGAAAAGGGCAGTGACCTGTCTGGACCCTGAAGCTATAAAAAGGAGGCCCCGAGCCTCAGTTAGTCAGTCCTTTGTTTCAGTCCAACATTCGTCCAGCCGCGCAGGACGCTCCGATTGAAATAAACCCTTTCCTGCCAGAAATCTCCTCGTCCCATTCCTTCTTGACGTTCAGACGCTTCTTAGTGGAATCTCTGTTTGTTTATTTCACCTTTGGCCCAGCTGTATCGCCTTCCACCACGACTGCACGGTAGAGTTGACGTCGAGGTTCGTCTAGCATCAGGTAACACTGGTCCCAGAGGTCCCAATATATCACATATATATAGTGTGAATAGAAATTTATTAAAAGATAAAATATATCTCAATCTATTATTTCATGCCTAAAGATAGATATTTTTATATAAATCTTATAGTGAACAAAATGGCTTTCAAGGATGAGTTTTTTGCTTTATATATTCTTCTCAAGCTTTCGAGTTTTACAAAAACCCTTCTACAGGAGTATAGGATAAATTCATTAACCCATACTCAATTTTATCATATACACGGTAGGATCAAAAACTTCCGGAACTTTTAAAAAATGAAATATATATAACAACTCGAAAAATGTAAAATCAATTTTACTGTAAAGAACAAAGCCTAAAATATAATTTAATTTAGCAACGCCAGTAAATGCGCATGTGTAGTTTTCATTTTAGGCATATTTTTGTTGCAAGTATTTAGCTCGCGTTGGTTTCTGCAATGTCATCATTTGAGCAAAGGGCAAATATTCTTTCCAAAACTTAAAATGACGTTAAAATGGAGGCGCTTTTCATCGTCATCAGAAGTAATTGAAAATGCGACGGTGGAGCTAAACAAGCTTAGAAAAATTGACTTTGAGCTAGCATTTCAACAGCTTTTTTCACGCTGGAAAAAAATGTGTAGATAACCAAGGCTCCTATTTTGGAAAAAAATGATGTTTAAATTATTATACTACTAGCGGACGTACCCGGCTTCGCCCGGGTTTTACCCGAGTAAAGGTTTGCCTAACGAATCTCTCGATAAAGTGAACATTTTTTCCCGGTCCCTTGAAAAATACTCGATAAGTTGAATAAATTCAATATTAATTGGTTCCCTCGGTAATTGGAAGTTAAAGGAATAGTATCTTGCCTTGGAATTGTATCATTATTCTTGTCTCAAATAAATTGCCGTGTCATCCTGAATTTTGTCTTTCCTAATTTTCTACATTACAAAATCATCGTATCATCATGATAATATTTAGAGCAGATTGTTGAATTATAACAGATAAATTAGAATATTTATCTTGATTATTTCTAGGCGAAAAGTTATTTCAAAAATTTTATTTGCTAGAAACCTTCCCAGTACTATACTAAATAACTTCCCGAAGTTTCATGGCGTTCCAATGAGTGGTTTGCTCAGGCATAAAGGACAAACAGACACACACACATACATTCATTTTTATATATATAGATGAATAAAAAATTGATTGGAAAAAAAAGTTCGGGAACTTTTTGATCCTACCTTGTATATTCCTATTGAAGAGTTAAATAGTTATACTATTTAAGCAAGCTATGGAAATAAGCTTTTAGCACAGTAAAATTACATATTAATGTTTGCAACGGCAACGAGCAACTACTTAGCTGGATTGTTTCTGTCTCCTTTGTTAATATAAAGCAATTTATAATCATAAAAATTCTGAATGTAGAGCAATACATAATATTTGAATTGTAAAATAAGGCTTATTTTGGATTTTAATAAGATTTCATATTAATCCAATATTTCAAGGAACCATCGTCCAGGCTCCATCGAAATATTGGATTAATAAAAACTCTTATCAAAATAAGCCTTATTTCAAAAAAATCATAAAGATATAAAGGAACAATAGCATTATAGATAGGTTTTAATTTTAAATAGAGAGGACACCATTTGTCCATATAATATGTGAATATGTATAGTATAGTCAGCAGAATTCATTAATTAAAATTATATTTTTTAAAATAATTTAACGTGTTTTATATTGTAGCAAAGTATGTTTATTATTTTATTAACAGAGTATCGTTTTTGATGTTTATATATTTCTACTCTGTAAACTTCCCTCATTGCTTATTTTTTGTTTATCCTTCATAGTTTGTTCTTGCCTTAAATAAGTTGCTGTGACATCCTCAAGTTTGTCTTTCCTAATTATCCACGTGGCATTTTGGTGGAGATGCTGGGTAGATTAGGGAAGACAAACTGAAAATCGCCGAGAAGACCTAGAGGCAATGGGTGCTGTGATCTACATTTTCAGAGACTGGCTCCAGGATTCCACCGCCGTGTCAAAGCCAAGACTTCCCTCCAAGATGACGATGTCCCTATATACGATACGACGACAAAGCCGCTCTTCACGCCGCAAGATAAAGGACGCAAAGGTACTAGGGACAAAGTTCCAAGACTTCGATGGAATCCTTGGCAGAAGCACGTCAGATCCATGTCAGTAAATACAAAAATTGCTAGTTGTGGGTCACAGCTCCCATAGGGAAAAAGCTATGTAGCAAAGTATTTATTATTTTATTAACAGAGTATCAATTTATATTTTTATATTTTGCTACTCTGTAAATTTCCTTCATTGCATATCTCATTTTTATCACTCATAGTTTATTCTTGTCTTAAAAAAATTGCTGTATCATCCTAAAGTTTGTCTTTCCTAATTTTCCACATGGCAATATGATCATTCCTAAATATCATTAAATACCAAATTCAAATGCTTATTTTGTATGATATTTATATTGATATAAAATAATAATAAATTATATAAAATATTTTCATAACTTTTATGGATACACTCATAGGTGATGCCTACGCGAGTTTGCAGATCTTTTCAAATATTCCAAGCACACTCCCCATGTTCCAACAAGATCTAGATTTACTATTAATGGAATAGCTAATAAAAGAATAATTAATTTATAAGCCAGCATTTAGCTATGCTATGAATTATAGAGTGTCTACCCCGAGCTTCCTTGAGTCCAATACAAATGAGGAATCTCAAATAGGAGAATAGGCCAATCATATCTCTCATGTAGACAGCATTTATCCGTCCAATCACAGCCTTGTTACATTGTCCTTATATGGACATTATCTCTTTAATCTATACCAAGCTGACAAATTTGTCAAAACTCTCTCTTGAAGCGTTTCTTAAGCCCAAAATTTCAATTATTTAATTTCCTTTCAGCTTTTAACCTTCAAGTTTTTTTTACTATCTCGTCTTACAGGATCATTCACTTTTATATTCTCTACATATATCAGATACGATATACTGCGATGAAAAAATATATTGGGAAGGCTTGGCTCATCAGTGGTGAACCCTCCCAGCGGTTTCGCCAATTTAATCTACCAGACCGCTTCTTTAGAGCTCTAATACTGTATTGGATCATTCTGCTTTTATAAGTGTTGTATATAGTATAATCTGTGTAAATATAAAGATCCGGCAACACTGTTAGTATAATCAATTGAGAAATAATAAATATGTAATTCATCTAGCGTGGTACTGTATTGTATATATATATATATATATATATATAGTATATTTTGAGCTAAATAGGTCACAATCTTCTTATAATATTTATCATAACCCCATATCTATATAAAATATGTATCGACCTTGTATAACAATAGAAATGACAAATAAAACAAAGAGGTAAAAGGTAGACCAGACGACGCAATAACCCAGACGAACAGGTGTTTATGATAATGAGTTCAATCACCCCGTCAACAGGTGGCCAGACGTAATAAACAACCCGGCGCCTGACAGGTGGCGTGATTTTATGGGAGCCAATCAGAACTCGCCGCCATCTGCGAGCGTCTCATATAAAAGCCCCCCAAGATTGGGACAAAGGTAGTTGGTTAGTTGTTTTCAGAGCGACGCCGTCATACGGTCGGATCTCTCACCCCTATCCGCGATGTAGGCTTTGGGCATCCGTGGCGCCCGTGGTTCGACTTGCCTTCGTCCGTGGTCTACCTCTACCTTCTTGGAGTTACCATCTAGACCTGCCTCTGTCTCTTGCTGTCCCAGTGCGGGAATCCCATCACGCACCCACTACCACGACTGCCCAGTACATTCCACATCGGGATTACTACAGAACCCGTTAAAGTCGACAGGATAACTGAGGACAGCAGCATGCAGAGGATGACGGAGGCCGGAGTCGAGTACTTCGCGGATGCCCTCACCAACATGCAACCCCACTACGAAGACCTAGTAGGCCGCCTGGCAGACGCCCTTCGGGGACTAGCCGTGCCTCGAGCGGAGGAAGCCCTCATCTCCCCTTTCGGCGGATCCCACGCAACAAGCAGCCTTTTTCCATACAGCCATCTCCAGAGATCAACTCCAACCAGCATCAGCCATTTCAAGGTACTTTAAACTTTGTTTCTGCCATTTTCCCCATAGATTTTATACTTATATTTTCACTTTAATCTTTTAAAAATCAATTATAACCTTTTTATATCATTTTTATTCAAATTTTAAAACTTTCACTCTCATTTATCATTTTTACTTTTATTTTAATCAAATTATAAATTTTAATTCATCATTTTCAATTTTATTAGTAAAAATATTCAATCACGCATTTTTGCCAATTTACTAATCTTACATGCCTTTCTTAAATTCACCTAAAATGGCATTATCCAAATATGCAACTTTCAATTTTACATAAAAAATCATATTATATTTTAATTACTCGAATAATATTTTCTAAACTTTTTGTGTGTTTTTTTTAATACCTTATTTATAGCCATTATATTAATAATTAAATTTATTACGCTCTTTATTTTACTTAACCTATTACTATTCCAATTGTATTTCTCAATATTTAAAAGTTTAAAAAAACTGGTCCTAGATTTGTATTTTTATAAATTTCAATTTTTTAAATTATCTCATCTCATAATGTGCCTCCCATTTTTCCCACAATTACAAATACAACTATAAATTACAATATTATAATGAAGAGGTCCCCATCATCTCTAAAATCGATCCTGTACATGACACCATATGAGACGCCATCTTGGCCACCTAAAAGGACAATTAAATCCCCAAAATGGCGTCCAGCGCCACGACACTATTCCAAACTTCATCCCAACGACAGCTCAAGGACGCACTGAACTCCCCCCTAATTTTTGTTCTACTTCGTCTTTCCTTCCCTACTTCTAAAGGGGTGGAATGACCTTTGTATCCATCATTAGCAGAGATATTCTTTCCTACTTCAACACTCTTGCCTATCAATCATTCAATTATAGGGCCACATTACCTCCCCTGTCTGATCTAATGTTGTTTATGAAAAGTCTTAGCAGTTCGGTCAATGAAAACAATACCTCACTTACACAGGCACGTATCGCATTGCCGAACGCCATTGCAAAATTCAACTCAGTCTTCCCCTCTTTTTACCACTGCGTCACTCTAAACCTTCAGATATCCATTATAAGTTTATTTGTAACATTTTACTATTTTTGATAAGTTCGTTTTCCTTTTTCTCTGAGACGTCTCTGAAATTGTAAATAAAAAAAATCATAATGGCATTTCAATTTATTTACCACTTTTGACTTTTCCAAACATCGTCTAATTTGCGTTTATAATCATTGCATCACGTGGGGAACACACTAACATAAATACTTACTATATTTTAAAATCTTATTCACTTATATTTTTACGATCCTTAATGTGTGCCATTTTATATTTTAGAATCAATCCATATATTTTAGGATATTTCTTTTACACTAAGATATTTCTTTTACTTCCATCCCTAAACAGTTAAAACCATTAGCCAACCTATATAAACATCACCTGAAACCTTATATTCTTTGACATCATTTGTTTTAATTTTCCATGGCCTACGTCTAAGCTAATTTTAACTTAAAAATTTGTTTTAACAGTGACGCCTTATACCAACTATCCCTTCTTATATCTTGATCCTTCCAACTCTGCCTTCCATACTTCTCTCGTCTCTTGATCATTTTCCATTGGCCTTCTATGCCTTCATTCTAACCTCCCCATGTCCATCGCAAAGTTCCTGTTTGCCGATTTTTTTATTTACACCCAGGTCGCCGTCCCAGCATTCTTTATTTCATTCTTTTTTCCTCAAACCCGGGTTCAATCAATCAATGGCAACAGTCGAGCCCTGTTTTCACAATCTACCTCCACCCTCTAACCTCTTCAACGGTTCCTGAGACTCCTGCTCGTCAACCTTTTTTAATTTTTATTTTTTAATGATTCATCGACCTGGTACACTCTTCCTCCCCATGTTAACCTCACACGGAGAGCTTGGGTAACCAGCGAGACTTTTTTTTCTCTAACGCTCGACCCAGGCCATCATCAGCACGATGCGCCCACTCATTTTTCGTTTAATTCTATTTTTCATCTGGTCGAGCTCAATCACCGACAGCAGCGCAGCTCTTGAGACACCATCTCTTTTTAACCTCTCTCAGAAAAGTTTTCTTTATCATATTCTCCCATTACCTACCTCTCCTTCGATCTTCACACCTTTTGCCCATCTGATCTAATGCTACTTACAGAACAACTTGAGATTGCTGAACCCTGAAAACAATACTTCGCTTCTAAGCTCGTATTGCAGGGCAGGACTCCTGAGATGTCCTTTGCAGAAACCAATTCAGACCTTCTTCATTTATTCCTCACTGCGTCACTACCTATCGTAAACCTTTTGCTTAAGTCAATTATCTTTTATATTTTATTTCACTTTTATTATCTCTACTTCTCCTCCTTCCTGTATTACATCCCTGAAACCATGTTGTAAATACTCAAGGCACCTTAAGTAACAAAAAACTGTAACTAGTATACCAACTATCCCAAATATTTACTTTCGCTATTGTGTGTGTTTACTTTAAATTTATCCTTCCTATGTACTCCTCTTATATATTTTTTGTAGTTTTATATTATGATATCAGTGTGTCACCACTACTCCCCTTTATCTTTATTTTTATTCTAGTAACTAATTTGTGCCCCAAATTATTTCCCATTTAATAGGTTTGCTAGCTTTTCTCTCATTTATTTGTAAATAGACTTACAGTTTTACTAGTTTTGTGGTGTTGAACTTTGTTTTTTAACTTACAGATGTAGATAAAATATTTCAATATTAATCGATAATATCATTTTGTTTATTAACCATCAACATTAATGCCATCAAATACCAATCAACCCTTTATATATTATTACCTTTAATATGTTTATTTTCTTTTTTTTATCATGCTTAGACTTAGGATTTTACAACTTCAACTATTTTAGGCACCATTTTAAAAAACCTACACCTAACAATATTCATAATATTTCTTAAACATATAAAACATTTATCATTTTATTTTTCTTAATAGATTTTCAAAATGTTATTTTTGACGCTTCCCTTACAACCTCTAACTCTATCCCATGAACCTTTCCTCCCAACTTTATACCCATCAAGAGATTATTGTTCGTCAGCCATTTTCTTTTTTTTATTGATTAAACTAACTAGAAGACCCTTCCTCGCTATATAATTCCCAATAGTGAGCTCAGGAGACCCAGTTAGTTTTTTTTATTTTTTTTTCTCTCATCGTCCGGCTCATCATTTTTTCATCTTTCAACTTTTTTTTTTCACCACACAAGCCGGACACAATCAAAATTGACAGCAATAAATCTCTTACATCCACCTCCCCTTTTCCGCATCCTTCAAACCTCCAACTACCTTCCAAGGGATTTCAGTTCGCCGAACATTTTTGTTTTTTTTTTTCATTGATTAATCCGTCTGGAACAATCCTTCCTCGCTATACCATTCCCGATAATGAGTTCAGGATATCCAGCGCGATCTTTTTATTTTTTTTTTCTCATCGCCCGACTCATCATTTCAATTCACCATTTTTTCAAACTTTCACTTTTTTTGTCATCATTCAACTGGGCATAATCATTATGGACAACAGGGATCCCTCTTACCTCTACCTCTCCCTTTTACCTCCATCAATCTTCCCACCTCTTTTCACTGTCTGAGCTAATGATGCAGACGGATTATCTTGGGCCTTCTGTTAATGAAAACAATGCCTCACTTAAACAAGTTCGCATTGCATTGCAGAATGTTTGGGATACTACTTTGCAGAAACATGCTCAGATACCCCCTTTCCCTTTTTCAACCTTAGCGTCACATTATACGTTCAGTCAATAAACTAACTTCTTTTTTTTCTTATCATCTTTAATGCAATAAGATATTATTTTCCTTGTACGATTCATTTTACCATATTTACCATTTTGTATTATATACTTTCTCTTAATCTTGTATCACTCATTTTGTGCGTTTTTATTTTATAACCTTAAATTTTATTTCATTGATACACCACCATTACAACATCTTTCTCTGTTTAACTTGAAACTTTATAATAATTTTAACTAATTTATATACAAATTATTTCTTTTATTTTTTTTTAATAATAGGTTTGTTAGGTTATCATTCATTACATGTCATTCCCCCAACCAAACCTTCATCACCGGGGACACATTCTGTAGTATATTTTGAGCTAAATAGGTCACAATCTTCTTATAATATTTATCATAACCCCATATCTATATAAAATATGTATCGACCTTGTATAACAATAGAAATGACAAATAAAACAAAGAGGTAAAAGGTAGACCAGACGACGCAATAACCCAAACGAACAGGTGTTTATGATAATGAGTTCAATCACCCCGTCAACAGGTGGCCAGACGTAATAAACAACCCGGCGCCTGACAGGTGGCGTGATTTTATGGGAGCCAATCAGAACTCGCCGCCATCTGCGAGCGTCTCATATAAAAGCCCCCCAAGATTGGGACAAAGGTAGTTGGTTAGTTGTTTTCAGAGCGACGCCGTCATACGGCCGGGTCTCTCACCCCTATCCGCGATGTAGGCTTTGGGCATCCGTGGCGCCCGTGGTTCGACTTGCCTTCGTCCGTGGTCTACCTCTACCTTCTTGGAGTTACCATCTAGACCTGCCTCTGTCTCTTGCTGTCCCAGTGCGGGAATCCCATCACGCACCCACTACCACGACTGCCCAGTACATTCCACATCGGGATTACTACATATATATATATATAGACTGTAACTATATTATAAATATAGGTTTAAATAAGGCTAAAAGTTAGATAGAAACAGTATAACATATATAACATGGTGTCAGAAGTGGGATACGGAAAGATAAGTAAAATTCTGAAAATATTAAGCCTAACGTTCGAAATTTAGAGAAAACTAGATATACAGGGTGATCCAAAAGTCCCGCACAACTTTAAAAATTAATAACTCCGCGAATATTTGCGCTAGATCAATGCGGTAAACACCATTGTGGTCAGGATGCAATGGGATTTTTTATGGCAAATAATGAAAAATTCGAAATCGATTTTAGTTACAATTATACTCGCTAGATGGCGCTCTACCAGAATCAGAGATTCAGCGGCTAAATTGTTTGATGAATTGAAAAATATAACTGAAAGACACGTATTTTTCCTTTTTGAATACCAGGAAAGAACCCCGATAATATAAAATGATAAATTAATAAAACACCATTTCGCCAAAGGTTAGAAGAAATGGTTAACGATTTTCAAATACAATCTGAGATATGTAAAATAGGTATATGCAAATTAAAACATGTAGCAAAAAATAAATCCTGATATTTTAGATGCGGTTTGCTGGAATCCTCTCAGCTATTTAAATTTCGAAAATAATAATTTTCTAATTTTTTAAATTCAACTCTCTCTCAGTATCGATTATATTTATTTTAATTCATTTGAAAAATATTTATCTATCTCTGATGATTTATTTTACTCTGGAATGCCGTTGTTGGTTTTGTTGTGTCCAATAAAGAGCCTCAGATGTCTCCATGCATCTCTATCACAGCAGCGGCAGCATTGTCCACTATCTTGGATGTGTAAAGCAGCTGCTCTGGGTCTATGTCAATTTTCTGCAAGGCTGCGGGCATGAGAATATGTGGGTAGGTGTTAGTTCCACACCAGGACAGTTGTTGCATGTTCTATAGGTTATTGTGCCATCTGGATGTATTGTCATTCTTTATAATGTTTTGTTATAAATCTTGTTATAGTTTTGTCATTTTTCTCTCGGAGTTTATTTCACATTTTGATCTTTTCTTATTTTTTGTTTAATTATCTTGTATTTTGCAAAAGCATCAGCGTCAAATAATGACATTTGATCTTTCCTTTGGCTCAACTTTCTGGCTTCCTTTGCAAATTAAACTGCCATTTCATTACCCCCGATCCAAACACTGGAAGGAATCCATTGTAGAATGCAGTTATTCTCCAATGATATCAGTTGAGTAAGTAACGAATGTATTTTCTGTGTGATTATAGTATTGTCCTTCTGAATTGCTTCTAGATCGGATAATAAGTCGTTGTACGGTATATTATAATTCCTTCTGCTTGATACAGGGATGGTTGGTTAAGGCATACATCAAGAGCTTTCCAGATAGCTGTCAGTTCACAAGTGAAGTTTGACGAAATCTTTATTGCTCCTTCTTTGATTTTGATGTATGTTCCATCTTGCAGTATTATGTTAATTCCAGCCCCTCCATTACTTATGGTGAGGTCTGATGATCCATCTGTATATGCTGTTAAATAATTTTCTGATCGCATAAACCAATTGTGTCAAGTCCTTTCTTTTTAAGTATGTTTTTGTTATCTTTTTTAATGCAGAGTTCATTCAGGTTAAGATTGATGATTACATTTGATGGCAATGGGGTAGGAAATATTGGTTATTCTCGAATTTGAAATTTATTATGTTTCATATTTATGCTCTTTCTAATATTGTTGTCATACTGAAGTGTTGATCTTTTGAGCCTTTCTTTTTGTGTCCAGTTTAAATAGGTTCTATGGGATATGTGTTCGGTTTCTTTAGTTTTTAAGCTATTGGTGAATTTTATTGTTTTTAATTGTCTTCTGCTTTCAAGTAAGTCTAGACCACATTCTCTCTGAATTTTCTAATTGTTGGTATTTGAAACAGAACCAGTGATTAATTTGACCGCTTTTGCTTGAACACTGTCTAGTCTTCTTTTTAGTGATGAACTTGAGGGAGCCCAAACAGGTGTTGCATATTCCATTATTTGCCTTATTAAGGTGATATATGTTGTTCTGAGAATTTTGGGTTTTGCTCCCCAATTTGTTCCACATAGCCTTCTCAGAATGTTTAGGTTTCTGGTAGCTCTATTTGAGGTGCTAATTATGTTTTCTGTAAATCGCAATTCCTCATCAAGTATCACACCTAGGTAATTTGGAGATCTAATTTTATCAATTATATGGTTGTTTATGCTTATTTTGGAGTTAAATTCATGCCTTTTTTTCCTGTCAGTTAAGGAGATCTATAGGTTTGTGTTTATTGGGTTTATGGTCATTTTGAGTTTCATTGCCCACTTCTCCAGTCCTCTCATTGAAGTGTTCAGTATTTTTCTGATATTTTTATACTGCTACTTCTGTGCCATATGGCAATATAATCTGCATAACAGACAACTTTTGTGTCTTCAGTGAGGATGGATGTTGTTAAGTGTGTGTCGTAATTAAATATACAACAACTCAAACTTGACCATGACTCTTTTTTAGCTCTTATTCTTTTCGTTTGGCCAACAAAAATGTCCAATTTTTATTATACACATATATTCTTACATAATAAGGCTTTAAAGATTGCAAATAATCTTCATATATTTACATACACAACACATCTCCCCCTCAATAATATTCCAGTCGGTCTGGGGGTTTCCTGGCTCTCTGAGGTCTAGGACTGCGGACGGGCACTTGCACAGCGGCAGGCTCCGGTTTAGGAGTGCAAGAGAGAACGTGCACAGCAGCAGGCCCTGGTCTAGGAGTGCAAGAGGGTACGTGCAAAGAAGCAGTCTCCTCCTTGTTTCCTGATGTAACCTCTGGAACCTCCTCTTCACTTTATTTCTGACTTCCACCTACAGGTTTCTCTCCTCATGTTCGAGGAAGTATCAAATTTCTTCTCTCCACTTGTTTCTTTCTCACAGGTCGCAATTGATTGATGTGCCTCTTATACACGACGCCCTCGCAACTTATAAGGTAGTGACGGCAGCTCAATAATTTCAAAATGGTACCTTTATACCGTTTAGGTCCAGTTGCATAGTTGCGGAAATAAACGTTGCAACCTGTAGTAAACTGCTCCTGCCTTCTTACGGCCTCATGAAATACCTCTCGCGGATTTCCCATCTTGGTATTAAATTCGAGAATCTTGATCTTAAACTTCTCTTCATTAGCAGTTCCGCGGGGGAATTCCTTTATTACAGTTTGGGGGAATGCTCTATGAGCAAATAGGAATCTTTGTAGATTCGTCTCTAAATCATCCTTCTCATTATTCTTTCTCAAAATGTTTTTAAACTCCCTTACATATCTCTCAGCTAAACCATTTGTACTAGGATTATACGGACTGGTCTTAGTGTGCCGTATACCATTCATTTTGGTAAATTTCTCGAATTCACCAGAGACAAACTGTCTTCCGTTATCTGTAACCAAAAATTAGGGCAATCCAAATCTGGAAAAAAATTCTCCAAGATGATTTATAATCGTTTTGCTGGTAATATCTTTGATGATAAAAATTTCTATCCAATTTGAGTATGCGTCCAGGAGAACCAAAAACATTCTTCCCATGAACGGACCCACTAGATCAAGATGAAGTCGATGCCACGGTTTTTCGGGCCAAGTCCATTCCGAGAAGGTAGCCGGGGGCATGCTTGCCGATTCTTGGCATACTCTACATTCTCTAGTTAACTCCTCGATGTTACTGTCTATGCCTGGCCACCAGAAAATAATGTCTGGCAATCATCTTCATTTTAACAATCCCCATGTGTATTTCATGCAAGTCATTTAAAATTAAAGATCTTAATGTTTGGGAAATTACCACTCTTTCACGCCATTGAAGACAACCAAACTCCAAACTTTATTCCTCATTGATCTTATTATGAGGAGCTAGTGGGTTTTCCCTCGGTACCCTTGTGAATTTCCACACACACACAGTTGCCTTCTCTAACATTCCTTAATACAATAGACAGTTTTTTATAGAATAACTCTTATCCTGATCAAATTAGTATGAAATAAAGTAAGAAGAGGAGCATCTTTATGCACATTTATTCTCGCTAGCTTTCGAACCTACATGGTTCTTCATCTGGCATGGATAGCTTTTACACTAACAAAAGTACTTCAAAACAGGGACCTTATATACACCTAGGAGGAAATTTACATACTTAAGCTAATGGATTAAAAGAAAATATATGACGCCGACGTTAAAATTGGAATATTTACATATCAAAAACCCGAAAACAAGATTTGTAAAATTATGAATATATGTAAAACCAGCCAACATTGTTGCGACAAATGAGTAAAAGTCCAAGGGCACAACCAGGGGCCCCACTCAATGTCACAACCAATGGGGAGGGGATAGGGGGGGGGGGGATTGGGGGAGGGGAAGGAAGTGGGGGGGTTGGGTGGGAGGAGTAGTACCCACTATTAATAAAGGACTTTGTATATATCAGGAAGGTCTATTTTGCGGTTAATACTGTTGGTTTGTGAGGAAATAATGGATTCTAAACATAGTCTGTTGTGTTTGTGGTTGATATGTCTGTATTTAATGTGTGGATGTTCAAGATCAAAACTGTGGCCTGTTTGTGCGATATGGGTGTTGATTAGGGATTTTGTATCTTTGTTGTGAATATTGCGATTATGTTCTGAAATTCTGATACGTGTGGTTCTGCCTGTTTCCCCGACATATGATGCTGGGCAATTATTGCACTGTAGGGAATAGATGGCGCCAGTAGAGTCTATAGGGAGGGTAGGTCTATCTGATTTGGTAATGCTATTTCTGAGGATGGTGGTTAGGTTGGGAGGACTGTTGTATAAAACTTTGATGCCATATGGGCGCAATATGCGGGATATTGAAACTGCTTTGGGGGGATATGGAAGCCAACATGTGGATCTATAGATTGTAGTAGTTGTATGGACACATGGATCAAACATGTGTTTGTCTATAAAGGGTAAGGGGTAACCTGCAGCCATAAGGATCAAACGGATTCTAGATTTTTTCGATATTTTTAAATATGGGCAATGAACAATGGGTGAAGATTCTCTTGGATAGGGTCTTAACTGTATTTATTTTATATGCTATGGGGCTACTGGAGGAGAAGTGTGTGTATTGGGGGGGAATGTTCTTTTTGTGAAAAACTGTGTTTTGAAAGGTGTGCGGTGTGCGTATGACTAAAATGTCTAAAAAGGGTAAAGCGGAGTTCGATTCGGTTTCATAAGTGAATTTTATATTTGGGTTGAATTCGTGTAAGGTACTTTGGATACGATGGAGGCTGTTTGAGTTAATGATACAAAAAAACATCATCCACATATCTCCTCCAGTAGTGTATGTCAGTGGGGAGGGTTTGGTTGATCCATGTGTCCAGCGAATTCATGACTATTTCTGCAATTATTGATGAGAGAGGACTACCCATAGGGGTGCCTCTGATTTGTTTGTAACACTGTATGTTAAATGTGAAGGAGCTAACGATCAAACAGAGGGAGGTTAGTTGTAGTATGGTGGAAGCTGTCTGTGTGTCTATGTTAGATGTTGTGAGGAATAGTTGTAATTTATCTGTAATGAGGGTATGTGGTAGGGAAAGGTACAGAGATGTGACGTCAAAGGACGCCATGATGTGTTGTGGTGGCGGAGTTAGGGTTGTGATGTTTTCTATAAATGTGGGGGGGGGGGGTGAGTGATGCTGTATATGTTCGGGTTTTGCTTCATGAGAGGGGACAAAAGGCTTACCAGATATTTGGAGACAGAATATGCCGGGGATTGGTGATAAGCGATGATTGGTCTGAGTGGGACTCCTGGTTTGTGCACCTTGGGGACGCCATAAATGTAAGCATTCTTGTCCAAGTTGGCTGTAAAATGAGTATGTTGTTCAGCTGTGATGAGACCAGATTTTTTCATATTGTTTAGGGATTTTCTGAACATTTTGGTAAGGGTGGTATTTTCTTGTGGGGAGATAGATGAGAAGGTGGAGCTGTCTTGAAGGATGTCTGTCATCTTTGCTATGTAATCTGATCGGTCCATTATGACGGGGTGGTTTCCTTTATCCGCTCTTGTAAATACAAGGGATTTGTAGCTTTTTAACTTATTGATTATGGCTTTGTTGTTGTGGCTGGGTACTTTGTTCCGGTCTGGTCTTAGTAGGGCTTGGACTATCGCATTCCGTGCTTTAAAAGTTTTACCTTGATTTAGAGTGCTCATGATGCCTTCAACACCAGCAATGATTCTGGGGATATCCGGTTTGGTTGGAGGAACATACTGGAGGCCTAGTTCTAGAAGCTTTTCTTCTCTTTCGGGCAAACGGGTTGTGGATATGTTGATGATCTTGGGGGGAGCTGCGCTCTTAGAATCAGGGACATCTGGAAAATCATATTTCTGCTTCCAGTGAGTCAGCTTGGAGAGGTGTTTGTTGTTCTGGACTGTTGTCTGATTTTGGACTTTGAACGTGGTAGCTTTTACTAGGTCCACGACCAGCAGATGGTCAGCAAAAGATAGTGATTCATCAATCCCATACAGAAGAAATTTTGGGCTGAATTTGGTTACTTCATGTTGGGTCTGGTTGTATGTCTTGACAATAAATGGTACAAGTGTCGACCATTTTTGTTTCGGTTTCTCCAAAATTGCAGCTCTCAATCTTGTGAGAAGGGTATGGTTAGCCTTTTCTACCATTCCACATGTCTGAGGATGGTATGGAGTAGCAAGGGAATGGGCAATTTTATTTTCCGACAGAAAATATTTGAAGCTTCTACTTGTGAAATTCGAACCATTGTCTGTCAGAATACGTTTGATTGGTACTCCAGAAGGTAACAGCTGTCTGAGGATGTTGAGGATGGCAGCTGAATTGTTGGATGCTGTGGGAGATGCCCAAATGTAACGACTATGGTGATCTATGATGACCTGGAGATACTTATGTCTGGTGTTCTTAGCTTCATTTCCCAAAACAGTTGTATCGAGTCCAATGAGGTCAAATGGTTGGAGGTCGCGGTTGTCGGTTGGTTTGACTGTTTGCTGAGCTGACAAACTTTACATGAGGAAACATACTCTTTTATGGTCCTGAGCATTTGTGGCCACCAGTAATATGTGGAAATCAGCTTCAATGTTTTGTTTTTTCCAGGATGTCCAAAGTCATCATGAAAGTGGTGAAAACATTTTGCCCGTAGGAAATCAGGTACAACTGCTTTGGAATGGCCTCGAATTCGTATAGTGACAATGCCACTTTTAATTTGAGGGTTCTTTACAAATCGCAATTCTGCCTGTTGTTGAGCAATCTTCATCTTATCTTCGGTTATGAATGTGCACACTGGATTCCTGGAAAGTGCGCCAACATGTGTTTGCTGTCCTCCTGCTCTGTGGATAATGGTGAACGATCTAGAAGATAGCTCCATTGACCATCGGAAAAGTCTTCCCCCAGGGTTTTTATGATTCAATAGCCATTTTAAAGCACTATGATCAGTGACAATTTGAAATGGCTTGTCTAGGTAGTTGTTGAAATGTCTGACTGCTTCGATGATGGCAAAACATTCCAACTCTGTAGTGGTGTAGCGTGACTGTGTTGGGTTGAGCCGTTTTGAGAAATAGGAAACAACCCGTTCTCTACCATCTGGATGTTTCTGTGCAAGAATTGCACCAAGTCCTTGCTCTTGAGGCATCAGTGTAGAGCTTACATGGTAAGGTAGGGTCATATATTGCCAGAACTGGAGGTTGTGTGATTAAATTCTTCAAAATTTCAAATGCTTTTTGGTGAATTTTAGACCAGTGGAAAATGTTATCTTTCTTCAATAAATCTGTTAGAGGTAGTGCTATTGAACTGAAATATTTTATAAATCTCCGATAATAACTACACAATCCGTGAAATTGCTGTATGTTTTTGACTGTTTTGGGGATTGGGAAACTTTTAACGGCGTCTATTTTCCGAGGTGAAGGTGTAACCTGATTGTATTTGATGATATATCCAAGATATTCTATTTCTTCTCTGATAAAATAACATTTTTGAAGCTTGAGCTTGAGGTTTTAGCAATATAATTTTTTAGCACTTCTGATAGAAGGTCAAAATGTTCTTCTAAAGTTTTAGAATATATGATGAAATCATCAAGATCGTTGATGCACCCCTTGTACATTAATGGACCAAGTATTTATTGTATGATTCGCTGAAAAGTAGCAGGGGCGTTTTTCAACCCAAAGGGCATTACTAACCACTCATAAAGCCCTTCGTTGGTGATGAATGCTGTCTTCTCTGTGCTGTCTGGAGCCATTTCGACATGCCAATAACCTGAAGCGATGTCCAACGAAGTGAAGTATTTCGCTCCCTGAAGACGATCGATGACTTCTTGAATGTTAGGCAGAGGCATCTTGTCGTCAATGGTAAGGGCATTGAGGCGGAGAGGCTCAGAGCTCCAAATGCTGACACGGCACAGGGACATGTTTGGAGAGGAGCTGGTAGAGAAACGGCCCATGCGCTACCAACAGATAGCCAACCAGATCAAACACCTCTACAAATACCTCAACAGCAAGGTCCCCACCTGGAAAAAGCTGTGGTGGTTCGTCTGGTTTTGAAAAAATGATTCAATTATTCATTCCAAGGTATTTTAATTTATTAAGGATAAAATATAAAAATAAATAAAATGTTACAAATTAAATATCTAGTAGAGTTGAAAAAGGTTTGATGCAAATGGATGGATGAGAATGAACGTAGCTCGTGGTGGCCGTCAATAACAATGATATCCTCCCACGTGCTTGTCACGTCACCGCCGCCGCGCATGCGCCGACTTTGCGTCACCGCCGCCGCGCATGCGCGCCGACTTGGCGTCACCCCCGGCAGAGGTGGTGGCGGTTGAAAGGGCCGTTCAAAATTGGCGGTGGGTCAAAACACCGTCACAATATAAATCAATTATTAAAACTATATATTTTTAGTCAGAAAATGATGATGATGATATTGCTGTATCATGTTTGATTATCAGATATAAAATTATATCGGGAAAAATTCCAAAAAGCAGAGACCACGGGTGAAACCCGTTCATTATTTTGTACGCAGGAACAAAATTCTAACAGAAAAACATTCATTCGAGCAGAAAACAAAAGCCAGATCATCTTTCTATAAAAATATCGCTTCTCAGACACAAGGTTTGGAGCGGGACGTTTCACAAGAGTGACATCCACGGCGCCAATTTATAACTGTAACGAATAGTATTTGAAAATCAAAATAATATAATTTTCAAATATCGTTGTGAAAATTTACATATTTATTTTTATATTTTAAAAACACACAAAGTTTGGAGCGGGACGTTTCACAAAAGTGACATCCACGGTGCCAATTTATAATTGTAACGAATAGTATTTGAATGAAAACATTTAATCGGGTAAAACCCGGGCGTTGCCCGGGTCATTCGGCTAGTAAATATATATTATTATATCAACTATATTAATTAAATCAAATACCTAAACACTAATATAATACAATTTTTGCCATCACACACTTTTTTCCTGTAGTTTATGTGTTACTTCTGTATTTCTATTCTATGGCACTTCTAATATATATTATTGATGTACTTTCAGTATAAAGGAAATTGCAATCGGGGGAATTCTCGGGCGAAGCCGGGTCATACGTCTAGTATATCATATAAGTTGATGTATATTTTAATAAATATATTATTTTTTAATTTGAAAATGAGTAAAAAAATACAAATATAGATAAATATTATAGAAAGAAAATGTAGATAAAGATCATAAAGAAAAAAATAATAAAAAGATTCTATAGAATAAAAAATATAAAAATATAAAGAAGAAGAATATAAAAGTTCTAAAGAAGAATGCAAATAAAGATTATAAAAAGAAGAATATAGAGATGAAGATTGTAAATAAGAGAAGAATATATAGTTAAAGCTTATAAAGGAAAGTAATATATATATATATACAAAGATTATAAAGAATAAGAATATTTAGATAAAGATTATATAAAGAAGAATAATATATATGAAGATTATGAAGAAGATAAAGGTTCCAAAATAGAGATCCAAATAAGAGTTCAAGAGGATTCCAGCCACAATAGAAGTGCTAGATGAGATTGTAAGATTAATCAATTGGCATTCCACATAGAGAAAGCCTGAATAGAATTGATCAATTGGCAATCCACTTAGAGAAAGCCTGAATAGAATTGATCAATTGGCATTCCACTTAGAGAAAGCCTGAATAGGATTGATCAATTGGCATTCCACTTAGAGAAAGCCTGAATAGAATTGATCAATTGGAATTCCACTTAGAGAAAGCCTGAATAGAATTGATCAATTGGAATTCCACTTAGAGAAAGCCTGAATAAGATTGATCAAATGGAATTCCACTTAGAGAAAGCCTGAATAGGATTGATCAATTGGAATTCCACTTAGAGAAAGCCTGAATAGGATTGATCAATTGGAATTCCACTTAGAGAAAGCCTGAATAGGATTGATCAATTGGAATTCCACATAGAGAAAGCCTGAATAGGATTGATCAATTGGCATTCCACATAGAGAAAGCCTGAATAGGATTGATCAATTGGAATTCCACTTAGAGAAAGCCTGAATAGGATTGATCAATTGGAATTCCACTTAGAAAGCCTGAATAGGATTGATAAATTGGAATTCCACATAGAGAAAGCCTGAATAGGATTGATCAATTGGCATTCCACTTAGAGAAAGCCTGAATATAATTGATCAATTGGCATTCCACTCAGAGAAAGCCTGAATAGAATTGATCAATTGGAATTCCACTTAGAGAAAGCCTGAATAGGATTGATCAATTGGAATTCCACTTAGAGAAAGCCTGAATAGGATTGATCAATTGGAATTCCACTTAGAGAAAGCCTGAATAGGATTGATCAATTGGAATTCCACATAGAGAAAGCCTGAATAGGATTGATCAATTGGCATTCCACATAGAGAAAGCCTGAAAATTATTGATCAATTGGAATTCCACTTAGAGAAAGCCTGAATAGGATTGATCAATTGGAATTCCACTTAGAAAGCCTGAATAGGATTGATAAATTGGAATTCCACATAGAGAAAGCCTGAATAGGATTGATCAATTGGCATTCCACTTAGAGAAAGCCTGAATAGGATTGATCAATTGGCATTCCACTTAGAGAAAGCCTAAATATGATTGATCAATTGGCATTCCACTTAGAGAAAGCCTAAATAGGGTTTATCAATTGACATTCTACTTTAGAGAAGACCCAGTGTTTACCGAGAGGAGGCCCAGACCGTCCAGTGGTCAAGAGGAATAAGGAGAATTCTCCCGCCTGTACTTCGGTTTAAGAGATATGACCCCGGACTTTAATTAAAAGGGGAACATGTTGTATATAGTATAATCTGTGTGAATATAAAGATCCGGCAACACTGTTAGTATAATCAATTGAGAAATAATAAATATGTAATTCATCTAGCGTGGTACTGTATTGTATATATATATATAGACTGTACCTATATTATAAATATATGTTTAAATAAGGCTATAGGTTAGATAGAAAGAATATAACATATATAACAATAAGAAGCGGTCTGGTAGATTAAATTGGCAAAACCGCTGGGAGGGTTCACCACTGATGAGCCAAGCCCTCCCATTTTTTTTTCATCGCAGTAAGGACAGTAGAAGTTTGATTTGATTTATTTGTGAAAAGAAACATTCGTGTTTTGGTGTTTTCATTTGAATTATATAGATGGAGCGTTATTGCTATGTATTAATATATATATATAGTCCAACAGAGAAAATATAATTAAATATATAAGATAAATCCTTTCGCAAAAAAAAGTATTTCTAAAAGATTTATATTTAATATTTAGAGTTATTACGAGAAAGGATTTATATTTATTGTCATTTCTTTATTTTTAATTAGGGAATACAAGAGAGAGAAATACATCAATGGTTGATTTCTATAAATCCAAACAACTTTAAACTGTAAAAAGACATGCTAAGTCATATTACCGAAAGTTTTTTTAAATATATGTTTATATGGGAGCTTTCGAATATTGCTCTTTCTCATCCTTTATGTAATGTTGTTACGTAGAAAGAAAAGTTCATTCCAGAATGGAGAGAGAATGTTCTAGAACGTTTAAGAATAATGTAGAAAAAGCGGAAGACAACTGATTGGCCAATCTAAAGCGATTGCGCAAGGCTTGATGCTGGCGGCTTTCTGACTGGTTGACCAACCGTGACCGTTCTGGAAAGATTCACTCCGAGATATATAGGGATGTGTAACTCATGCCGGGAAGAATAAAGATAAAGTAGAAGACTCCAAGCAAGCTGCTGTCTCAAGAGGTCGGACTGCTGCTTACCGCCGACGCCGGTGTACTTCCTGGAAGATTCTAGAAGGTTCTACGAACTTCTGTCTTTTGCTTTCCCTCACCGTGCTGCAGTCGGTGAGTTTGTAACTTCTGTTTTCTTTATTGTTGTTTTATTTTGCATTTTTCTGTAATTATTTTATCGATTAGGCTTAAATAAAGTCCTAAAGATTCTTTGTACCCACGGAAGTTATTTTTTGTCAACCAACAACGCAACAATATTCTCAAATATAAAAGAGGCAGTTAGATTTTTGCAACTACACGATGTCAGAGCCCCGTTTGGATTCTCACACTCACTGATGGGGAAAGAAATATGTAAGAATTGGGACCATTTTGAGAAAAAGAAAGAAAAAAAAACTCGTTTCGGGTGGAATCGATCCTGAGTGGTGAAACCCGACAGTGTGTATATATGTACCGTTTAACCACCAATCCCAACGTATAAGAGAAGTACACTACTTGGTTACTCTTTGAATCTCTCGTTTCCAATGAATATAACAGCATAAACAGAATAGATTTACCATCACAATACCGATATCTCAGAATAAATCAATAGATTAATTTTATAGGTTCTGGATGCCCTAAAAATTAAAATAGACATATTCCATAAAATAGTTAAATTACAAACCAATTTAATATTTTCAGCTATAAATATCCACACTGCGCGCGTTTGTTTTTGTAAATATTTCTGGTGGGATAAAGTCGATATTATAGTAAGCCCGTTGAAGAGCGATTGACGCTTGAAAGCTAGCGTTTTTTAAATAAAAAAGATTTGTGAGAATATATTTTTAATTTTAACACTATGCATTTGCCATCATTATAGTCTCTGGAAGACCAACGGTTTAAAAACCGAAATATCTAACAACATTAGCCTTATAAAAAAAAAAGAATGAACGTTATGTCTAACACAAAGAACAATTTCTACCATTAGACCAATAATAGTCACGTGATGTTGTATCGGTCGCTGATTGGCTGCATCTCCTCTTCTAATGGCTCGCGTGCTCTAATGAGGTTTTTGTTTAACAAGAAATTCCTTGTAGCTGAAGCATTGTGATTGGTTCGTTCAAACAAACTATCTATTTATATTGGTTAATGGACGTAACTTTGTAATTAAATGGAGAACAATTCTACTTAATTATAATTAATATATTCTGGGCTGTGTCTCTATATTGTTGAATGGAATATTTATAAAGGAATAACACCTTGCTTTCGTACTATAATTCTTTATCTCCTACGTTGCTGCTCTTGTTTTATCATATGTACAATATGTACATTCTTTTATTAAATTTGAAATTTGGCTCATCTTTCAGGGTTCCTGTACAGAATTGAAGTCCAACACGCTTCTCATCTTTCACCGATTCCATTCCATTTTTAAATCGTGAAAACCATCTAAATGTGGTGGGCTTATTTACATTTTCATTTCCAAATGCCAATTTCAACAAATTTAAAGTTTATGAAGCCGATTTCCCAATTTTGTAGCAAAATTTAATACAAATTCGTTGTTCGAATTTTCTATCCATTACAAATTAGAAGTTGTTATGCAAGGCGTTCTTTTTACAAGCTTACAATTTATCGACTGCGCGCGCAATCACGTGATGTGAAATACCGCAGTGTAGCTGAAGCTTTCTATTTTTTTAATAGACTTAAAAAAAAATTATCATTTAATTTTTTCTTTGTTTTTGACCGGTCTCATTATTTATTGGACACACCTTGTAAATAGGTTTTGGCCCCAATACAATAAATGCTAATATTGCTAAAGTCAGGTTTGTCTTTTCCCCCAATTATCTGCCTGATAATATGGAATTACGTGAAAAGTAGAAAAACAAAATACAATAAATGTATCGCCTTAGGATGGGGGGAGGGGGGTAAATGGGAGAACAAAACATTTATTAAACTTTATGATGGTGTGCACCAACTATCGGAATAAATATCGACTAAGCGTTGATTCATTTTATTCCTGAATAATTTTATAGTCTCGATACATTGTAGACGATGGGCCAAATACATACGTAGTTGACTTTTCTTGATTTACCAATAAGAAAGGCTTATAAAAATTAAACAATTTTCTACTGCCCTTACTGCAATGAAAAATAAATAGGAGGGTCTGGCTCATCAATGGTGAACCCTCCCGGCGCTTTCGCCAGTTTAATCATACCAATGGTAGATTAAACAGGCGTAACGGCTGGGAGGGTTCACCACTGATGAGCCAGACCCTCCTCATATTCATTTTCATTGCAGTGAGGGCAGTAGGAAATTGTTTAATTTTTAAAAAGAATCATTCGCGTCTATAATAGTTTCGAATTCTCATAACAGATGGCGTAATAATGTTAAAAAAAGGCTTTGACTAATATTCTGGGATATCAAGTAAATCTTAGTTTAATTTGTATTTATTCCGATAGATGGGGCAAACTATCGTCAAAGTTTCACGATCAGGAGGTATTTTACTTGATATATTCCATTATATGTTTATAGAATTCTATACTCCTAAGGTAAAATTGATAATCTAGTTGAAATATTACGTCACCTCTATAGAGAATACGACCATGCGTCAAATATTCTATATACAGTTACGAGCGTCATGCGTTCTTAATAATTCTTCATCTCTGTCACCGTTTGCTCTTTTTTTGGAATGGCGCTCTCCTATTGGTTGGCTACGATCACGCCACCTTTGCCCCCCCCCCCCCATCATGCCCCCCCCCCCCCCCCCCCACTCGCTTTTTGTTTTTTGTAACTATTGTGTTGGAGCGGGTCGCTCCTTAAATAATCTATTTTTAACAATACCTCATTATAGGTCCGCAAATTCGAAAGTATAGGTATGTAGCTTTTGTACGGGTAGATATGCACACGGGTCAATCCCGGGGCGAAGCCCGGATCACCCGTATAGTATTGTAATATGGGTAATTCTCTCCTCACTGTATGACAAGATATCCGAGAGGCGGGAGGAAGGCCCACGTGTGTGTGGGGGGACAGGCGTCAGGACAACATTCCAATGTGGGGTGAGCAGGACAGTTGCAGAGATACGGGCGGTGACAACAGACGCGACAAGTTGGCTACAGGAAGTGGGTTCCGGGAGTGTGGCCGTATGGACTGACCGGGAAGACGGTGACGAGGCCTCTGGTCGCAGACAATGAAGACATCTACTGTATATAGTTACTAATCTACTCTTTAAAGCTCTTATAATAAATTAAACCGCACTAAGCTGTATTCACAAAGAATCCACATTGTTTTCTTAGAAACCTTGAACACAAATATTGACGGCTGAGAAGCGTCGTAACAGAATGTTTGTTGCTGCTGTGGCTACAAGAGAATTGTAATTCTAATAAAGAAGAATATCGAATGTGTGGTTTCAGCATTATACATAGCCTTATTTTTATTGCTACTGTTTAAAATAGTAATTTAGTTGTTTCAAGAAATATATTATGGGGTCGCGCGGTAAAAGGGTGGTCTAAACTGTTGGTTTTCGACCGCTATGATCCGGGATCGAATCCCGAATTGGGCACTTTTTTTCTGATAAAAAAATGCTCCAACGGCCCCCGATTCTTGCAATGGTCTAACCCCACAAGCGAGTGCAAGTAAACAAACGGGGCTCTGGTACATTAATAAGTGCAAAAGTCGAAATGCTTTTCGCATATGTAGACATGTGGTGCATTTACAGTAAAAGTAGTGGCTAACTACCCACCATGATATAATGGCTTGAACCACGTGTACTTGAGATACATTTAAAAAGAAAAATAAATATATTAACAGAGAGGGGAAAGAAATATATAGGTAATAATGTAAAAATATATGGAAATGAACGCTCCAGAGGTGAGTGGCAACAAGAAGACCCTAGAAACAGACGTACTGACATGGCCCATCAATGAGACTGTCCAGTACATCTTCTTTAAACTTTTCCTCCCAACTATCTTCTAACAACCCCGGCTCTGGAGTTCACACCTACCGAGGCCATAGGTCGGACCTTCCTGTTCCCTGTTTTCCTGTTGTGAAGTTATGTGGCGCCAGGTTGTCACGGCTATCTTTGGGGACGTCAGCCTTCCTTTAACTTTCTATATAAAAAACTATACATTTCAGCCAGTTACGAGTTTTTTTTTTCTCTATAAAAAAACTCTAACTGGCCGAAGTGTCTATTTTTCATATAAACATGAATGCCGGCCAGACAGCCTCTATCTTTCCTTTAACTTTATTAGTTCCAAGCAAGTTACAATAATTGGGGGGATATTTTGATTTTTATATTATATATTTATATTTAACCTATAGATATTTTAGTGTTAGAATGATTCTTATTCATCAATGATAAAGGTAATTTGCCTTATAGGGCGGTAATGTTTGGCTTTCATTTCAACCCCCAGTGTTGGTAGATATGTTTGATCATTTTAAGTTTTTATCTATTACCTCTGTAATCAAGGAAAAGTTTATTTATATAGATATGCTTAACTATAAAATGATGTGTGTGATAATATTATATTGATAATTATTGTTATACTATATTTTTCATTAATAGCTTCTGGAAAAGCAAGTAAAAACTTATATACGAATCTAATATATATAAAGAAATTTGCATAATCAACACTAGGCAAATTTAAGAAGAACTCTACCAACAACTGTAATATTTAAAATAGAGAATAGAATATATGTATATGATGTTTAATGATATGTGTATATATATACTATATATGTTATGAGATCCTGGTAGCGTCTTGTAGAATCTTGTCGACTAAATCTGTGATGAGGTATCCAGTCGACTTAAACTGTGGTGTGAGTCCCTGTCAACTCTCGTTATACTGTGTTGACCGAGAGGAACAGTCAGGATGTGGAGTTTTCCAGTAACTTTCTGCATCTTGGAAGACCTTTAAAAGTTCTCACAAAGTACAAGCAGTCGTGGTCGAGGCAGAGTGGAAAGCTTGGGAATGTCCATACACAAAAACGAAGACACAGTTGCACTAAGAAAGTTCCGTGAAGAGATAAAAGTTGAGCTAGGAGCGAAAGATAGAGAGATAGAAGATTTCTTACTGGTCTACATGATGGATGAGATGGACCTGGGGTACAACCGACGAGGGCTCACAAAGATGGTGAAGTGACTGTATTTATAGGTTAAGACGGGGGCCTTATGCGACAGGGGCGTGGATCGTCTGGCGAAACTGTACTGGCGCCGTGGCAGTTTCCATTTTTAGACCTTGTTGTGGGAATTCTAAATCTATCTCGATTTTAGACGTTATGACTTCTATCTCTTGCTTCATCTCAACTCTTAATCTATTACAGAGTTTTATTTATTTATCCTCAGTTTGTACAAAGTACAATACATATGATGATGTAATGACACATGTCAATAATGCGTATAATCATTTACAGATGTGTTTCTATTATACAACATTGTATATAAGTTATATACAATATGGGGTTGTTGGTTTAAATTACCATAGATGGGCCCCGGGAGTGAAAGGGTTTATCCAGGTTTAAGCCAGTAAAGCCTCTCTAACACAGGTAAGTAATTAAAATTTCTTCTAATTAATTTAAACTGTGAGGGTTAAAAAGGGCTATAACAAGATGATTTGTTTGGATATATAAAAGTGAAATAAAAATGACATTTTTGTTTGATTAAAAAATATGATTAAAATAAAATGATGACATAAAAATTCACATTCTAAGAGAATATCGGCGGGCGTTGGAAAGAATTAGTAGTTGAAGAATATGCAATTGTAAGCATTACACATGCAACCAAATAATCAGATCCAGGTGCAAAGCGAGGAAATAGACTTGAGCGTCTTCCTAGGCAATGTTTCACTTGCAATCTTATATAAGGGTTACAGTGCTTTCTCACAATTTTAGGGTTATTGGGTTAAAAAGTTGAAGAAATAGTTGTTCATTAATATTGTCACGTGTAAGGCCTCTAAACGGTTAAAACCTCCGCCAATAGATGGCGCTTTCGCCGGATTCCCTTGCTGGCTGATGAGGGAGTCGCCGACTGCTGTGGTCCCGTTTCCTGGGGAGTTTGGATGTAAATACGCTTTTGTGTTGGCCCCAGGATGTAGGGTCATGTAAATACCCGTTGTCTGTTGTTTTGTTTAGATTTAATGTTAGTAATAGATGACAATAAAAAAGTGTGTGCTTCAAGTCTCCGTGCCGCCTCCTGTCGTTATTATCGCCACTGCCATCGTCACCGGGCTACTGCAGCTGCTACTACTCTTCTGGTAAGTCTCTCGTGTCTCCCCACCAGTGGTAAGGCCGAGAGATACTGCCAGAGGAAGGGAGTTTCCACAGGAGAGGTGGAACTCAGGAAGTCTTTGGGTGGCGTGCGGGAAAGGCCGCAAGGAAGAGCAACCGGAGCCCGAGTAGGTGAACCACGAACGGAAGAAGCGCGTTGTCGCAAAGAACCAGAGGGTAAACACGCGACAATATGATTGGGAAAGGAGTGAAATAGAGACATGCGATAAGTAGAATTGTTTTAGCGACAGGTGGTCTGACTTGACATGAAATCAAAGGTTGATTGTGGTCCGCTAGAGCTGAAAAAAAAAGTTGAAAAAGTGAATGCTTTGTGCATGCGTGGGTGATGTGCTCTGCGGATGATTGAAACAAACTCTTGAAGCGTGTTCAGACCAGAAGTTGGGATTTGTAAATCTGGGGAACTGTGTTCAAAGAGTTTGTTGAAATACGAAATAATAAAAAAATTGTCAAGCAGTACTGCCGTTTTTCTACGATGGTTTGAAGCAATGGCTAAAATAGATAGTGATGAAAAAGTATAGGGAATTGGTTGAAGAACATGATTGTTGAAAACGATTGTTGTAGATGCCCGATAGTTGATGATAAACATTGTCATATAATAGTTATTTTAACAAATTTGAAATATAAAATAAAAGGATTTAAAAGCGCGAATGTTTCTTTTATACATAAAACGAACTTCTACTGTCCTTACTGCGATGAAAAAATATATTGGGAGGGCTTGGCTCATCAGTGGTGAACCCTCCCAGCGGTTTCGCCAATTTAATCCACCAGACCGCTTCTCAGAGCTCTAATACTGTATTGGATCATTCTGCTTTTATATGCTACACTGAAGGATGGAATCTTAGAAATGGTTTTCAAGTAAACTATGGACATAAGCTTATAGAACAGTAGAATTACATTCAAATGTTTGCTTCGAGCAATGCTCTTCAGCAAACTATAAAGACAAGGCCAGTTAATGAAGAGCATTGCTCGAAGCAAACATTTGAATGTAATTCTACTGTCCTATAAGCTTATGTCCATAGTTTACTTGAAAACCATTTCTAAGATTCCATCCTTCAGTGTAGCATATAAAAGCAGAATGATCCAATACAGTATTAGAGCTCTGAGAAGCGGTCTGGTGGATTAAATTGGCGAAACCGCTGGGAGGGTTCACCACTGATGAGCCAAGCCCTCCCAATATATTTTTTCATCGCAGTAAGGACAGTAGAAGTTCGTTTTATGTATAAAAGAAACATTCGCGCTTTTAAATCCTTTTATTTTATATGTATAGATGGCGCGTTATTGCTTTGTGTAAATTTGAAATATAGTGAATAAAAAGATAGAAATGTGATTGCGGGTAAAAAAAGTGTAAGTGGACAAAATCAAACATGTAAAATATAAAAGATATAATAATTAAGAAAATATATAAATGATTTTTGAAACAATTAAATGTTTTGCAATACTAAAAAAATATCATGAAAAATAAAAGTAAATTTGATTAAAGTTTTTTTTTAAATAATGTTGGATTAAAAATTTGATTATATAATTGAAAGGTAAAAATAAAAATAATTATTCAAGATTTTATGCAAAAATTAGAATATAATTAAAGATGATTATAATGATTAGATAAATGTTAAGTAGTGGAAAATTGAACAATATTCTCGTTTATCCTAAAAAGTGATATGTAGATAATTATATCTCTTTTCCGTTATAAAGTCTATATCAGACTTAACTAAGTTGTTTTAATTGGTGATATCAATTAACATAAAAAATGTTTAATGTATGTTGTGTTGTGATTAAGGCGTTGGTGAGATTTGTACAGTTACATGTCCCCGCTCAAGGCAGATATTAATGACCACTATCTTCATGATCGCCATTTTTATTAAGATCGAGACACTGTTGTCCGGTAGCTCTTGTAGAATCTTGTCGACTAAATCTGTGATGAGGTATCCAGTCGACTTAAACTGTGGTGTGAGTCCCTGTCAACTATCGTTATACTGTGTTGACCGAGAGGAACAGTCAGGATGTTGAGTTTTCCAGTACCCTTCTCTGCATCTTGGAAAACCTTTAAAAGTTCTCACAAAGTACAGGCAGTCGTGGTCGAGGCAGAGTGGAAAGCTTAGGAATGTCCATACACAAAATCGAAGACACATTTGCACTAAGAAAGTTCCGTGAATACTGGCGGTCACTCCTCCTGTTTTTCACGGGAATTGCCGGGTTCTATTTCTGGGATGGTCACTCGTGTGGGATGTAACTGAAATAGATTCGGGGGATCCTATTACTGGCGTTCACTCCTCCTGTTTTTCACGGGAATTGCCGGGTTCTATTTCTGGGATGGTCACTCGTGTGGGATGTTTTTTATTTTTGTCGTTTACTTGAAACTGTTTTTTTTCTCCCTACTTTTGTTGAGGTTGGCATATTACTGTTATAATTGAAGGATATGATTTTCTCGGTGTTTTTAGTTGTTGTGTTTCGAAGTTGTTGCGGACTCAGTAAAAATGTTATTCGGTGATGTCAGGTTTAGATGTGTGGTGAAAGTGCGACTTTCGACGTGGACACGCTTTGGGGTGAGATGTGTCACAGGCATGAAGGCGTCTTTGGCCTGAAAAGTGAAAAGGGTTTGTGGTGTTGTGCTGTGACACGAAGTGAGAAGCGATTGGAAAGGTGTCACGTGAAGTCGTTGTTTTGGAACAAAATCTAACACTTTCACCATGAATAACAAATTTAATAGAGTCATGGGTGGTGGTTGTACGAACACATATCGAGATATTTTGGCTGTTAGTGGATGTGGCACGTTCAATGTAAAAATTTTAATTACGCGTTTAGTGGACGATCTGGAGCTTGTGTGGCACGAAATTGGATTTGTGTGTTAAGTCGCGCACTAAAAATTGTTGCCAATTGGAGATAGTGATGTGGGGGGGATGTTGGAACGTTTGTTGAGAGAGATTTGTTGATGATTAAATATGCATGTAAAAGGAAAGGATGAGGGAGTGTATATATGCTCGAATATTAACTTAGGGAATAATAAGTTTGGTGGGCGGTGACATAATTTAGCTACTGGTAGAGAATTAGTCGTGATTTTTATTTTTAACATGTTTTGGGAAAGATAGTTGTTTTTCTAGTTGTGATTTTTAGGATATTGTATCTTTCGATTTTTTTTTTCAATTAAAAAAAATGCGTTTCACCTATGTTAATTTATATTTTAAAATAGATTTTTTCTATCATTGATTATGGTAGCGTGAAAATGATCCTTGTAAAAGGGCAATGTCGTGATAGTGACAAGAATATTTTGAATTGTGGCTTTTAATTAAAATGGTGAATATGACAATGAATTTTAAAATTTTAAGAATTGATTAGGATATTGGTATTTCGGTATAAAGATAACTAATAAGAAAAACAAAAATAAGTTTAGAATTATGATATGATGAAATTTTTTTTAAAATATAAAAATAATGTTTTTTTTTTTCAAGTTGTAGATTTGGATAATGCCATTTTAGGTAAATTTAGGAAAAAAGTGGTAAGATTAATAAGTTGATAAAAAGTTGTGATTGGCGAAAAAAAATATTTTAAAGTAAAATTGAGAATAATAACTTGAAATTTATAATCTGATTAAAAATTAAAGTAAATTTGATAAATGAGAGTGTGAAATTTTTAAAAATTGAATAAAAAACGATATAAAAGGTAAAAAATGATTTTAAAATGCTTAAAGTGAAAATATAAATACAAAATATATGGGGAATCAAGTTGTGAACTTGAGGAAAAAGTTAAGGTAGGCTTTTAAAAACTTACAATTGTGTGATGATTGTTCAGTCAGGAAACTTGGTCTTTGATGGTTTTCCTGCTGACGTGGAAAGTCGCTCCATGCAGGGCTTGTAGAAGCTTGTAGTTTCTCCAACATTGATTGCGGTTTGTCGCTTTGATCATTGTCTCGATGCCAGGTCGAAGGTGGAGAACTTCTCACTGGTTTTGCGTCATTCTGCTCCTCGATTTCCATGACTTGCGGGAATTTCGACTGTGTCGTTGGGGTGGTCAGCTTGCTCCTGACGTTGGCGATCTATGAGCGGGTCTGCGGAGGTCCCTTGGGGCGGCGTTTCTTCCATAAATATATCTTGTTGGGGAGAGATTGCTTGGTCGTTTCGTTGGAATGGCTGGTTTGTTCCTCCATCTTCGCTCTTTCTCGCTTCTATCTGAACAGGCTTCTTACCTTCTTCGTTGTGTCATTCTTCGTTTTGGTCATCCTGTCGACTAACTGTAATGATGTGAAGTTCCGGTAGCTCTTGTAGAATCTTGTCGACTAAATCTGTGATGAGGTATCCAGTCGACTTAAACTGTGGTGTGAGTCCCTGTCAACTCTCGTTATACTGTGTTGACCGAGAGGAACAGTCAGGATGTTGAGTTTTCCAGTACCTCTCTGCATCTTGGAAAACCTTTAAAAGTTCTCACAAAGTACAGGCAGTCGTGGTCGAGGCAGAGTGGAAAGCTTAGGAATGTCCATACACAAAATCGAAGACACAGTTGCACTAAGAAAGTTTCGTGAACAGATAAAAGTTGAGCTAGGAGCGAAAGATGGAGAGATAGAGAAGATTTCTTACTGGTCTACATGGTGGATGAGATGGACCTGGGGTACAACCGACGAGGGCTCACGCAGATGGTGAAGTGACTGTATTTATAGGTTAAGACGGGGGCCTTATGCGACAGGGGCGTGGATCGTCTGGCGAAACTGTACTGGCGCCGTGGCAGTTTCCATTTTCAGACCTTGTTGTGGGAATTCTAAATCTATCTCGATTTTAGACGTTATGACTTCTATCTCTTGCTTCATCTCAACTCTTAATCTATTACAGAGTTTTATTTATTTATCCTCAGTTTGTACAAAGTACAATACATATGATGATGTAATGACACATGTCAATAATGCGTATAATCATTTACAGATGTTTCTATTATACAACATGAAAATCTTGTTATAAGTTATATACAATATGGGGTTGTTGGTTTAAATTACCATATATATATTGTGACAAAGAAATATTTTATTATTTAATTTAATATTATTCAATGAAAATATATTCAACAGATTATAAAAATATATATTACTCTGTATTTGTGAAATCATCTTTTAAATATTTCTTTGCTTGCTTGCTTAAGATTCTCTAGCGGTAAATAGTTTTGTGGCTGACCTGTTAATAATTGTCGACTCGTCGCTGTGACGTCATCAATAAATACTTTTACATCTTAGGATATTTCAAGGCTTGATTTCTACGCTACAACTGGTGGAGAGACTGGACCGATACCCATTAAGAAATAAAAGAAAAATTGATTCTGCTGAACCAGAAGAAACTTCTATGAATGTAAAGAAGGAAGGTACTCAGGTAAGCAACTACGTTGTTCAACATTTGCCAAGGAACCCTTCCATTTTCTCCGGGGAGGATGGAGAAGATCTCCAAAAATGGTTAAAAGGGTATGCACGTGTGGCAAAGTACAACCATTGGGATGAAACCCTTTGTCTTACTAAAGTTTATTTTTATCTGTCTGGAACTGCTCTCAAATGGTTTGAGAACAACGAAGAAAGCATCCAGACTTGGAAGGAATTCACATCTCAATTAGAGAATGTGTTCGGAAAAAAAGAAAATTCAAAATTGCAAGCGGAGAAGAAACTTAAAACGCGGGCACAATTAAAAGGCGAAAGTACCGAATTTTACATCCAGGATGTCCTGTGCTTGTGCAAAGAGGCTGATCTTCAAATGAGCGAGGAAGATAAAATCTCCCACCTCATGAAGGGGATAGCTGAGGAGCTTTATCAAGCACTCCTACCGAGGGATGTACAGAGCACCGAGCAATTCATTACAGAATGTCGCCGTGTCGAAGCGCTCCGTTGTAAGCGAGTTACCCCAACCAAGTACGAGCGCCTACCAAATGTAGCCTCTCTCTGTGACCAGGATGACAGAGAAGATCTGTCATCGCTGATCCGAAAAATTGTTCGTGAAGAGATACAGCAAGCATTGGACTCTCCTCATGAGGAGCCTAAAATCGCTGTCATTGAAGATTTAGTGAGGGAAGAGATTGTAAAGACCTTGGCACCTAGATCAAAACCTACAATAAGTCCCCCTCAAGCATCCAGGCCGGAAACAAATACTAGATACGAGGCCCAAACGATACGACCGCATCCTGAACCTCATTACCGAAAGCAAGGAAGAAGATGTGACACCAATGAATGGCGGACAACTGAAGGAAAGCCAATCTGTTTCTACTGCGGACGCCCAGGTCACGTCGTCCGCTATTGCCGCGACAGGAAGAGACACAATGAGGAAAGGAGAAAAGAATATTTCCAAAGGAAGCAAGACGCAATGGTATTCTACAACTTTCGAGCCGAATCTCAGGACTCCAATGACGAATCATCCAGGAAAAATTTCACTCGCTACCGAAGCCCTACCTCATATACCGGTCGAAACCGACAACATTTCTCACCTGCTAGAAGATCTAGCTGGACGCCCCGCCATTAAAACTAGATGGTAGCCCATATGGGAGGTAAGGCCGCAAATTTATAAAATCCTCCCTTGCCGACCACAGTGGAAATAAAAACTACAATAACGTAAACATAGACCTACCAAGCCCTCATGAAGAAGATATCTCAACTGAAAGAAGACATCCACCGCAGTCACCTGAAAATATCCCTGGCCATACTACTAGTTCTTAAGACTGACGACGTAAGTCTCCTGCTGAGCATCGGGTCGATGCTCTCTATAGGAGGAGGCTATGTGACAAAGAAATATTTTATTATTTAATTTAATATTATTCAATGAAAATATATTCAACAGATTATAAAAATATATATTACTCTGTATTTGTGAAATCATCTTTTAAATATTTCTTTGCTTGCTTGCTTAAGATTCTCTAGCGGTAAATAGTTTTGTGGCTGACCTGTTAATAATTGTCGACTCGTCGCTGTGACGTCATCAATAAATACTTTTACATCTTAGGATATTTCAAGGCTTGATTTCTACGCTACAATGTTAAAGAATCTAAAATGCAAATATTTTATTTTTTAAAACATATATTTTACTTTCATCATTGACTATTCTTTTATATTTGACCAGATTTATAAGATATCACTGTGATAATTGTTGTTAATATGTATAGTTAACCTACCTATTTTTTTTTATTCACGAATATAGAATTCATTTTATAAATTATATATATTACTGTGAAAAATAATTTTAAGTGTAATTTGCTTCAAGTAATTCAAAATAAAAACAACTTGATAGGTAAATAATTATTTTTCTTTTTTCACGACTGCACTTCCAATTCTCTTTATTTTTTAACAACAAAACAAAATATTCATAATGTGTCTCCACCACACATATGTATATTTTAAACGCGTATATAAATGGATAAAGACAGATACTTTGATCTTATCCAAAAGGCCGAGAAGCGATAAAGGGAGAGTAAGAGCTACTATTAAAGTTGCATATCTAACCCATTAGTCCTCAACCGTTAATTGATTTTCTTAAACAATGTATAATATATTATATATACACTATACAATTTACACATTATATATATGTGTAAATCTCCACCACATATTTATATTTCAGAGGTATATATAGAGATAAAGGGGGGAAGTTAGAGATACCATTAAAGTTGCATATCTCACCCATTAGTCCCCAACCGTTAATTGATTTTCTCAAACAGAATTCACATTAGATTATCTGGTCGCGGTGTTAGATGTCGGTTGTCTGCAATTAATTTCTCTTTTGGCCTTAAATTCCCGGTTGTCCCTATTTATTTAATTATTCCCCGTTTTGACATCCAATTTACATATTATCACTTTCTATATATATCTCTCTTTCTGGACCTATATACACTTTATGGCTTCTTGCATGCTCTTTTCAGAACATGTAATTGATTCCTACGCTCATATTGTATATAGTATAATCTGTTTTGAAAATAGAGCAATCCATAAATAAATTTTTTAATTAAAAAGGCATATATTGGATCAAAATATCATTTATTTTACCAATATTTCAGTTGGCTGAATTATTTTGTCCATAAGATAAATATATATATCAATTTTTTTTCTCCTCATTGAATATAACAAAATATTTTAAAAACTGTATGCTGTTGACGTTATGTGGCGCTGAATTTGTTGTTTACACACTTTAAAATGTTATAACACCTTGATAAAGGTTGGCGTTCAGCCAACTGAAATATTGGTAAAATAAATGATATTTTGATCCAATATATACCTTTTTAATTAAAGTATAGTCTGTGTGAATATAAAAATACGGCGATACTGTTTGTATAAGCAATGAAGCCATAATAAATATGTAATTCTTCTAGCGCTGCATTGAATGACTAAATATTATAGAGGATGTAACTATAATCAATATATATAGATGAATAAATAAGGCTAAATGTGAAATAGTAACGGTTTAAAGATACAATAGTTCAATTATTGGTATATATTGTAACGTTTTATTTTTGCTTTAACTTTTAAAGAAATGTTTTATTTTAAATCTTTATCTAATTTGTTTGTTTGTTTTAAATAAAGAGGCAAATTTACCATGTTGTTGTTCTTTTGTTTATTAATTGTTCTTTTTTTCCCAATGATAATAAGAGTTATTGATCACACATTAAAAAATCAATGAAAAACCAATTACAAAATTAATTACAAAATTCAGAAACGTGTCATATCCCTCGGCTTGAAGGATTTATTTTCGCAAAATAAATGGTTTCAATTGTGACACATGAACTTTAACCAAGGAGGAATCATCTTTCAATAATTCACACGTAACACTAGATATTATTCTTGTTATTTGAAAAGGACCCTCATACTTTGGGGATGTTTTGACCATACTTGGATCATTACTAGCTATTTTACGAAGGACCAGATCACCAACTTTGAATGACGACTGCGGATGTTTTGCATCGTGTCGTGCTTTCCACTTTTCTCTATGCTTTGCGCTATTTTCTATTGCTTTCTTCCTTTCATTTTCTATGGTGAAATGTGGTGATTCAGAAAATTCTCGTATTGCACAATCACCAAAAAGTAGGAAATTTGGAGAAAACCCAGTGACATCATGGGGTGTGCTATTATAATCTATTACAATTTTGGCAAGTAATGATGACCATTTTAGTCTTGGATTCTCTTGAAGGTTTGTTCTTAATTTTGTGAGTATAGTGTCATTCATCTTTTCACACAGTCCATTACTCTGCGGATGATATGGCGTCGAATAGGTGTGTTGAACTCGATGCTCATTCAAAAACTTGTTAAATTCTTTTGATGTAAAATTCTTTCCGTTGTCGGTTAAAATACATTTGATTTGGGGAACAGTTTTGTTGATTTTGTCTAAACATTGAATTACTGCTTGAGAAGTGTTGGTGACAGTAGGGAAAGCCCAAACAAATCTTGTTAGGTGGTCAATTATTACTTGAATGTATTTGTGCTTGGTTTCATTTGCTGCAGAGCCTAGCACAATAGTATCCATTGATATTAATTCCAGTGGTTTCAGATCAGAGTTTGGTGCAACATATTCTCCAATAAATGGTTTATGACTGCATTTAGTTATTTGACATATTTTACATGAGCGAACATAGTCTTTGATGCATCTGATAGCATTCGGCCACCAATAAAATGGTGTTATCAATCTTACTGTCTTGTTAATTGAGGGGTGAGAATGATTATCGTGGTATTCTTTGAGAATTTCTTCTTGGAATGATTCTGGAACAACTGTTTTTAGAACTCCATTATGTTTCACCATAATAAGATCTCGATGAATATGAGAGTTCTTTACAAAACTGAGATCCGCTTTTTGTTGGTGTATTCGAAGAGTGGGGATTGATATATGAAATGACACTGGTGATCTTGACAATGCATCAACATGCGTTTGCTTTGATCCTGATCTGTGAACTGTTTTCATTGACTTGGTTGATAATTCAATTATCCATCGGAGATATTTTGCCTTTGGTTTCTTTACGTTGAAGAGCCATTCCAAAGCCGAATGATCTGTAATGACTTCAAATGTATTGTTCTCAAGATAAACTTCAAAGTATTCAACTGATTGAACTACAGCAAAGCATTCCAACTCAAATGCAGAATAGTTCTGTTGATGTGGTAGAAGTTTCCCTGAATAATAGGAAATTACATGTTCTTGATTATCATTTCCAATTTGAGCTAAAATAGCACCAATTCCCAGTTTAGATGCATCTGTATAAAGCTTACATGGTAATGAAGGATCATATGTAGAAAGAACTGGATCTGTGGATAAATGAGACTTTAGTTCCGTTCCTGAAATGATTTGTTAACTTCAGTAGTCCATTTGAATAACTTATTTTTTCTTGTGAGGCTTGTTAAAGGATCTGCAATTTCACTAAATTTAGGAATAAATTTCCTGTAGTAACCTGCTAAACCCAAAAACTGCCTTACTTGCTTCACTGTTTTAGGTTGAGGGAACTCATTTATTGCCTTTGTTTTTTCAGGGTCAGGTTTAATCTTGTTATGTCCTATGATATGACCTAAATATCTTATTTCTTGTTTTGCAAAGGAGCATTTCTTCAACTTGAGTTTGATATTGTTTTCTTTAAGCTTGTCAAATATTTTTTTCATGAGTTCAATATGATCTTTAAAAGTACTGCTGTAAATTAGAATATCATCTTGATAATTACAAACACCGTTCCAAAGAAGATTTCCAATAATATGCTGAATTATTCGCTGAAAAGTACTTGGAGCATTTTTCAAGCCAAATGGCATAACCAAAAATTCATAATGCCCGTCATTTGTAATGAAAGCAGTTTTCTCAACAGAGTCTGGATGTATTTCAACATGCCAATAGCCCCATGCTATGTCAAGTGTTGTGAAGTATTTCGCATTATGTAAGCGATCAAACATATCTTGGATGTATGGAAGAGGCTGCTTGTCATCAATTGTAATTGCATTCAGTTTTCGGTAATCTATGCACATCCTTTGTGAACCATCCTTTTAAGAGACCAACACTACGGGGAAGGCCCAAGGTGACTGAGATTCTCTTATTAGTCCCTTTTTACTCAATTCTTCAACTTGTCTTTTTATTTAATCATATTCGGCAAGTGGTCTTCTATATGGTCTACAACTGATGGGTGGATGTTCAATTGTATGGATCTTGTGTTGAACAGCAATCCTTCCGATGTCAGTTTTATGCTGGCTGAACAATGCTAGATTTTCTTTAAGTAATTGATTAAGCTCTTTTTGCTGAACAGATGGAAGATGCGTTTCAGGAGATATATAAAAACATTCATATCCTTTAACATACACCGCTTTGTCTTTTGTGTCAATTATTAATCCAATTTTTCCTGCTACATCAAGTCCAATAAGCAATGGATAGCTAAAGTTTTTCACTACATGAAGCTTACACCCGACAAGTTTAGAATGGATTTTCAAAAATACTTCTACTGATCCTAAAGTATATGCAAAACTATCTACTTGTTTAATTTTGATTCTATCGTTTACATTAAATTTTAACTTATGTTGTTTTAAAAGCGAATAGCTCATTAATGAAATAGTTGACCCGGTATCAATAAAAGATGAAACTGGAATATTATTAAGTAAAACTTCAACATTAACAAATCTATAAGGAAAATTGGCATTTGCTATGCAAAGTGAATCAGCAATGGTTTGTTTAACATCTGTGGTGATATTAGTTGCTTGGTGTTTAAGCTTGTCTTTATAATTAGGATCATAATCTTTGCAATCACTTATCCAATGTTTAAAATACAATCCTTTTTTCTTACAAATAGGACACCAATATGGGCAATTTTTTGAGATTGTAGGTGTAGTTATATTAAAAACCTTGGTTTTACTTCTCTGTTGTTGCCTTATATGATTATTGTTTTGTTCAATCTCCATGGCAATCTGTATCCAATGTGATGGATCTTTAGGCTGGGCTGTTACGAGATAATTTTTCCAATCTAATGGCAATCCATCCATTAACATTTTTAGCTTCTCGACATTATTGAGGCTTGTTTGATTTAATAATCTAATTTTATCTCTAAAATAATCTTCCACGGTTTCTTCTTTTTTAAGTCTTCTTTTTGATGCTGCAACTATAGGGCTTTCAACTTTATAACCAAAGCGCTGAATTAATTTGAGTTTAACAGTATCCCATTTTTTAATGGATGCGTTGCTCAATATTTCATCAGCAAACCATTCTAAAGCATCTTTTGATAAATAATAAATTAGATTATTGATTCTATCGACTTCATCTAGTTTACTAGTTTCCAATTCATATAGTTTAAGCCATGATTCAGGCCGAATTGAACCTTTATCACCGCTAAATTTCTCTAATTTGTTTACATTTACTGCCATTGTACTTACCTTTTCTTTCGTCGAAGCCTTTTTTGATTTATATTTTAATCCTTTCGTAGCTGCGCCAAATATTTTATGTAACGTTTTATTTTTGCTTTAACTTTTAAAGAAATGTTTTATTTTAAATCTTTATCTAATTTGTTTGTTTGTTTTAAATAAAGAGGCAAATTTACCATGTTGTTGTTCTTTTGTTTATTAATTGTTCTTTTTTTCCCAATGATGATAAGAGTTATTGATCACACATTAAAAATCAATGAAAAACCAATTACAAAATTAATTACAAAATTCAGAAACGTGTCAATATAAATTAAATCACTCTATAAAAAGATCATTTGAACCCAAATAAGCATTTTAAAAATAAATATGGATTTTTCTCAATTTCCAAACATATATTTTATATAAAAATATTATTTTATTTTAAATTATATAATTTCATAGATTCAAATACTCTGCTAAATCGACCGCCAGACGTCATTCTTCCCCTATAAAAACTCGTTGTTGTTTTATCCCAATGGCCGGCTCAAAACTTTTGTACATTATGTAAATAATCTTTTGTTTTCCTAATTCTACTCGCCTTAAGCCAGGCATTATTTTTATCAAATTATGTCCTTTTATATATTTCTCAGCTCAAATAAAGAAATCAATGATCAAAACTCTTATTTTTCCCACGACTGCAAAGAACAATATCATAATGATACTCATGTATCCAAAAAATAATTAGAAAAAAAATATTCCAAAGTCAACAGCAGGAAAATTTAATTTTTTATATATAATATATATATAATTTAAAATCATATCGAATTTAATATATATATACCCAATTTTAATAGAATGACAAAATATTTTATTTTAAGAATGAATGTATTTTTTATCAAAAAGGTACAAGTAAACAAAATCGAAAAATAATAAATTTACAAATCTTTCTACAACTTTACTTACATATAAGTATAATATCTGATTTTTTCGTATTTAAATATTTTAAACACCTTTTCGATTTTATCTCTACTTTAAAAAATATAAATATAAATAGGTTTATTCGCGAGATATATGAGACAAACACACTTTTTAAAAAAGTGTTTTTAAAATTTAGATAAACAATTTTTATCTTTTTTTTATTACAGCGCTTGAACCTTAATTCAAAATTTCAATTCCATAGAAGAGAGAAATATTGGGAAATATTTATGCCTGAAGCCATATGCTTTTCTACACACCCTTCTGTCAATATTAAAATATTATTTTTGACTTTTGACGGCTTCTGGGTTTCACAGAATATATAGTTAGTTTACAGTTTTACCATTTTTGTTACTATAGAAGATAAAAGAGGAAGGGGGATTTTCTCTTATAAAATATATATTAAAATGATATTGTTGTAGATAAATGATAAAAATAACTTTTACTTGTGCTTAATTAATAGGCGGAAAATCTTAATTTTGATAAATAATCTTTGAATAATAAACTTGGTGATAATAAAACTTATAGATAAAAAAACTTGTTGGTAATCAAACTTATAGATAAAAAACTTATAGGTAAATAAACAAACACTTTTTATAAACTTTTGTTTAAATATATGTTTAAAATAGTGTACTTAACTTGGATAATTGAAGACTGACATTGGATTAAATTTAGGTACTTTAATTAAAACATAAGGTTTATAATGTTATATGTAGTTAAATATTTTTATCTAAAGATAATAATTAATGAATAATAATAGAGATATATTAAAATTAATATGATCAAATAGCATACATATCTTCTAATTTCATATCCTTTTCAATTTGAGAATGATTTCTAAACAATTATTTCGGTATATACTAGTATTTAGAAACACCTTTTCGGGTCATTACCTTTTCAAACTAGAAATTTCAATATACATATTTTGAATAAACTTATTTAGTTAGGAAGGGATAAAAGTTAACGGTGACGAATTATTTCTATTAATGCTGTAAATTCGGCAAGCTTTCGGACTTTGACGTCCTTCAACAGGCAATAAAACATGTATTTTACCTTCATCATTTACTATTCTTTTGTTTTACCAAAGATTTAGAAGATAATACTTTGAATATTTGTTGCAAATATGTATAGTTAACCTACCTATTTTTTAATTCACGAATATAGATAGAGGATAATTTAATAAATTCTATATTACTGTGAAAAATAATTTTATGTGTAATTTGCTTCAAGTGGTTCAAAATAAAAACTATTTGATGAGTAAATAATTATATTTCCTTTTTAACGACTGCACCTTTTCAACAACAAAACAAAATAATCATAACATATATATATAAGTAGAATTAAATATAATTTATATGAAAGATAGTTGTAAATTAATGATGATTAAAACAAATTATTAAATATTATTATTTGGGTATCAAAAAGGTTATAATTCTTTATGTAAAAATAAAATGTAATGTAAATGACATAAATAATTAAAACCTTTTTGATACCCAAATAATAATATTTAATAATTTGTTTTAATCATCATTAATTTACAACTACTTTTCATATAAATTATATTTAATTCTACTTATTCGTTCAGTAATAGCTTGCTATACTGACATTATACTCTCAATTCGAATTTATACTCTTAAATCAACATCGAAATTTTTGATAACTTTCCTTGAAAAATATATCATAAAAACTTATATATATATATGTGATGAGGTATCCTGTCGACTCTCGCTATAGCTGTGGTAACCGAGGGTCAAAATTGTAGTAACCGAGAGGGACAGTCAGGGCGTGGAGAGTTTTCCAGTACCTCTCTGCACCTTGTAGGACCTTTAACAGTTCTCACAGAGTTCAGGCAGTCGTGGTCGAGGCAGAGTGGAAAGCTTGGGAATGTCCACACACACAAAAACGAAGAGACACAGTTGTAGTAGGAAAGTTCCATGAACAGATAAGAGTCGAGCTAAGAGCAAGATGGAGTTAGAAGAATCTTACTGTTTTACATGGTCGATGAGGTGGACCTGGCTACAACCAACAAGGGCTCACGCCGACGGTGAAGTGACTGTCATTCCGGCTAAAACCGAGGTTTTATATACCTTATATACCTTTTCCGAGGGGGGAGACATGCGGGAATTTGGACTTTGAATGGGCGCAAAGAGCGTGGGGCGTCTGCGCTATTCTGCACCCTTTGACCTTGATGGCAACGAGTTGCCAAATTCCTTTAGGGTTGATTTCTATTTCTCTCTCGATCTCTTGCTTAGCCATCTCTTAATCTATTACATGGTTTTATTTATTCATCCTCAGTTTTGTACAAAGTACATTACATATGGTGATGCAATGACACATGTCAATCATGCGTATAATTATTTATAGATGTGTTTCTATATACAACATGACAATCTTGTTATAAGTATTATACAATATAGGGTTGTTGGTTTAAATTACCATATATATATATTGAAAATAGAGCAATCCATACTTAATTCATTAGATAATAAAAGGCATATATTGGATTTAGTAAAATAAATATTTTACTAAATCCAATATATGCCTTTTATTATCTAATATATATATATATATATATATATATATATATGTTATATTGAAATATTTTATTTAAAAATGTTATATAAAGATATTATTTAAAATGTTATATAAAGTTATTATTTAAAATGTTATATTAAAATATTATTATATTTAAAATTATATATTTCATAGTTACAAATACTGCTAAATCGGCCGCCAGAGGTCGTGCTTTCCCTATAAATACTCATTGTTGTTCTTCTCCGTTGGCCGACCCAAAACATTTGTACATTATGTAAATACGCTTTTCATTTTTTTATTCTTACGCCTTAAGCCAGGCAGTACTTTAATCAAATTATGTTCTTATATATCACTTTATCTCAAATAAATTAATATCTGATCAAAACCATTTTTATTATTATTCTTTCAAGATTTTAACCACGACTGCACCGCCATAGCATAATCATCAAGATGATCCAAAACAACAGAATTCTTATCTTTTTTATTTAAATATAATATATATATGCTAGAAGTGTGTTAGAATGGTGATAAAAGAGTTTTAAAACATAGAAGACAAATTTCTTATTGAAATATGTATTAATATTTTTTAAATATATATATATTAAAGATGTACCAAGATGTGGAATCCGGCCACCTGAGATCTGAGGTCACCGACGCCCATCTCCAGAAAATCAACAAACAAAATGAACTCATGCTTCAGATCCGAGGCAAGTTGGAACAGCTTGAAGCCACAAACAAACTCATCGAGGAAAAACTTCGTTCAAGAGAACAGCTTATCAAAGATCTCGAAGAGAGGCTGGGGGCGGTGAAGCAAGAGCTAACCACCCTGCAAGAGGAGCGGCTCCTGCCGTTGATAGGGAGCGTGGAGGACGGGTCTCCACAACTGCCCACCCTATTGGAGAGTGAGTCGTCTAGATTTCAGCCGCGAATTGAATTCCGTCAAGGCTGAAAACTCCCCTTGTGTTGAGACCAGAATAAAAATATTTTTGTTCGCAGTGGTTACAGCCTACTCCACGCTGACGAGCGCCAACAGCGCGAAACGCGTTCGTGGATGGCTTTTCTTGATTTATCAAGAAATTGGGTTGGCCAAATATCACGGAGCAAGCTAAATAAACGTTTAGTTTATTTTTGCTCCACTAGATGGCGCTCTGCCATCTAAAAAGCACATGTGCTCGTGGTCAGGAGATGCCTTCTTTATTTTTAATATATATTAAAGTAATACTCTTTTTGGAAATATTCATATAATATTGTAGCAGATTATTTATTATTCTATGAAAATGTTTTTTAAATTTCGATATTTGTATTTTGATACACTGTAAAATTTTCTCATTGCCTCTCTGCTATTTCATTAGTTTTAATTTGGTTTTATATTAAATAAATTGCTGCATTATTCTGAGGTTTGTATTTCCTAATTTTATTTGTTACAATATTTATTCTTTTCAATTTTATTCTCTCTTTTTGGATTTGCAATAATCTTTTAATAAATATTTTGAATTCAGAATTTTAAAAAATAAATAAAAATTTAAAGTATAAAAATAACACTAAAAGGTACATACATCCTTTAAATATAAAACGATAAATATATTTTTTTCAGCCGCACACACTTGATAAAATAAAATTGTAAACTAGAAAGAAAAAAAAAACTGCGGTGTAGAAAAAGTTACAAGGGTTGTTTGTTAGGAAGCAAAGAGACTTTGAGTATCTCAGGGTGATGATGATAAATGTTCTGTGAGTCCAATTTGAAATGATAAATTCCGTGCGCTGAGGAAACTTTAGAACAACCATCTTTCTTTTTCTTCTTTATTCATTAAAGTCGTTATTGATTAAAAGTCGGATATCAGTTTCTAAAATTACAGGTATCTTTTTTCCATTGTAGAATTTACTCTTCTCCACATATAGTTTAATTATTGTTTATGAAAAAAATAGTACAAAGGTGAAATTGTACTGGGATAAGGTTGATAAATTAAGAAAAAGGCATCTTCTGATCGTGCAACTGAAAGTTGCTGATGGCTAGAACATTCTAGGGTTAGCTTTTCTTTATTAATCAAGAATGGGTATTTGGTCAATTCTGGAATAATTATAAATCAAAGAATAGTTTATATTTATTTCGATAGATGGAGCCAGCTATCAGCAACTTTTAGTTGCACGGTAAGAAGATGCCTTTTTATTTTTATGTTTATTATAATTATAAATATACTCTTTTAAAGTGATGAAAGACAGAAGACATCTGCTGTTGGAATGCCCAATCTTCGACAAGTACAGATGATGGGAGTTTATTAATAACAAAGATTTGAACAATTATATAAACATTAAAAGTTTAATTATTTATCAAGAAAAAGGCATCTTCTGATCGTGCAACTAAAACGGAAATATATTCTTTGAGTTTCAAATATTCCAGAATTGGTCAAATTTCGTTGATTTTTTAATTTAGTTTATATTTATACCGACAGATGGCGCAAGCCATCAGCAACTTTTAGTTGCACGATCAGGAGATTCCTTTTCCTTCAATTATCCATCTGATTCCAATAAAATTTCACTTTGAGCTATTTGTACATATTAATTATATAAGTAAATATATTTTTGATATTGAAGATAGAGGTTGTCTGGTTGGCATTCATTGTTCTTGAAGTAACAGAAACTTCGGCCGAAGTGTCTCTTATTTTAAAAATATATTTCTCTTACGAGCTTTAGGAGTTCAAGTCATTAGATCTGATTTGTTCGTTTTGCAATGATATATTTATTTGCATATTGCCACGTGAAAAATAGGGAAAACCAACTTCGGGAGGAGACAACAATGTATTTTCAGGCAAGAACAAACTATGAATGGTAAACAAAAGATAAGCCACGAGGGAAATTTATAGAGTAGCAAAATATAAACATAGAAATGACCACTCTGTTAATAAAAATAATAAAATTAATAAATACTTTGTTACAATATTCTTGCAATGAATAACTCTGTATTGACGCAATTATCCTTCGTAGGGATTGGCATTTAAATACTCGTAAAACTCGTAAAACAAAAAGTCTCTAACTTTCTCTTTATATACTTATCCTACCTTTCAAATTAAAATTTATATTGAAATAGGTATCACAATTAAAATATATTTAAGCATTGTGTGTGTGTGTGTGTTGGTGATACAGAATACGTCCCAACATGAATACCAACCTCCTTCAGTCCTGTATTATTTAACATCAGCCTGTTCAGTGATTCGCTAACCATGACGTAACCAAGAAGGAACGTGTGGCCATTGGACATGTGTCGGACCTGGAGGCTGTTGTTGGGTGCTGCGCTGCCTGGAGTATAGGAGCTCCATCTATGATTCCTTTCTTCCTGTGGTGAATTTGTATAAGACCCGTGAGAACGCGGCTGATTCCACACTCGCCTGTTCAGTGATTCGCTAACCATGACGTATGCACGAAGGAACGTGTGGCCATTGGACATGTGTCGGACCAGGAGGCTGATGTTGGGTGCTGCGCTGCCTGGAGTTCAGGAGCTCCATCTATGATTCCTTTCTTCCTGTGGTGAATTTGTATAAGACTGGTAGGCTTAATAAAGCTTTTTGTGCGTGTATTATTTAACATCATAAATTGGATATGTCAATAAAATTCAATCAACGTTGTGTCAAATTATGAAAAAGAAAAATGCCATCTCTCGATCATTTCAATAAAACCATAAGAAATCCAGAGCCAAGTGTCTTAAAAAATAGTTAATGAAACTTGGTCCTGAATTGCTTGTTGGTATTATTAAATTGTAAAGTCAAGGATGAACATGTATTATATCTCTTGATCATGTGACTTTAATTATCAACTTCCATATATCGGAATATATATTAACTAAACACTGATGTTTTATTTATCACAGGTAAATATGTCCAACAAAATTAATTTTCTGAAAAATTAATAAACCATTCAACTTTGATGATTATAAATCCATTAACTCAGCTTTGGTTTTTCCTTGATCTATCGGGAAGCCTCTTTGACCATCTTTTTATGGCCCTGCATCGCGCGCCGACAAGGCCAATAATCTGAAAAACGCGTCCACTTTAAAAAATATATCTAGCTCTCATAGAGAGCTCTCTATCATAATTTATGTACTATATAAATATTTAATAATATAATAACTAGTATTAATTGAACTCAAGTATCCCTCACTGGACACTCTTTGGTAGCTTATAATTGTAGAAATCTAAACTAAAATACTATAAACAGCAATAATATATATTTTAATGCAATATAATGCGGCTTATGATTATAAAACGTTTGACAAGTTTTACAAAATATATTTTTATTATGTGAAAACGCAGCCAAGTTAGAATATTAAAAAAATAATTCAGTGATATATTTGTGGCGACATTGAATAATGACATGAAATAATTGATCATGTTGACATTAATGGAATTCTAATGAAGCTTGAGGCATCTGTTCAATTTAAAACCAAAAGACATTTTTTTAAATAGCAGAAACTAGACGCCTTTTCATTATTTTTCATCCAATTCAACTTCAATTTTAAAAAAAAGCTTTCAGAAAACTTTTTTATTCTATTTTTTTATATATATACGATCTTTCTAGTATAGAAAAAAATATAGGTTGACATGAAGTTATTGTGAAGTATAAAGTTCAAATTACTGGTCAATATTAATTTTATTAAACTGCATCAAGCCGATCTTGGGAATATATTAAAATGTTTATATTAAATACATAAGATTTTTATATTACACAATCATTAGCCAAACCTAAGGAAGTTGTACCTTTTAAGATATATATATATATATACTAGCGGGTGTACCCGGCTCCGCCCGGGTTTTACTCGAGGGAATGTTTGTAGTCTAGTATGTTGATATAATAAATCTATCTGAAAATTAGGAAAGGTCAGGTAATTTTTTTGTAGGGTGATGCTCTGAAAAAGAACGCTATACCACTTTAGCACTAAACAAATTGGCGAGTCAAAAATAAGCAACCTAAACAATCCATTAGCTTTGCAAGATAAGAAAAGAAATAGAGAAATGCATGCAAAATTTTCAACACAAATCAAAATCTTTAATCCTCAGAAGTAATGTATATTAGGTAGGATGAGGTTTATTTTGTTGCTATTACATTGCATCATCTTTAAATCTCAAAGCAGAGCAAAACTGGCATACCCGAGACATTTGGCCTATATCGACAGATGAATCAGCTTTATAATCAATATAGGCATTATACTGCAAACCTGAAAACGGCTTATGAGTCCAAAGCTGAATACGCTGAACAGGAACTTGCATAGTTTGTGTAGTTGCGACGCGGGCTTCAGAATACCTAAGACGGCGAAGCGCACGACGCGTCTCACTTTGAAGTGGTGTCTCAATAGCTCAAGCATTCCTATATCTCCTGGAAGCAGCCGTATTCCTACCAAGTAAACGTCGGCTGTGGCGAGGCATATTCTGAAAAAATATTTAGATTGAGATTAATAAAACGAAAATTAAAATTATACCGCGAATGTTTCTTTTAAAAATCGAAATTTATTTTCAAAGAGAAATAGCGACACTTCTAACTTTGAGGATGAGGTATGGAAAGGTGAAACATGAAGAGTAATGGAGAACGGAAAAATAAAAAGTGTCCAGGGGCGGGAATCGAACCCACACCCTTCTGCTTACCGGGCAGGTGCCTTGTCCACTCGGCTACCCTGGACGTATTTTTCCGTTCATAACTTATATTTAAAGTAACATTTAAAATACAATATAACGCGGCTGATGATTGTAAAACGAAAATTAAAATTATACCGCGAATGTTTCTTTTAAAAATCGAAATTTATTTTCAAAGAGAAATAGCGACACTTCTAACTTTGAGGATGAGGTATGGAAAGGTGAAACATGAAGAGTAATGGAGAATTTTTATTTTTCCGTTCTCCATTACTCTTCATGTTTCACCTTTCCATACCTCATCCTCAAAGTTAGAAGTGTTGCTATTTCTCTTTGAAAATAAATTTCGATTTTTAAAAGAAACATTCGCGGTATAATTTTAATTTTCGTTTTACAATCATCAGCCGCGTTATATTGTATTTTAAATGTTACTTTAAATATAAGTTATGAACGGAAAAATACGTCCAGGGTAGCCGAGTGGACAAGGCACCTGCCCGGTAAGCAGAAGGGTGTGGGTTCGATTCCCGCCCCTGGACACTTTTTATTTTTCCGTTCTCCATTACTCTTCATGTTTCACCTTTCCATACCTCATCCTCAAAGTTAGAAGTGTCGCTATTTCTCTTTGAAAATAAATTTCGATTTTTAAAAGAAACATTCGCGGTATAATTTTAATTTTCGTTTTTACAATCATCAGCCGCGTTATATTGTATTTTAAATTGAGATTAATAACAAAAGCTTCAAAACCAGCAATTTCTAAACAAAGCATAAAAATTTCCTGTCTTTTTGAGGTAAAAATCAAAATTTTTAAATTTTTTATTCAAAATAACCTTCAGATATGTTAAAAAGATTTTAAAAAACTAAAATCATAATATTATTACCAAAATATTAATGTACAAAACCAGTTATCATTAAAAAGCTTCAAAAATAGACCAACCGCTGGATACGGCAATGAAAAAGCATGCTTTTTTGAGGTAAAAAATAGAAATAATTTTCTAAAATACAAAATACAACCCCTATATGTTAAAAAAATATATAAATAATCTAAATATAAAATATTTAATCAAATAAATTAAAATATCTTTAAAAAAAATTTGAAAAAGGACTTCAAAAAGACAAATAAATGAATCCGTAAAAGAAATCCCTTGCTTATTTAAAAATATAAATAACCTATTTTTTAGATACAACCCATATATGTAGAAAAATTAATAAATTAACTGTATTTAAAAGATCAAAGCAATAATTAAAAAATTCCATAAGAAAATTTAAAAAAGGACCTCAAAATGACCCATAATTGAACACAATGAAATTGCTTGCTCTTTTTTGCGATTAATAATAAAAAAAAACAAATATTTAAAAAAAAACACAACACCTATATGTTATAAATACCACAAATAATTTGTATTTGAAAGATCTAAATACTTAAATAAAAATTTCTTAAGAAATATTTGAGAAGGGCCTCATAATGACAATCACATAAACATATCAATAAAATATCTTGCATCTTAGTGAAAAAAAATAGAAATAACCCAAAATTTGTTTACAAAACAACCCATATATGTGGAAAACACCATAAATAATCTGTTTTTAAAATATCAAAGCAATTAATTAAAATTTTGTTAATGTCCTCAAAAAGACATAAAATTGAGCATATTAATGAAATTTCAATCTTTTTTTGTAAAAAATAATATAAATAACCTTAGTCTTATAAAAATACTAACCACGTAAGTTAGAAATAGCATATATAATCTGTATATAAAATAAAAAAGAAATAAATTAAAATTAGCCTAAAAATGTATCTAAAATATAAAATTGATCTCATCAAGTACGCAAAAGTGTAAACACTTTTGAAAGTGTAAACACTTTAACTCTGTTGAATTTTTTTGGATTTTATCGATAACAGCAATGTATGTTAAAGTTAGGAAAAATATTTTGATGTTAAGCAAAACCTGCTTCATCTCGTTTTACATAAATGTTGAAAATTTGGTTGAAATTGATGCATTGTAACGAAAGTTTTTAGTGATCGACACTTATGAAATTTCCATTTTATTAATATATATATATATATATATATATATATATATATATATATGTAGTAATCCCGAGGTGGAATGTGCTGGGCAGTCGTGGTAGTGGGTGAGTGATGGGATTCCCGCACTGGGACAGCAAGAGACAGAGGCAGGTCTAGATGGTAAACTCCAAGAAGTAGAGGTAGACCACGGACGAAGGTAGTCGGACCATGGACGTCACGGATGCCCTAAGTCTACATCGCGGATAGGGGTGAGAAGTCTGACTGACCGTATAACAGCGTCGCTCTGAAACAACTGAAACAACTACTTCCTTTGTCCCAATCTTGGGGGCTTATATACTCGACTCTGGCTCTTGTTGACGAGTTCTGATTGGCTGTCCTAATCACGCCACCTGTCAAGCGCTGGTTATTAATGATGTCTGGCCACGTGTCGGCCACCTGCTGACGGGGGAATGAACTCATTAGCATAAACACCTGTTAGTCTGGGTTGTTTATTACGTCTGGCCTTTGTCCTCTGGACTACCTCTACTCCTTTTGTTTTATTTGTCATTTCTATTATTATACAAGGTCGATACATATTTTTATATACAAATATGGGGTTATAATAAACATTAGAAGAAGATTGTGCTCTATCTACCTTAAAATATACTACAGAATGTGTCCCCGGTGATGAAGGTTTGGTTGGGGGAATGACATGTAATGAATGATAACCTAACAAACCTATTATAAAAAATAAAAGAAATAATTTGTATACAAATTAGTTAAAATTATTATTAAGCTACAAGTTAAAAAGAGAAAGATGTTGTAATGGTGGTGTATCAATGAAAACGTACAAAATGAATGATAAAAGATTAAGAGAAGGTATATAATACAAAATGGTAACTATGGTAAAATGAATCGTACAAGGAAAATAATATCTTATTGTATTAAAGATGAGAGAAAAAAAAATGAAGTTAGTTTATTGACTGAACTTATAATGTGACGCTAAGGTTGAAAAAGAAAGGGGGTGTCTGAGCATGTTTCTGCAAAAGTAGTATCCCAAGCATTCTGCAATGCAATGCGAACTTGTTTAAGTGAGGCATTGTTTTCATTAACAGAAGGCCTAAGACATTCCGTCTGCATCATTAGCTCTGACAGTAAAAAGAGGTGGGAAGATTGATGGATGTAAAAGGTAGCGGTAGAGGTAAGAGGGATCCCTGTTGTCCATAATGATTGTGCCCGGTTGAGTTGTGAAAAAAACTTAAAAGTTGAAAAAATGATGAATTGATATGATGCGTCGGGCGATGAGAAAAAAAATAAAAATATCGCGCTGGATATCCTGAACTCATTATCGGGAATGGTATAACGAGGAAGGATTGTTCCAGTCGGATTAATCAATGAAAAAAAAACAAAAATGTTCGGCGAACTGGAATCCCTTGGAAGGTTGGAGGTTTGAAGGATGCGGAAAAGGAGAGGTGGGTGTAAGAGAGTTATTGCTGCCAATTTTGATTGTGTCCGGCTTGTATGGTGAAAAGAAAAAGTTGAAAAATGAAAAAATGATGAGCCGGACGATGAGAGAAAAAAAAAATCTAACTGGGTCTCCTGAGCTCACTGTTGGGAGATGTACAGCGAGGAAGGGTCTTCTAGTTAGGTTAATCACTAAAAAAAAAAAAAAGGAAATGGCTGACGAACAATAAACTCTTGATGGAGGGAAAGGTTGGGAGGAAAGGTTCATGGGATAGAGTTAAGAGGTTGTAAGGGAAGCGTCAAAAAATAACATTTTGAAAATCTATTAAGAAAAATAAAATGATAAATGTTTTATCTATTTAAGAAATATTATAAATATTGTTAGGTGTAGGTTTTTTAAGACGGTGCCTAAAATAGTTGAAGTTGTAAAATGCTAAGTCTGAACATGATGAGAAAAAGAGAAAATAAAAATATTAAAGGTAATAATATATAAAGGGTTGATTGGTAATTGAAGGCATTAATGTTGATGGTTAATAAACAAAATGATATTATTGATGAATAGTGAAATGTTTTATCTACATTGGTAAGTTAAAAAACAAAGTGCAACACCACAAAACTAGTAAAAGTGTAAGTCTATTTACAAATAAATGAGAGAAAAGCTAGCAAACCTATTAAATGGGAAATAATTTGGGGCACAAATTAGTTACTAGAATAAAAATAAAGATAAAGGGGAGTAGTGGTGACACATTGATATAATATTATAAAACTACAAAAATTATATAAGAGGAGTGCATAGGAAGGATAAATTTAAAGTAAACACACACAATAGCGAAAGTAAATATTTGGGAAAGTTGGTATACTAGTTACAGTTTTTTGTTACTTAAAGTGCCTTGAATATTTACAACATAGTTTCAGGGATGTAATACAGGAAGGAGGAGAAGTAGAGATAATAAAAGTAAAATAAAATATAAAAGAAAATTGACTTAAGCAAAAGGTTTGCGATAGGTAGTGACGCAGTGAGGAATAAAGAAAGAAGGTCTGAATTGGTTTCTGCAAAGGACATCTCAGGAGTCCTGCCCTGCAATACGAGCTTAGAAGCGAAGTATTGTTTTCAGGGGTCAGCAATCTCAAGATGCTCTGTAAGTAGCATTAGATCAGATGGGCAAAAGGCGTGAAGATCGAAGGAGAGGTAGGTAATGGTAGAATATGGGAAAGAAATATTTTCTGAGAGAGGTTAAAAATAGATGGGGCTCAAGAGCTGCGCTGCTGTCGGTGATTGATTGAACCCGGGTTTGAGGAAAAAGGAATGAAATAAAGAATGCTGGGACGACGACCTGGGTGTAAATAAAAAAATCGGCAAACAGGAACTCTGCATTGGACGAGGGGTGGTTAGAACGAAGGCATAGAAGGCCAATGGAAAATGATCAAGAGACGAGAGAAGTATGGAAGGCCTATAATTGATTGATTGACAGGTAAGAGTGTTGCAGTAAGAAGGACTGTCTCTGCTAATGATGGATGCTAATGATGTAACAAGGGAGGGAGAGATGAAGTAGAAGAAAAAAAAAAACAATTAGGGGGAGATCAGTGCGACCTTGAATTTGTTGTCGCGTTAAGACGCACAGACAAATCGCTAGATTGGAGATTATAAGCGGTGATTAGGTTTAGAAAATGATAAAATAATGAATTTACGAATTTTTTTAAGAGAAAAGGTTATGGCATGGGTACAAAATTCGGTAGAGTTTCGTAAATGACAATTTAACACAGGTAGGAATGAAATGCAATGGGGTATGGAAATTTTATGGTATGTTATTTAGTTTTCGCATTTTACATTTATGGTTGTATTTGTAATTGTGGGAAAAATGGGAGGCACATTTCGAGATGAGATAATTTAAAATTGATATTTATAAAAATACAAATCTAGGACTAGTTTTTTAAAACTTTTAAATATTGAGAAATATCAATTGAAATAGTAATAGGTCAAGTAAAATAAAGAGCGTAATAAATTTAATTATTAATAATATGGCCATAAATAAGGTATCGATTGAAGGGTTAATTAGTGCGGAATATTATCCTTGTAAAAGGGCAATGGCATGATAATGACTTGTAATTTGAATGGGGCGTGCACATAGTGAACATAACAATGATTTTTGCAAAGTTTGGAGTATTTGATTAAGAAATTGGAGTTTTGCTATAAAATAAGATATTAAAAAAAAACACACAAATAAGTTTAGAAAATATGATTCGAGTAATTAAAATATAATATGATTTTTTATGTAAAATTGAAAGTTGCATATTTGGATAATGCCATTTTAAGTGAATTTAAGAAAGGAATGTAAGATTAATAAATTGGCAAAAATGCGTGATTGAATATTTTTAATAATAAAATTGAAATTAATTAATTTAAATTTAAAAGTTGCTTAAAATAAAGTAAAAATTGATAAATGAGGGTGTATAAGATTTAATATTTGAATTTAAATGCTATAAAAATGGTAAAATAATGAACTTGAAGGATTTATAATAATAATGTTATTGCTATTAAAATGGTATCGAATAATTAATTCAGAGCAAACGGAGATAGTGTTACATTAAATAGTTCTGTAGAGAAAATTCTCTTACCAGATGGATGTCTTGAATGGGTCTTGTGGAGTGGGCTGCGATGAGGCTTGGTGATCACTTTTTGCGATGGTTGCCATGGGACATCGTCGATGTTGGTTGACGGGGCAATGTCAGGATTTCTCGATGATTCTTGTCTGCCTGTTCGAGCCGATGGAGGAAGATGTTCGTGGCGCAGTAGATGTCGATGGGGGCGATAATGACCTCCTCGGTGCGAGGTGCAGCTAGTCCTCGCATGGCGTCTTTTAGATGGCTTACTCGGTCTTCGCAGTGGGGCTGTATGTTGGTGAGGGCATCCGCGACGTACTTGTCTCTGACCTCCGTCATCCTCTGCACGCTGCTGTCCTCAGGCATCCTGTCGACTTTAACGGTTTCTGTAGTAAACCCGAGGTGGAATGTGCTGGGCAGTCGTGGTAGTGGGTGAGTGATGGGATTCCCGCACTGGGACAGCAAGAGACAGAGGCAGGTCTAGATGGTAAACTCCAAGAAGTAGAGGTAGACCACGGACGAAGGTAGTCGGACCATGGACGTCACGGATGCCCTAAGTCTACATCGCGGATAGGGGTGAGAAGTCTGACTGACCGTATAACAGCGTCGCTCTGAAACAACTGAAACAACTACTTCCTTTGTCCCAATCTTGGGGGCTTATATACTCGACTCTGGCTCTTGTTGACGAGTTCTGATTGGCTGTCCTAATCACGCCACCTGTCAAGCGCTGGTTATTAATGATGTCTGGCCACGTGTCGGCCACCTGCTGACGGGGGAATGAACTCATTAGCATAAACACCTGTTAGTCTGGGTTGTTTATTACGTCTGGCCTTTGTCCTCTGGACTACCTCTACTCCTTTTGTTTTATTTGTCATTTCTATTATTATACAAGGTCGATACATATTTTTATATACAAATATGGGGTTATAATAAACATTAGAAGAAGATTGTGCTCTATCTACCTTAAAATATACTACATATATATATATATATATATGTGGTAATATGCTATGCTGGGAAACCTTACTCTTGAGATTGAAGATTGTTGAGGTGATGGCGCAGTCGTGATGGCTGAGTAAGAAAGGATTACACACAAGGGAAATAAGCCAGGACACTTGATGGGTTTTGAAATAAAAGGCAACTGGTTTGGAGGGAAAGAAAAGCTTAGAGAGAAGGTGGAGCGGGTTTTGACTTATTAATTATCTGATCACATGGCGGTGATTGACTTAGCTATGAGCTGAGCGGGGAGGTCTCGAGAGTAGATGTTACCTCGTTGGGAGCGAAGGAGCAACTGACAATTCTTGCTTCTCGATTTAACACCAAGACTTATCTTCTTTCCCATTGGTCGAAAGATGTCACATGACCGTTTTCTATTGGTTGACCTATTTAGGTATTATTTCCTAATTGGTGGGACTATGTCACGTGGCCGTTGGCTATTGGTTGACCTATTTAGGTATTGTCTTCTAATTGGCCCTTGCAAATCTCTTTGGCGGAAGATATAACCGGCCTTGCCCAGGAAATACTGATCGTTAAACTTAGCTTTTAGGATTTCCGGGGTCAGAAGGTTAACTGTGACTTTATTAATAGTGGGGCTCTCTTCTAGGCCTACTTCCTAGGTTTTTCTCTAAGGCGTTCTATCCTCCAGTTACCTTTGTTCTTTTATTAATTCTTTTAAAACATACATTGTACATACATAGTAGGTTAGAGGTGCATACAGTTATATACAAATTATGACATATATTTATATTAATAGTAATTGTTTTTATATTTGGAAAATAGAGGAAAAGTAAACTATTAAGAACAACAGATTTTGAATTAATTTTGAGTCAGAACAGCAAGCTAATTCTGTATCAAATAGTATAGTTATGAAAAATTTTAAGATTAATAATTTTTTTTTTTTAATTTGAATGTGTGAGGTTTGTTTTTTATTTTTTTTTTTGTAATAAATAATTAGTTAGATTATATTTTTAAAAAAGAGAAAAAAAAAGGTAACACCAGAAAAGCATCGGCAGTTACGCGTCATAGGCTGGGTGAAAAAAGGAATAAGCGAAGAGAAAGTTTTAAAGAGAAGAGCAAAGACAGAACCATGATAATAATTTTCTAAATATAAAATAAAGCTAATTAGAGAGAGAGAAAAGTATTTTTTGCTCTATTTTCTCTCTTGATGAAAGAAGTTAGATTTTTGTAATTTTTTTTTTTTTTGGGGATTTTTTTTTTATATATATAAGCTTATTTTAAAGACAATCTAGTGTAAAAGTGGAAAACACGATATAAGATAATATATTAAATTAGGAAGGATGAAAACCTTAAGGGTTAGACCAATTGAAAACCATAAAGGTTAGACCAGATGGAAAGAGGATGGTACTCAGGTGGGCCTCTTCAGATGAAGACCTGAGCAGCAGTTTCGGCCCTTACTCCATTACTGCCAAACCATACCTCTTCGACCAAATAGAAAGCAATTTTAGTTTGGAACGGAGATAGGGTAATAGCTGAACCTTAGATATACTACAAAAATCAACTAATGAACTAATACATTGTCATCTTCTGCACTTTCAAACCTAACTCAAAACATGTTTTTCAGTTCAGAAGTTAAATTGATTCGGTTCCCTGGACTTAATCAGATTGATACATACTTATCCCTTAGTGTTAAACTTTAAATCAAATTGTGTTTATTCTTTTTGGGTATAAGGACTGTAAGAGACTAATAAGAAATTAGTAATACAGTTAAATGATTATTATAAATATAGGAGAAATTGATCATATCCCAAGCCTTTAACAATGTGCGTCGACAGGGGAACAGGAAATCTAACATTAAAGAACATAGAAAAAAAAAACTTTGCCTGATGTTAGTAGGTTCAGATTATAGTCCAAATTGTGTTCATACACTCTAAATAATAGGACTGCAGGAAAATAATAAGATATTAGTAGTACGAGAGGATAAGGATTAATTGGAACTACAAGAAAGTATGATTAAATTCAAACAAGTTAAGAATGTGCGTCATACCATAAATGGAAAAATCAGCTTCATCAGACAAAGACATAAGTCCCTTGTCTGAAGATGGTGAAAATGCTTTCCCATAATAACTCACATCATCAATTTATTTGAACTGGTCCTAACGGAACCGTATATTCTATATATACTCCTATCTATACTTTTTTTTAATATAATATATGAGGACCATTACCTGTAATTTCTGCTAAATAAGGAAGTTTAGGAATTTAAGTTTTAATGCTTCATATCAATTAGATTGAATGTTCATTCTCTATACCCCCCTTTATAAAGATTGAACACGCATAGATAATTGTTATGTATGCTCTAAGGAAAGAAATAAAATATTCTAAAGTTATCGTATAAATTTAAAGGATCAAACAAAGTAATAATTAGAGAAAACACAGAAATAAAGGTATGGTATTGGTAAGCCAAGGTAAAAAGAACAAATCCAAACAAGTAAGCAATGTGCGACGTTTCGGCATCAGCGTCGCTACAATCTTCAGACAAGTCTGAAGAGGGCCACAATGTCGCTACCGATATGCTACACATCACTCATTTACTCGGACCTGGTCCCGTTACCTTGTGTTTATAATCTATAATCCTAATTGTGTTTTATCAGTATGGTATTGGTGTTTCAGAATATTGAATTTAATAGTTTCTATTAGTGTAGATGGAATTTTTTTTTTAATTAATTTAAAATCTTAATTATTATTTGTTCTAAGTCCAATTAAAAGGGGTGAAGAAAAAAGAAACAAGGAAAACAAAAAAAAAATAGAAAAAAAAGGAAAAAATAAATAAATAAAATAGGAAAGGAGAGAAAGATGAGGTGGAATAATGAAAGAAAATTTCTTTGAAAGTATTTATAATAGCTTATCAGTACACTTAATTAATGTGATAGCATTCGTTATGAATGTTATGATTTCAAGAGTATTTACCTACAATTAAATTATTTATTATCTAGATTAGCGGAATGTAGTTAGTGTTAGTAAATCAAGAAAGATAGATGATGTGACTCTTGTTAGTTGCCTCATTGTCTACAAGTGAAAGTAGCATTTAGATTGAGCATTCCAGTTGAAGTCAGTATTGCTGTTAACATTATTATAGATAATTAATTAACATGTATTGAATTGCAGTTCATGTTATCAACTTAAAATTCAATATATGCATGTTACAATTAACATCACAAGCAAATTCTACTCACCCAGGGGGGAACGGTTAATGTCTATAAATAAATTTTCGATTTAAAAGTTAGCGGAGATAAACAAGTTTGAATAATCGGTCAAAAGTTAATTAAATTCTCATAGTGAAATTTCTAAAGTCGTTGAAGTTGAAATTGTATGAGAATTTATTTTTGTGAAGATATTTTCTGATTGCTAAAATGTTAATTTTTTTAATTGTATTTTGACTGAATCCATTTTTTTGAAATTCGTCATTTAGGTTTTTAATTTTACTTATAAAGTTGTTTAGTTTGTTGTTAATTCTGTAGTATCTTAAAAATTGTCCAAAATAGATACCTTTGGTGCAATTTTTTTATATATTTGAATCTTGTCTATTATATTTAATAATGTTGAAATCGAAATTTGATCTTTTGTCATATACCTCTATACCAATACCATACCTTTATTTCTGTGTTTTCCCTAATTATTACTTTGTTTGATCCTTTAAATTTATACGATAACTTTAGAATATTTTATTTCTTTCCTTAGAGCATACATAACAATTATCTATGCGTGTTCAATCTTTATAAAGGGGGGTATAGAGAATGAACATTCAATCTAATTGATATGAAGCATTAAAACTTAAATTCCTAAACTTTCTTATTTAGCAGAAATTACAGGTAATGGTCCTCATATATTATATTAAAAAAAAAGTATAGATAGGAGTATATATAGAATATACGGTTCCGTTAGGACCAGTTCAAATAAATTGATGTGAGTTATTATGGGAAAGCATTTTCACCATCTTCAGACAAGGGACTTATGTCTTTGTCTGATGAAGCTGATTTTTCCATTTATGGTATGACGCACATTCTTAATTGTTTGAATTTAATCATACTTTCTTGTAGTTCCAATTAATCCTTATCCTCTCGTACTACTAATATCTTATTATTTTCCTGCAGTCCTATTATTTAGAGTGTATGAACACAATTTGGACTATAATCTGAACCTACTAACATCAGGCAAAGTTTATTTTTCTATGTTCTTTAATGTTAGATTTCCTGTTCCCCTGTCGACGCACATTCTTAAAGGCTTGGGATATGATCAATTTCTCCTATATTTATAATAATCATTTAACTGTATTACTAATTTCTTATCAGTCTCTTACAGTCCTTATACCCAAAAAGAATAAACACAATTTGATTTAAAGTTTAACACTAAGGGATAAGTATGTATCAATCTGATTAAGTCCAGGGAACCGAATCAATTTAACTTCTGAACTGAAAAAACATGTTTTGAGTTAGGTTTGAAGTGCAGAAGATGACAATGTATTAGTTCATTAGTTGATTTTTGTAGTATATCTAAGGTTCAGCTATTACCCTATCTCCGTTCCAAACTAAAATTGCTTTCTATTTGGTCGAAGAGGTATGGTTTGGCAGTAATGGAGTAAGGGCCGAAACTGCTGCTCAGGTCTTCATCTGAAGAGGCCCACCTGAGTACCATCCTCTTTCCATCTGGTCTAACCTTTATGGTTTTCAATTGGTCTAACCCTTAAGGTTTTCATCCTTCCTAATTTAATATATTATCTTATATCGTGTCCTCCACTTTTACACTAGATTGTCTTTAAAATAAGCTTATATATAAAAAAAAAATTACAAAAATCTAACTTCTCTCATCAAGAGAGAAAATAGAGCAAAAAAATACTTTTCTCTCTCTAATTAGCTTTATTTTATATTTTGAAAATTATTATCATGGTTTTGTCTTTGCTCTTCTCTTTAAAACTTTCTCTTCGCTTATTCCTTTTTTCACCCAGCCTATGACGCGTAACTGCCGATGCTTTGCTGGTGTTACCTTTTTTTTCTCTCTTTTTTAAAAATATAATCTAACTAATTATTTATTACAAAAAAAAATAAAAAACAAACCTCACACATTCAAATTAAATAAAAAAATATATATTAATCTTAAAATTTTTCATAACTCTACTATATATATATATATGTCGTAATATATCCTGTCGACTTTCAATATATCTGTGGTATTATGCTATGCTGGAAACCTTACTCTTGGGGTTGCAGATTGTTGAAGTGATGGCGCAGTCGTGATGGCTGAGTAAGAAAGGATTACACACAAGGGAAATAAGCCAGGACACTTGATGGGTTTTGAAATAAAAGGCAACTGGTTTGGAGGGAAAGAAAAGCTTAGAGAGAAGGCGGAGCGGGTTTTGACTTATTAATTATCTGATCACATGGCGGTGATTGACTTAGCTATGAGCTGAGCGGGGAGGTCTCGAGAGCAGATGTTACCTCGTTGGGAGCGAAGGAGCAACTATAGGTGTTGTTCCTATGGGAGCGAAAGCGCTACTAACAATTCTTGCTTCTCGATTTAACACCAAGACTTATCTTCTTTCCCATTGGTCGAGAGATGTCACATGACCGTTTTCTATTGGTTGACCTACTTAGGTGTCGTTTCCTAATTGGTAGGAAGATGTCACGCGGCCGTTTTTCTATTGGTTGACCTACTTAGGTATTGTTTCCTAATTGGGCCTTGCGGCTTTCTTTGGTGGAAGATACGACCGGCCTCGCCCAGGAAATATTGGGCGTTAAACTTAGCTTTTAGGATTTCCGGGGTCAGAAGGTTAAATGTGACTTTATTAATAGTTTTCTTCTCTTTTAAGCCTACTTCCTAGGTTTTTCTCTAAGGCGTTCTATCCTCCAGTTACCTTTGTTATTTTATTAATTCTTTTAAAACATACATTGTACATACATAGTAGGTCGGAGGTGCATACAGTTATATACAAATTATGACATATATATGGTGTGCCTGCTGTGTCGTGATCCTGTCGACTTACTGTAATGATCCTGTCGACTTATGTCGAATTGCTGTGGACTCTTATGTGATGGTATTGTCGTGTCTGTGATGTGCAGTCGTGCTGGTGACTGTGCAGTCGTGCTGGTGATTGTGCAGTCGTGGTGGTGATTATGCATTCGTGCTGGTGATTGTGCAGTCGTGCTGGTGATGGTGCAGTCGTGGTGGTGATTGTGCAGTCGTGCTGGTGATTGTGCAGTCGTGCTGGTGATTGTGCAGTCGTGCTGGTGATTGTGCAGTCGTGCTGATGGTGCAGTCGTGGTGGTGAGTGACAAAGCACACAGAGACGAATCAAAGGGAAAACCGAGGCATCGGGAGAGAGAACGCAGCGACCTTGCGGCCGGTGGCCAGCGGCCAACGGCCACCTACCAACGGATTATATTCTGCTGTCTGCTATCTGGAACTCTGGACCGACTAACAAACTAACTGACTCATTGGATGCGGGGCAAGCCCTTTTATAAGCTCCAGCGTGACGTCGCGCCTCGGTGTCTGGCGATTGAACTCAGGTTTTGGTTTCGATAGTTTGGTTTTGGTTGCGATAGTTTGGTTGCTACGTTCTCTAGATGCCTTTGTATTTATTTAACACATCAAATCGATACATACAAAATTAATGGATTAAAGGAAGAAGGGGTACAATGATTGACAGTCAAAATTAGAGTAGGGGTGTAAGAAGGGGTGGGGAGTATTTACACATGTGTTTTATCATTCTTAAATTACCACAGATGGGCCCCCTGCGTTAAAGAATTTCAAAAGGGGCAGCCTCAATTAAATTCTGGTTGATGGGAAGTAATTTTTGGGGAAAATTAATTAGGTAACAAAGCTATTTACAGGGTGGTAAAAAGTTGCGGTTGACAAGGTGACAGAATGGAAAGATGAAGTATGAACTGTTTAAAAAAATGACAACATGGTGATTAAATTGGTTGAAAGCAGGATCAGCTTGAGAACATGGGTTTGCAAGGCGTTTTGCTAGGACGTCTTGGAACTAGTTAACAAGGGATCAAAAAACTATTGTTCTCCACTTAGCGGTCTTGGGTGAGGAAAAAAAAAGAATGAAAATAGCGCGATGGTGAGTGAGTGAAAAAAAATGCCTGCAGAGTATTCAAGCTTGGTGTATGGACAAACTACATCAAGGGAATTTCTGCAAGATTAAAAAAAAATGAACATATAAAAACATGGAGAAAAACATCACATTGAAAAAAAAACTGACAAAGACATGGGTCGCGCTGGTGGTGAAAAGAGCCGCAAAGATGGTAAGGTTTGGTGAATGGCAAGGTACTTTCGTGATTGTTGAGAGAGGTTTGGTGAAAGGTAAGGTAATTCCGTGGTTGTTGAGAGAAAACAATTACAGAAGTTGAGAGGTGTGTAAAGAAAAATGGTGAAACAAACTTAAGATATAATGCTATATACAAAATTGGGACAATGGTACTCGTCTCGAGTACTTGGGTGAGAGAGAGAAAAAAAAGGAAAAACATTGATAAAAATTTGTAAAACAAGTCCACTTTAGGCTTTAAAGGTCGCTTGAAAAGATGTTGCAGTGGTAACATAGGGTGAGAAAAAAAAGTGTGGGTACATAGGTTGACAAACGAGTCAATGTGCAGCATTGCGACAAGACATTGATTTTAAGGGAGATAGTTTGGGGTAGTATGGTACAACATGTGGAGTACAAAAAAAATAAGGTTGGGATTAGTTATCTGTGAGGTAAGGGAAATAGTTGTCAGGACTTGGGTGGTGGGGAAGTTCGAAAATATAGTGGAAAAATGATTTATTTTAAATGTTAAAGATAGTTTTAAAAAAAATTGAAGATGTGAAAAAGTAGGTAAACTTAATTTGTTGTTGTCATCTCTCTCTCTTGGCTGACTGTTTTACATATGGTGTTAGGAAATTATAGTTGTAAATGGTTAAACCTAATTGAAAATTTTCAAAAGTAAAATATAAAATGCGAGATATATTTTAGGTACAAATTATGCAGAGCAAAATAATGTTTAAAAGGATTAAAGGTGTGGTGCAATTTAAAAGGTAAAACAACTATGGAAAAATTGATATTTAAAATTATTTGAGAAAAAGGGATATAACTAAGAAAATAGGCATCATATATTGTATGCGAAAACTAAAATAGCAGGAAAGTGGGAGCATGGAAGACAGGTAGATAGATATAAAGTACCTTGGAAAGGATGATTCCGGCTTGGGTTGAAAACTTCGGGAGATTGCTTGCGTTGAGCGTAAGATGTGATGGCTGGAGATGGAAGGGAGAAGACATCAAAGGCGGTAAGATCCAGGTCTTGGGGATGAATGGGTTGCAGATTCTAGGATGGTTGCCAACTGAAGGATGATGGTGCCAAGATGGGGTGGTAGTGTTGTTGGTCCGTGGTCGTGTTTTGGGGAACTCTCCGGTCTCCTGCACTCGGGCTTCTTTGTCGTCCTGGTTCATCCTGTCGACTCTCTGTGATGATCCTGTCGACTTATGTCGAATTGCTGTGGACTCTTATGTGATGGTATTGTCGTGTCTGTGATGTGCAGTCGTGCTGGTGATTGTGCAGTCGTGCTGGTGATTGTGCAGTCGTGCTGGTGATTGTGCAGTCGTGCTGATGGTGCAGTCGTGGTGGTGATTGTACAGTCGTGGTGGTGAGTGACAAAGCACACAGAGACGAATCAAAGGGAAAACCGAGGCATCAAGAGAGAGAACGCAGCGACCTTGCGGCCGGTGGCCAGCGGCCAACGGCCACCTACCAACGGATTATATTCTGCTGTCTGCTATCTGGCAACTCTGGACCGACTAACAAACTAACTGACTCATTGGCTGCGAGGCAAGCCCTTTTATAAGCTCCAGCGTGACGTCGCGCCTCGGTGTCTGGCGATTGATCTCAGGTTTTGGTTTCGATAGTTTGGTTTTGGTTGCGATAGTTTGGTTTTGGTTGCGATAGTTTGGTTTTGGTTGCTACGTTCTCTAGATGCCTTTGTATTTATTTAACACATCAAATCGATACATACAAAATTAATGGATTAAAGGAAGAATGGGTACAATAATTGACAGTCAATTGACATAATAAAAATATATCATTTTTATTATTCATAAAATAATTAAAATTCTATAATCACAGAGTTAAATTTTAAAATGAAAAGGAATCCTTAACAAAAGGAATACAACCCAATATTGTTTTTGTTTGTAAATAGATAATAACATCGTTAGTTGTATGTAAGCAAAAACTGTTTGCTTTAAAAAATAATCAAAATAATAAATATTTTTTGGGACAAAAGTTATCATTCATTTATCCACGACTGCATGAATTGGTAACGTAAATAGAATATACGTCCTTTTTTATGACATATATATATATATATATATATATATATATATATGTCGTGATCGAATGGAAGGGTGCAACCGTTATACGTACATTCCCCAAGAGTTAGTTCCAGCCAAGTGAGCAGCGACGTGCCGTAGCATTCACCCTCGATTTCTGCCACGTTTATTTTTGTACAGTTTTTATAGATGGATGAATTTGCATATTTACATTTTAACACAACATATTTACATACTTATTTTGACGAAAAAAAATTATACATATTTGATATTATGCAAATTATGACATATATATATTATATAATCTAAAATGCAAATATTTTATTTTTAAAAACATGTATTTTATTCTAATCATTGACTATTCTTTTATTTTTGACCATAGATTTAAAACATAACACTTTGAATATTTGGTGTAAATATGTATAGTTAACCTACTTTTTTTAATTCACGAATATAGGATTCATTTTAAAAATTCTATATTACTGTGAAAAATTGATTTTATGTGTAATTTACTTCAAGTAATTCAAAATAAAAACTACTTGATAGGTAAATAATTATCTTTCCTATTTTAACGACTGCACCTTCAATTCTCTATCTTTTTCAACAACAAAACAAAATATTCATAACATATGTTAAGCGTATTTACGCAAGTTTGGCCTTAAATACCCATTTCTCGGTTTCTCAAAAAGCCTATGGGACCAAAATCTTTTTGGTCGCAGTAGTACAGCCTACTCCACGCTGACGAGCGCCAACAGCGCGAAACGCGTTCGTGGATGGCTTTTCTTGATTTATCAAGAAATTGGGTTGACCAAATATCAGAGAACAGGCTAAATCAATGAATAGTTGATTTCTGTTCCACCAGATGGCGCTCTGCCTTCTGAAAAGCACATGTGCTCCTGGTCAGGATATGCCTTTATTATTTTTATTAATATATATATATATATTATATATTATTGTTTTAAAAACGAGAACGTTCGAATTTACATGTGGGAGAAATCCACCGTTATATATGTAAACAATTTGTGTTTATTATACAATATAATGCGGCCTATGATTGTTGAACGACATTTGAAAATATCCCGCATGTGTTTCTTTTGAACGAAAATCGAAATTTATTTTAAGGAGAAATAACTATTATTTCTAACCTTAGGGATGAAGTATGAAAGGATAAATTGTGAAGAGTAATGATAAGTGTTTATGTTTCAAAATACGAAACTTCCTCAAGTATTTTCCATAAACACGTATTTTATTCCAATAAAATATACAATATACGGAGGTATTTTTACATTAGAAGAAGATAATAAATACCAACTTCAATAGTTAGGTTATTTGACAACTGAAATGTAATAATAAAAACCTTTTGCCTTTTCAAGAATAGTTCTAGGAAAGGGAGAATACATCTCGTAGAAAATCTAAAAATTCAAAATAAATATATTTTGAAATATCTTATTTAATTCGCCTCGGTACATTTTAATTGTCTATGGCGGTTCTCAGAACATTGGCAAAAACTCCGGGAAAACGCTGAAATACTTCAAGATGAAATGTAATTGAGTTTTGTGCCTTGAAAGGGATTTGAGAGAATCTATTTAGAAAATGAAATAAAATACCGTTATATAAACAACGTACGGGAGGGAGAAACCCATTATATCAAAAACAAAATTTTCCTTTATATTCGAAAATGGACTTATTTGCATATTATATTTATTTATAAATATGGAATAGCGGTATGCGGTAAATTTAAACAGTCAAAATATTATCTTAAAGTTATAAATAGTATTTATATATAATATTATAATCCAATATTTAAAGGTATATATTAGCACTAATGTTAACGGGGAACGGAATAAGATCTTAAAGAACATTATCCAAGTCTACGTGAAACCAGGTCAGCTAATCAGAATAATGTCCGAGAAAAAAATATATAGCGATAGAATTGTTTAACTTTCATAAAGCGTTAGAGAACAAGGTAATCTCTAAGAACTAAAATTACAGAACAATTCCCTTCCATAGTTAATTTGTATAGTTATGTTGAATACTTTGATTTCCTTTTCATTTTCCCTTTTCTCCTTTGTTTATGTTTTTTTTTTTCCTTTTTTTTCCATGAAAATGATGTATGACGAGTCCTTACAGGACGGAAATGTCCTAATAAAGCTGTTGTTGTTGAATATATTGGATCAAAATATAATTTATTTACCAATATTTCAGTTGGCTGAATGCCAACCTTTTTCAAGGTATTATAACATATTAATATCAACAACAAACTCAGCGTGCCACATAACGTCAATAGAATTAAGTTTAAAAAAGATATTTCTTTGTCTATATTCAATGGGGCGGGAGAAGAAATACTGATATATATATATTAGATAATAAAAGGCATATATTGGATTTAATAAAATATTTATTTTGCCAATATTTCGGCTGGCTGAACGCCAACCTTTGTCGAGGCATTACATTATATATATATATATATTATGAAAATAAATAGTTGTTTAGTTTTATAGTTTAGTTTTGTATTAAAATTATCTTTATTACTTTGATTATTTAAATTCAAATTATAAAATTTGTAAATTGTTATTATTTAATAGAGAGAGAGAGAGAGAAAAAAATCCTTTATTTCTTACACATCATCCATATATATTTATAACTAGCGGATGTACCCGGCTTCGCCCGTGTTTTACCCGAGTAAAGGTTTGTCTAACGAATCTCTCGATAAAGTGAACATTTTTTCCCGGTCCCTTGAAAAATACTCGATAAGTTGAATAAAATCAATATTAATCGGTACCCGAGTAAAGGTCTGTCTAACGAACATTTGTTAAAACAATTCTCTATAAACTTATAAAAAGAAATAGATATATTTTGATAATTTGAAACTGATAAAGTGATCATTTTTTCCCGGTCCCTGTGTGCCGTGTCATTCTGAATTTTGTCTTTCCTAATTTTCTACATTACAAAATCATCGTTTTATCTAGTGAACATTTTTTCCCGGTCCCTTGAAAAATACTCGATAAGGTTGAATAAATTCATGGTCGTTTATGGAAGATGGACGAAGTTCCCGGAGGTCATCTTGGGCAAGCTCCCGCGAGGCTTTTTTCTTGTCTACTTGGCATAGCTGTGTCACCAACTCTGCCCTGATTGGTCGGTGGGCGGCCGGGCGAATCCATTCTCTCACGGGGTGGGGCAGACCCAAGGTCATCAGGAGCAGCAAACCTAAGCCTATCTCTATCTCAATGGTGGCGCTGCTTGCGAGTTAAAGCTACAAATCTGCTAATAACTCTAAGGATATTAAAGATATTCAAGATATTATTTTTCGTAAACCTTTCCGGGGATACACCTAATAATATCCCAAAATTTCACGGCGATTGGATGTATGGTTTTTGAATCCATAGAGGACACACACACACACACAGACATTCATTTTTATATATATATAGATTAATAACAATAAAATTTAGCAACGTAACGTCTTTTGCAGTCGGCTTTTACACGTCATTTAGACATACTCTAATTTGTATATAGAACAATAGAAGTGAGAATATATTGTTGGTTTTTTGTGGGTGTTTAAATGGGAAGATAGGGATCACGTCAATTATATAATCATTACAATATTTATTAAAATATAAAATTAAAGGAAAGGATATATAAGGACCACGTAAGGTATCTCTTCTTTGCTTGTTCTTCTGTTTACATTTTGTTTCTCTCGTTGTTTATCTTCTTTCATATAAAATTATTTATAATAGTAAATTTTAAACATACTTAAAATTAAAAAAAACAATAAGTAATATTTTCAAATATTAAATAAAAATGTTCCACAAAATTATAGGCAACATATTTGCAACAAATCCCCCCGTAATTTTGGGGAATATTTTCCATTAATTCAATTAAATTAAAGTTTAAAGTTTAAATATGGTACACAATATGAGAACGTCGGGCTGGTGGCCGGGTCGTGACGTCACCTCATGGTTGCCTCCCATAATTCAACGCGCCTTTCAAAATGGCTGCTTCATTTACAAATAGAATAATTCCAAAGTTTGGAATTTTATGATACACAGTATGAAATAAAGTTTAAAACACACATATTAAATATATACAAAATAATCATATTTTATATAATCGAAATTATATTTAATACAATCAAAATATGTCATAAGTAATATATATATTCAAATAAGTAAACAATCTCCTTTTAAAATTGTTTATACAACATTAATCATTTTTAAAGTATTTCTTAGTTTATCTTTGGATACAGCTTTTGTAAGAAAGTCTGATAAATTATCAGATGAAGGTGTGTAAAATATAGTATAATTATTAACAATCAGATTTTCATGTAAAAAATTAACAGCTCTAATTAAATGATTACTTTTAAGAGAAGTAACTCCAGTTTGGCAAAGGGTAATTGCTGATTGGTTATCACAATTAATTTGTATATTAAAATTAACATTTTTATGATATACTTTTGCAAAAAGTTCCTCAATTAAGTATTTCAAATATACACATCTTTTGTAGCAGGTCAATAAAGCATTCATTTCTGAATCACAGGTTGATAAAGCAGTATTGTCTTGTGACTTTGACATCCATGATATGAGACATGAGCCTAAATGAGTAATAATGCCAGTAATAGATTTTTCTTTATTTTTTCCATCTCTCCAACTAGCATCACAAAATGCTTTAATGAATGTACCATATTCACTTGTATAACATAAGCCTAAACCTTTAGTTCCTTTTAGATATCTGATAATTCTTTTTAAGGAAGACATATGAATTTCTCTGGGGTCATTTGAATATTTAGATAAAAGTGTTAAAGGTAAAGCTATATCTGGCCTAGTTCTTACACTCAAATACATTAATGAGCCCAAAATTTCCTGATATTTTTTAATGTCACATTTAGGTGAATTTTCAAATATAGCTAAATTAGTGTTTAAATCAAGTGGTGTTAAAGCATGTTTACACTCCTGCATATTGAATTTTAATAAAATTTCATTAACAAATCTCTCTTGATTGATGAAAATATTTTTTTTTATCCCTAAATATATCCATACCAAGGAAATGGTTGTCTCCAATATTTTCCTTAACGGTAAATTTATTTTTTATTTTAGAGATTGCATTAGACAAAATTTTCTCATCTGAATAAATTGCAATTATGTCATCTACATAGATTCAAACAATTAAGAGTGAATTGTTATTTTGGTAACAAAATACACATTTATCAGCAGAAAATATTTTAAAGCCATTATTTAAAAGATATTGGGTAAAAGTGTTATACCATATTTTACCTGATTGCTTCAGGCCATATATAGCTTGGTTTAATTTACAAACTAAGTTTTATCACTCACTTCAAATCCTTCAGGTTGTTTCATGTAGATGGTCTCTTCAAGGTTCCCATAGAGGTATGCAGTAACAATGTCAAAACATTTGATGTCATATTGCATGATGGCTGCAAATGCTAGTATGACCCTAAGTGAGTCATTCTTGATGACTGGTGAGAAGGTTTCTTCATAGTCTTGGCCATATCTCTGTTGGTAGCCTGTTGCAACTAGTCTAGCTTTGTATTTTCTATCTTGTGTTGTTGCATCCTTCTTGATGGTGTAAATCCATTTACTTTTGATTACTTTAGAGCCTTTGGGAAGTGGTTGAAGTGTCCAAACTTTATGTTCCCTTAGAGAGTCAAGCTCCCTTTCCATAGCTCCTATCCACTTTTCAGAATCAGGTAAATTCATAGCTTCTTTGTAGCAGTTGGGTATAGAATATCCTTGATGAGATGTCTTTAAAACAGTATCACCAGTTTGGTAACTTGAATCAGGTGAGTCATTATCCATTTCTTCAACATCACTTAAGGAAGGTTCATAATAGAATCCAGGTCCAGGATGATGAGGTCTCAGATCATAATGGTGTTGTTGATTTGGTGATGAAGCATTTTCTTGTAAGATTGCTTCTGTTATAGATGGATGGCAATTTTCCTCAGAATCTTCATCTCCCAAGTTAATTAGGGTATAATTTTGGGCCACCTTATCTTTTTCTTGATTTAAAAGTTCTGATCCTTTTCTTGTTTCAAAGAATTTTACATCTCTGGTTTCAGTAATAGAGAAATCTTGGGGGTTACAAATTCTATAGGCTTTTCTATTGTTGGAGTATCCCACAAAAATTGCAGTTTTGGTGATTTTTTCAAATTTTGATCTTTTGTGTTTGGGGGTCCACATTTCTGCTAAACAACCAAAGATTTTCAAATGTCCAATTGTTGGCTTTCTTCCTGTAAAAAGCTCTTCTGGAGTGCACCTTTTGTTATGTCTTGATGGGGTTCTATTTTTAATGTATGTGAATGCATCCATGGCTTCAGCCCAAAAAAATGTTGGCAGTTCTGCTTCTATCAAGAGTGCTCTGGTGCCTTCTAAAAGAGATCTGTTTGCTCTCTCTGATCTTCCATTTTGTTCTGGAGAATAGAAAGTTGTTTTCTGGTGTTCAATACCCTTGGTTGTAAAGTATGATTCTAGATTAGAATTGACAAATTCCAGGCCATTATCACTTCTTATTGATTTTACTTTTCTTTCTAAAGAATTTTCAATTCTTTCTATGAAATTCTTGATGGCATCTGGAGTGTCAGATTTAGATTTAAGAAAGTTTGTAAATATTTTTATTGAATAATCATCCAATATTGTTAGAATGTATTTTGCTTTGCCAATTGAGATTGGTTGTATAGGGCCAATGAGATCAACATGTAGGAGATTAAGAGATTGGGATGATTGATCAAATTTGACTTCTTTAAAAGGTTTTCTGGAGAATTTGCTTGGGTGCATGTTACACAATTCAGATCTTTTCTTGTATTGCAGTTAAATTTGTATACTAGTGCATTGTTTTGTATCATTTTCATGTATTCCTCGTTGATGTGACCAAGTCTTTTATGCCATAGATCCCATGATGTATCACTGATTTTTAAAGTTTTTGGGGTTGGTGGGAGATATGTATCAGTAGCTTCATTGATTATGTAGAAGTCTTCAATCTTTGATGCTGTTAATAAAGTGTCTCCTTCTTCATTCTGAATGTGTCCACCCTTATTGTCAAAAAGAATCTGCTTTTTGTCTTGAATGAGCTTGCTTACAGATATTAAATTGTCACTTAATTTTGGTACATAGAGTACATCTTTCAGAATGATAGATTCTTCATCACTGTTCTTTATTTCTACATCTCCAATTGATTCTGATGTGATGTAGCTATCATCAGCCAAGGTAATTTTCTTATTCATGGCTTGGATATTCTTCAGATGGTCAAGGTGAAAAGTCATGTGACTGGAAGCTCCACTGTCAAGAATCCATTGTTGTTCCAGAATGTCTTGCTGCTTCACAAGTTTAGCAAAGTCATTTCTATTTTCATCTTTGGCAAATGTAGCCTTTGAATTTTTATTGGGTATATTTGCTTTGTAGCCACTTGATCCTTGTGATGCAAATGTTTGCATTACATTTGTATTTTTCTTGTTTTCAGGGTTGGAGGCGCCTCCTCCATAGGTAGGGCCGGGGGCGCTGATTGAGATGGCCGAGGTGCGGATGGACAGAGCACATCTCGGGCCACGGGAGGAGCGCCGCAAACCTCCATGGCTGGACTTGGAAGCGCTGGCGCAGGAGGCGCGGCCGAAGTCCGCCTAGGTAGCCCAGGCGCAGTTGATGGTGGGAGGCTGGTGGAAGGGGGCGGTGAAGCCCGTCTGGAGATGGTGGGCCGCCCATGGAGCAGGGGGCAGTTGGCTCTCTTGTGTCCCTGTCCTTGGCATCTAGAGCATTTGATGCCATAAGTGAGGTAAGCTGGCCAGGCCTCACCCTTGATTTTAATTTCGAAGCGGGTGGGAAGTGTCTCGACGGTTATGCCGTCATGGAGGAGGATGAAGGCCTCCCGGAGGCCGTCGGTAAAATCAAACTCGCCCACCTTAAGTTGTTTGGGGGCGATGGAGGTCACACGCCCATAGCGTGCAAGGGCGTCGATCACAACGGCATCCCGCACGAAGAAGGGCAGGTTCCCTATTGTGATTCTGGTTGAGGTCCTCCTGAAGGGGAAGGTTCTAAGGAGAGTTCCCTCGACCTCGAGGCCTTCCCGAATCAGCTACTCCGCCAGGGATCTACTCGTGAGTCCCACTAGGTACTGGCCGTTCACCTTGGAAAATTGAATGATGTTCTTTGTTCCTCCGACCAAACCTCCAATAGCCTTGAGGTAAGGGTAAGGCTCGTAGTCCGGGCAGTACTCCAAGAAGAAGCAATGCTCCTCGGTGCAGGTCGCCTGGCGAGCCCTGGCCTCCGCAATGTGCGTCCTCGTGGTCCTAATCTCCTGGATTCGAGGAATGAATGCAGGCGAGGATCTTTGTCGCCTGGCTGCCGGTCCAGCACTGTTGGACTGTGCGGTCGTGACGCGCGGTGCTGCTGTGTCGCGGCGTCTTCTTTTGTTTTGAACGACGGTATAGTCGTCTCCAGAATCAGGACCTTGATCCTCAGATATTTCCGCCCAGTTCTGTCGGCTTGGAAGCGCGCCAGACGAAGGCATTGTAGCTGCAAATTCGTGCGACGCGGCAGATTTTGCATAACGTTCGCCAGTAGGCAGATTTGCATTACTGGCCGATTCTTGCATTTCTATTGATTTTTCAATCGGCAATTGGTTTTTCGCAGATAATTCTGCAGTAGTTTGTGATAACAAGCCGAGCCTTACAGGCAACTGATCGGCGTTGAATGGGCTATCCGCCCATACCAAATTTGTCGCTTCCAGCGATAATTTTCCGCTTTTCAAAGGCGAAAGATGCGGAGCTCGCGCAACACGTGGGTGTTAGGTGTTTAAACGGGAACGTGTAATAGTTTTTCAGAGTGACGCCGTTATACAGTCGGTCGGATCTCTCACCCCCCTTCCATCCGCAAGTAGGTTTAGGGCATCCGCGGCACCCGTGGTTCGACTGCCTTCGTCCGTGGTCTACCTCTACCTCTTGGAGCTACCATCTAGACCTGCCTCTGTCTCTTGCTGTCCCCGTGCGGGAATCCGATCACGCACCCACGACCACGACTGCCCAGTACATTCCACGTCGGCTTATTTGGGGTTACTACAGAACCCGTTAAAGTCGACAGGATGACTGAGGACAGCAGCATGCAGAGGATGACGGAGGTCAGAGACGACTACGTCGCGGATGCCCTCACCAACATGCAGCCCCACTGCGAAGACCGAGTAAGCCACCTAATAGACGCCATTCGGGGACTAACCGTACCTCGCACCGAGGAGGTCATCATCGCCCCCATCGACATCTCCTGCGCCACGAACATCTTCCTCCATCGGCTCGAACAGGCAGACAAGATTCATCGAGAAATCCTGGCATTTCCCCGCCAACCAGCATCGACGATGTCCCATGGCAACCACCGCAAAAAAGATCACCAAGCCTCATCGCATCCCACTCCACAAGACCCATTCAAGACATCCATTTGGTAGGAGAAATTTCTCTACAGAACTATTTAATGTAACACTATCTCCGTTTGCTCTGAATTAATTATTCGATACCATTTTAATAGCAATAACATTATTATTATAAATCCATCAAGTTCTTTATTTTACCATTTTTATAGCATTTCAATTCAAATTTTAAATCTTGTACACCCCCTGTTGGAAAAGAAGACGTCCGAAGCAGCCAATGGGAGGCCGGCGGAGGCAGCTACGGGGATGCAGCGGCAAAAATGAGGAAACAATACAGGAAGAACTTGTAAACAACTTTTTCGAACGCTAGAATTTGCCCTGATCTCCGATTCTTTTAGTGTAAATGTTTAAATAATACTTTACTTATTTTCTTAAATTGTAATAAATATAATTTTCCCTCCTGTTTTCGTCGTATATTTTAAAAGTGTTATAAACAACGACGCCTTAACTTTGAACCTTCAACCCCGCCGACCAAGAATAGAGATGAGTGACTACCTCTATAGAATTTAGATCGTCGTCACAACACAGAGTGGCGGTGAAATCGCAATATTTTTGGCATCCCAGCCGGGACCGTTGAAGGTAAATTCCTGAAAAAAGAATCATTTTAAGCTGACCATTTTGGAACTCGCTTGCTAACCCTACTTGCCGCTTTGTTTACAAGATGGCGGAAGAAATAATTCTACGTTTAAAAAAGAAGCGTGCTGTTAACAGATCATATTTAACGAAAACATGCAATAAGATTGAAAGTGGACTTGACACGCTAATGAGAATTGAACTTGAAGAATTATTAGAACAATTGAATGAGAATCATTTAACGAACTTAAATTAGTGGATCACGAAATAGAAACGCTTCTTGAAACTGACGATTTAGAGAAGGAATTATAGGGCGTAGAGGAATATCGAGAGAAATATATTACTTGGAGATTTAGGGCAAATAAAAAGATTCGCCAATCAGATTTTCAGGGCGAAAATATACCGAATTCGAACTCACGAATAGACGAAAACGAAATGAGACATTATGTACCTTCCTGCACGACTGTGAAACTTCCGAAATTGATGATATCGAAATTTTATGGAAACTTTAGTGAATGGCTGACGTTCTGGAATTCTTTTGATGCAGCTATACACCAGAACAACTCACTGAACCCGATCGATAAATTTAACTATCTGAAGTCACATCTCGGCGGAACTGCACTAAACACAGTCGAAGGTTTCGCTTTATCTGCGGACAATTATGAGAAAGCTATAAAATTGCTTAAAGACAGATTTGGGCGAGAAGACATTTTGATTAGCCGACATATGAACAATTTGTTGTCAATGAGACCACTCAAAACATCAAGCGATGTAAGAACCTTCCGCGAACTTTTTGACAACCTTTCTGTTCATATAAGAAGTCTCGAGTCACTAAACGTGTCCATTGATGTTTACGGACAACTGTTGTGCCCGATAATAATAAAGATTCTACCTGCAGACCTTAATTTGGAATTGAACAAAGAACTCCCGACAGGTTATGTAATTAATGACTTGATTACCTTTCTGGAAAGACAATTAACTGCACGGGAGAAGAGTTTTAGAAACGAAATCGGTACCGGGAATGAATCAACTTCTAAACCTAATTTGGTAAACAAACATCCAAAGACAAGATTCTACAATGAAAAACCAATTGCGACAGCTTCAGAACTTTTGAATTCAGTTCACAAATCGAATGAATGTGTATTTTGTGGTAAAGACAACCATGGAAGCCCTAAGTGTGACTTTGCAGCTAATATTAGTTTAAACGAAAAGAGATCACTCATGAAGAAAAAAGGCGTTTGTTATAAATGTCTTCGGCCTTCTCATTTAAGTAAATTTTGCAGAAATGTAGTCCGTTGTTCGATCTGCAACATGTCTTCCCACCTGGATGTCATGTGCACAAAACTGATTTTAGATAGAGGTGGATCTTCCAAGTCTCCAACGGTGCAAGATGAAACTCTCGCCAACTTATCAACCTCCCCAGACGTCTTGTTACCTACTTTGAGAGTGACCCTCAAAGGGAACAGAACGGAGAAGACAGCAGGGCTATAATAGACACCGGATCCCAAAGATCGTATATTTTACATAGTACAGCAATGGAAATGGAATACGAACAATCTAGGAGAGAGTTCTTCCGGCATTCCTTGTTTGGAGGATCGAGTACCGACGTAGTTGAACATGAGGTCTATACCATTCATTTATCTGACATCAATAATTCCTATCGCTGTGAGTTTGAAGCACTAGGTCAACCCCTTATCTGTGGAAGCATACCTCCGGTGTGTCCAAGATCATTGTTAGAAGGGAGTGAAGAACTCGACGTGTCTGATTTGATGAGAGACCGTATAGAAGTCCTTATAGGCGCGGACATCGCCGGGAGATTGCTAACTGATGATCAGAGAAGGATCTCATCTAGACTGGTGGCAATCCGTACCAAACTAGGATGGACTGTGATGGGAAAGATTCCTCCAACGGAGGTGAGAGATGACATCAGCTCCCTTTGCGTGACCACCCTTCTATCTTTGGATCTAGAAAACTTGTGGAAATTAGATGCAATTGGAGTCTCTGACGCGGAGGTTGAAAAGAAGACTCAGTCATTACAAGCTGAAATGGAGGAACATTTCGCCCACACCACGACGCGAGATATCGAGGGGCGCTATGAGGTAGCTCTACCCTGGGTGCAAGACAAGGAAAGGATTCCTTCGAATAAAGATCTAGCCGAAAACCAACTAAGGTCTGTAAGAAGAAAACTTGAAGAAGTTGGAGACATGAAAGAGTATGGACAAATCTTTGAAGAATGGATGAAACAGGGGATAATCGAGTATGCCAGAGAGGATAAACTAGATGGTGTACACTACCTGCCACATCGACCAGTGTATAAAAGGAACAGTCAAACTTCTAGAATACGGCCAGTATTCAATGCGTCGGCCCGGAAGAGAGGTAAACTTTCCCTGAATGACTGTCTGGATAAGGGACCCAATTTGATAGAAATTATACCAAGACTTTTAAATAAATTCCGGAAATATGAAGTTGGTGTCTCTTCCGATATTGAGAAAGCATTTTTACAAATTGGAATAAAAGAAGAAGACCGAGATTATTTACGATTCCTGTGGCACACAGAAGACGGAAGATTAATCACGTATCGACATAAAAGGGTTGTTTTTGGAATTACCACTAGTCCGTATCTTTTAAAGGCTACCTTATCTCTCCACTTAGATAAGGCTCCTGAACATTTAAAAATCACAGCTGAACAGTTGAAATCATCCTTTTATGTTGACAATTGTTTATCCAGTTTTCAGAATGTTGAAGAAACGGAGAAATTCGTGAAAGAATCTACTGAACTGCTCTCTACAGCTTGTTTCAATCTCCGAGATTGGGTGAGTAACGTTACAGACTTTTCTCTTATGAACCAACTGAATAAGGAAGTGGACATTTTAGGAATAACATGGAATACTGATAGAGACACACTGACAATTGGTTTGGAAGATTTTGAATTAATTGGACCAACCACCAAGAGAAAAGTACTTTCAATAGCGAGCAAGATATTTGATCCATTAGGAGTTGCTTGTCCTGTGACTTTAATTCCCAAGCTGATATTACAGGAAACTTGGATACAGAAGTTGACATGGGACGAAGTCCTACCTGGATGTTTAGTACAAAGATTTTGGAAGTGGTTTAGCAAACTGAAACACTTGCCTAACATAGAAATTCCTATATGGCTTTGTTTTAAGGACTCCTATGTAGAGAAAACCACTCTCCACATCTTTTGCGACGCCAGTCAGTTTGCCTATGCAACCTGTATTTTCCTCCGCATTGAAAAGGAAGATAGAGTGGACATCCAATTGATACAGGCTCGAACACGAGTAGCTCCACTGAAGAAACTCACCATCCCAAGATTGGAGCTTTTGGCTTGTCTGATTGGAGCTCGTTTGGCAGCTAACGTCATACAAGATCTGGAATTTGAGGAAATTCCAAGATTTTATTGGACCGATTCGACCAATGCTCTCTGTTGGATCCAAAGGGAAGACAACTGGGCAGCCTTTGTGATGAACCGTGTTAAGGAAATTCATAATCTTAGCTCCCCCGAATCTTGGCGCCACATACCAGGCCGATTAAACCCGGCAGACCTCCCATCTCGGGGATGTTCAGCAGAATCACTTAAGGAGACAAGATGGTGGGAGGGACCTGCATGGTTGAAGGTATCCCAAGAAGAGTGGCCCAAATCAACCATTATCCCTGATTTGGAGATTGTTTATTCTGAAAGGCGCAAGACCATCCTGAACACCTTGTGTACGACAAGAGAAAATGAAAATTTATTTGGACGTTATTCCCATTTTTTGAGAATAGTACGAATCACCGCCTGGATATACAGATTCTTCAACAACGCCAAGATTGATAGAAGAAAGATAATTTCAGAAGATCTCAGTACAGAGGAAATCACTAAGTCAGAAATAATACTGATAAGACTTATCCAGAGAGAATCGTTTTCAGGGCATGAAGATAAGAAACTACAAGGCTTTAAGTTGCTAGTAGACTCTTCAGGGATTTTGAGAATAAAACTAAAATTTGCAGAAGAGAAGATGCTAATTTTAGAATGCCCATTTTATTGCCCTCAGATCACTTTTTGGTTTCTTTGCTCATCAGGTGGAACCATGAAACCCACGGGCACGCCGGTCTACAAACTCTCCTCGGTATTCTGAGAGAAAACTATTGGATACTAAGATCCAGGAAAACCGTCAAGAAGATCATCAATCAATGCATTCGCTGTAAACGATTCACCGCGACACCAGCTACCGTCGAGTCAACATCATTACCAGAAGACAGAGTACGAGATGCTGCAGTTTTCGAAATAGTAGGAGTTGATCTAACTGGACATCTTATCTTAAAGAATAAGAAGAAAGCATGGATTGTCATCTTCACATGTGCAGTGTATAGAGGAGTTCATCTGGAACTTGTGACATCTTTGTCTATGGAAGCCTTCCTCCAAGCTTTCCGCCGATTTATTGCTCGAAGAGGCCGACCATTGATTGTGTATTCGGATAATGGGACTAATTTCAAAGGTATAGCTAATGCTTTAAAGAAGATTGATTTTTCGAGATTAAAATGTGATCCCACATTGAAAAACATCACCTGGAAATTCATACCGCCTGGTGCTCCTTGGTGGGGTGGATGGTGGGAGCGTCTGATTGGAATGATGAAACAATTGCTCTTTAGGATTCTCGGTCAAACCTCCTTGGGATATGAAGAACTTTCCACGGTAATGTGTGACGTCGAAAGCTTGATGAACACACGCCCACTGACCTACCTAACTGAAGAAAGTGAGGATCTCGCTCCATTGACACCTTCGTTGTTCTTACATGAGGTCAGAGAGGTTGGCGTTCCAGACCTGGACTTGATTGATAACCAGACCCTCTCCCGCAAATATCAATATATCAAACGTGTACGAGAAGATCTTAGAGAACGATTTCGTATCGAATATTTTGGATTCCTGAGACAAGAAACGAGACGCCTGAAGACTACCATACCACTCAAGGTGGGAGACATGGTACTCATTGGACAAGAGAGTTTAAAGAGACTACACTGGCCGTTAGCCAGAATAATCCAACTCTATCCAGGAAAAGACGGACTTGTGAGGGTTGCGAAAGTGAAAACTTCATCAGGTGATAAAATACGACCTATTCAAAAACTCTACAATTTAGAGATAACGCCCGAGATAAGATGTCGAGACCCTCTAACGGAGCGATCTCCCACACAAGAAGTTCGATTGACAACTGAAGAGGACCCTTTGACTTCACAACAAGAGCAACCTCACATTGATACCCCGAATGTTGTGTCAAGTTACGGACGGCCCATCAAGAGACCCAACCGATTGGATCTACTGAACTTTTCCTTCCCATGTTTGAGTCGTCGAGACGCCAACTCAAAGGTGGGAGAAATGTTGGAAAAGAAGACGTCCGAAGCAGCCAATGGGAGGCCGGCGGAGGCAGCTACGGGGATGCAGCGGCAAAAATGAGGAAACAATACAGGAAGAACTTGTAAACAACTTTTTCGAACGCTAGAATTTGCCCTGATCTCCGATTCTTTTAGTGTAAATGTTTAAATAATACTTTACTTATTTTCTTAAATTGTAATAAATATCATTTTCCCTCCTGTTTTCGTCGTATATTTTAAAAGTGTTATAAACAACGACGCCTTAACTTTGAACCTTCAACCCCGCCGACCAAGAATAGAGGTGAGTGACTACCTCTATAGAATTTAGATCGTCGTCACAACACAGAGTGGCGGTGAAATCGCAATACCCCCATTTATCAATTTTTACTTTATTTTAAGCAACTTTTAAATTTTATAATTCATTAAAATCAATTTTACATAAAAAAAATCATATTATATTTTAATTACTCGAATCATATTTTCTAAACTTATTTGTGTTTTTTTTAATACCTTATTTATGGCCATAGTATTAATAATTAAATTCATTACGCTCTTTATTTTACTTGACCTATTACTATTCCAATTGATATTTCTCAATATTTAAAAGTTTTAAAAACTAGTCCTAGATTTGTATTTTTATAAATATCATGTTTTGTGCTTGTCTTTAATATTTATAACTCATTTACAATTTATATATTTTATTGAATTAAGATAAAAATTACATAAGCATCACATTTAAATATATCCTAACCAACCAATTCTCTATTCTAACTATCTAACATTAAACGATCTATTTACAGTTTGTTTTGGTCATTGGTCCAATATTTTTATTTTCACAGACCAAATTATGAGATTAATTCACAGATGAAAAATATGCAAAACAAATGAACAACTATATACATCAATTCCCCCTTCTTAGGCTTGGCCCCCCTTATTTATTTATTTACTCTCCATATCTCTGCGGACATCTGCGCTCCCTCTGAGGATACCTGGGGGTTGTAACACTTTTTTCCTCCGAGATTGGAGTTGGCACACATTCAGTATCATTCATATTAGTGGGATGTGATTTACCAGGCAACATTTTTTTAATGTAGTTTTGATGAACTTTTTTTTTACTGTCACCTTGTTTTATTAAATAAACATTCCTTCCTAGTATTTTAATTATCTTTCCTGTATACCAAGAGGGATGCCCATTAGTTATCCACCTAAATTTAACAGTCTCATCCACTTTAAATTTACTGTTAACATATTGACCATTGACTTTGGAGACTTTTACTTCTTCTTTTGACAACACAGAAAGTCTTGATCTGATCTTTCTTCCAAGAAACAGTTCCGCAGGTGATGTCCCTTTCCTAATATTTACATCTGTCCTTATAAAGAACAAAGCCCTGGACAGAGCCAAATCTAGTTTCACCTGCTCGTTTTCATATAATAGTTTTTTTAGCAATTTCTTTACCTCTCTTACAGAGACTTCTGCCTGTCCATTCGACTTTGGGTGATATGGGGGAGATGTCACATGGGATATGCCATTCTTAGACAAAAAATCACCAAAGTCACTACTAAAGAAAGGAGGACCATTATCAGAAACCACTACTTGTGGAAATCCGTAGCGAGCAATACAATTTCTCATAAAATTTATACAAAAATATGCACTGGTAGATGGTACCTCAGAAACTTCAACCCATGAAGAAAATGAATCTACTGCTAGTAAAAACAGTCTGTTTTTGAAATTGAAATAGTCCATGTGAACCCTCCTCCATGGTCCTGCATATTTAGGTCAACTCTCAGTCCTTTGAGGAGGCAAACTTTCATTAGAAAGACAAGTTCTGCAATTTTTGTAATTATTTCTATTGAAGAGTCCATGCCGGGCCACCAAATAGATGAACGAGCCATCATTTTCATTTTATTAGTCCCTGCATGGCTCTCATGTAATAATTGAAGTACCTTTCCATGTAGATTTTTTGGGATAACCATTCTATTCTCCAGAAAAATACATTTTTGGAGAATGGTAAAGTCATCAATCCTTTTTAAATAAGGAATGAGATCATCATTGGGACTTGAGGGTAACTCCCCTGTCTCAATAATTTTATACAATTTGAATAAAGTTCTGTCTAAATGTGTTTCATGAGCCACAAGAACATGGTCAATGATGGAAGTATTTAAGAGTAAAATTTCACCACTCCCATCATTATATTCCAAATTATTCTCTTGAAACTCTGGAAATCTAGAAAGGAAATCTGGAATAATATTATCCTTTCCTTTTTTATACTTAATTTCAAAACTAAAATTTGAAAGAGTTAGAGCCCATCTATGAAGTCTATTTGCAATGAGTGGAGGCAAATTTGTTTTATCTCCAAAAATAGTTATTAAGGGCTTGTGATCAGTATAAATGGTAAATTTCCTACCAAAAAGGTAATTTTTTAATTTATTCACTGCAAAGACAATTGCAAGTCCTTCTCTTTCAACTTGAGAATATTTTCTTTCATGAACATTTAAAGTTCTGGAAATGAAACACACAGGCCTTTCCTCCCCATCCTTCAAATGTGAAAGGGTTGCTCCTATTCCCATCTGACTTGCATCACAAGAAAGAATCAAAGGCAAATTTAGGGAATAATGCGATAAACATGTGGTCTCATCTAATGCATTTTTACAGGAATTGAAGGATCTATTTGTCCCAGCATTCCAAGACCATTTCACATTCTTTTTTAATAGGTTGTATAAAGGATATGCTAAATCTGAAAGATTTGGCAAATATTTACTATAAAATGACAAAAATCCAAGGAAGCTTTTTAATTCAGTTATATTCTTAGGAACTGGACAATTCTTTATGCAAGCTAGCTTGTCTTTCAAGGGGTATATACCAAATCCATTAATTTTATGTCCAAGATATTCAATCTCATTTTTAACAAACAAGCACTTATTTTTGTTTATCGTAAAATTATTTTCTTTAAGAATATTAAGTGTTCTCTTAAGAATATCTAAATGGCTTTCCAAATCCTCTGATGCAATAAGAATGTAAACATCATTGATTCCCGAGAAGAAGGATTCCATTGTCTTCTGAAATATTTCAGAAGCAGTCTTTATACCAAAAGCCAAACGATTATATTTATATAAACCTTTGTGAGTGGAGACAACCAAATACTTTTTTGAAATATCATCCATCTCAATTTGATGGTAAGCCTTTGACAAATCTAATTTAGTAAATAATTTCTTTCCTTGAAAACTACTTAAGACTGAATCAATGTTAGGGATAGGATATTTGACATCCTCTAAGTAAGGATTTAAACTCTTTTTAAAATCAGCGCAAAGTCTAATTTGGCCATCTGATTTTGCAACACAAACAAGTGGTGAAGCACAATCACTTTTATCTATAGGAGAAAAAATATTCAAATCAACCAATTTATCAATTTCATTTTCCACAAGTTGTTTTAAGGCAAAAGGAACTTGTCTGAATTTGTAAAATTTTGGGATAAAGTCAGCCTTCACATCAAGATGGCATTTGATACCTTTAATAGGGCCAGATTTGTATTCAAAAATAGATCCATAATCATTTATAAGTGAATCTACATTAAAAGAGTCCAATTTATGTAAATAATTGAAAGAAATATAAAAAAAACTAAGGAAATCTCTTCCCAAAAGAAATTTAGAGCAATTTAAATCAGTTATGAGTATCTCAATGATCCTAGAAACATTTCTAAATTTTATATCAAATTTAGCCTTGACCAAAATAGGTATTTTAGAACCACTATAGCCTGTTAAGATGGTATCACATTTATTTAATTTAATATTTTTGAAATATTTAAAGTAAACACATCCAGTTAAAGTAGTAATGCCTGCACCAGTATCAATTTCCGCCAAAAGTTCTATATCATTTACATACACTGTTTCAGTCAAAGGAGGATGTAAATTTATATTATGTAATGACAAACTATTTTGAGAATTTGAAGGATTATTATCATTAGGTTGCGGCTTAAATTTATTAAAATTATTTTTAGAATTTATGGGCAATTTATGGTCAGACCTGTTTTTTTATAACATATTGTAGAAATATGACCTAATCTACCACAAACTCTACAAGTAGCAGATTTAAAAAAACAATTATAATTTAGATGGTTAGTCTTACCACAGTGTTTGCAGGTATTATTAATGGCGTGAAGATATTGTGGGGACTGATGGGCATTTTCGGATCCTTTGATTTTATTTAGGTCTTTATCCGCTGATTCCGCAGACAGAGCTATGTCCAATGCACCATCAAAAGTTAATTTTTCTTCCTGTAGGAGTTTCTTTTGGGTAGATGAATCAATGATGCCAGCAACAAATCTGTCACGTAGGGATTCTTGTAAAAAATCTCCAAAATTACACCTTTGAGCTTGTTCTTTTAGGCGTATCATATATTTAGAAATAGTTTCGCCTGACTTTTGATCCATTTTCTTAAATATGAATCTTTCATATATTATATTAGTTTTTGGATTAAAATGTTTTAATAAGATCATACATAATTTATCAAAAGGAACTTGATCAACTTCCTCCGGAAAAACTAAATTTCGCAAGATACCAAAATATTTAGGGCCGATGCTTTAAATAAGAAATGGCGTCTTAAAATCTTCCTTTGTTTTAGAAATTAACATAAATTGCTTCAAGCGATATATATAATTTTCAACATTTTCTAAATTCTCGTCAAATTTCTCAAACATACCTGAAGACATATTTGAAGTATAATTTCTTCTCACAAATCAATTTCTTTTTTCTTTACAAAATTCGCTTTTCCTCGTCGCCAGTTGTTTTGTGCTTGTCTTTAATATTTATAACTCATTTACAATTTATATATTTTATTCAATTAAGATAAAAATGACATAAGCATCACATTTAAATATATCCTAACCAACCAATTCTCTATTCTAACTATCTAACATTAAGCGATCTATTTACAGTTTGTTTTGATCACTGGTCCAATATTTTTATTTTCACAGACCAAATTATGAGATTAATTCACAGATGAAAAATATGCAAAACAAATGAACAACTATATACATCATATCAATTTTAAATTATCTCATCTCAAAATGTGCCTCCCATTTTTCCCGCAATTACAAATACAACTATAAATGTAATATGCGAAAACTAATATCATACCATAAAATTTCCATACCCCATTGCATTTCATTCCTGCCTGTGTTAAATTGTTATTTACGAAACTCTACCGAATGTTGTACCCATGCCATAACCTTTTCTCTTAGAAAAATTTCGTAAATTCATTATTTTATAATTTTTCTAAACCTAATCACCGCTAATAATCTCCAATCTAACGATTTGTCTGAAAATCTTAACGCAAAACTTACTGGGAAACTAAGCTTATTTCACCTAGAGAATCCCAGAACCTCGTGGACGAAGTTAATCAAGATAGTTACTAATAAATATAATTATACGCCTATAATGTAACAGGTTTTCCCATATCTTTATGATGTATAATATAATTCCCCGAGTTATGTAATGATATAAATCCCAGTATAGTAGAAAGTAGAGAAATATCAGTACAACGTACAACTGATAGGCACGCCAAAGTAAAAGTTAGGTATGATAATAAACACAAAACCCCACAATGGATGTAGGCGATATAGTTTTAGTCAAGGCGTACCATCATCCACATAGCGGTAAATTGATACCCTACTTTACAGGTCCATATAAAATTACTGAAATAATTTCTGATAATGTCGTACGTATAAATAGACCCAATAGGATTACAGGTAATGATAACGATTTTGTGCATGTAAATAAATTGCAATATTACAATGAAGAGGTCCTCTATATTTCACCACCCAAAGGAGGAAAATTCTCTTCAAGTGCAACGAAAAAACAGTAATGCCGGCCATAATCACCATCCGATATATGGAAAACCTGTTTAAAATCTTCATCGGTGAGGATGTAATCTGCGACAGGTGCCGGCGTCATGGACATATAAGAAGCAAATGTCCCTTTGACCCCGCGATTAGAGCAACAGTCACTAAGACCTTCGCAGAAGCCCTGAATCAGGTGGTCCCTCCCCCTATGCATGAGCCAATTGATGACGGGGAAACGGAGCAAGAAACGACACCCGAAAAGGCGAAAGGCAACAAGAGAAGCCTGAGGGAATCCTCGGATGAGGAAACTGTTCAAACAAACGCTCCAGAACCTGGCAAAAGACCGAAACCCATCCAGCAGGATGAGGAACCTATGGCCGAAACTGGCGAGCCCCAAGAAAGCCAAAACAACCGTGTAGGGAATATCTTGGCTGAGTTGCCTTGTGAGGAATCTTTAAAAATAAAAAGGGCTACGGCCGGAAGGGACGATGACGCCGTGTCGACACGGTCTTCTGTGTCCGTCGCATCATCACAGTTGTTGGAGGTGGACTCGGAATTCGACACTGAATCAGAACCGGAAATTGAAAAAATTGTTAGTACAATATTTAAGGGAGCTGGAGTCTCAAGGAGAAAAAAAGTTGAACGACGGCTCCAGATGCACCCAAACCTACAAACAGATATGATGGACCTATATAAGAGGTTGAAAAAGCGGCATAAGAATATTGACTCTCTGAACAGCGATGAGAGGAGAAAGCTAAGAGATAAACTTGACAAAACGAAACGTATACTGAACGTCCTCGACGATATTTATGCCTAGTGTCGAATCTCCTGTCATTGCCCCTTTGCTACTATCGTCCTACGTTTGACTTTTATCTTCTTCAGATTTTAATGTCTATATTTAATCTTTGTCGCTTTACTTACCTCTGCTTAGCATACCTGAACTTTAATTTTAATTTTTTCACCCATGCTTAGCATAATCGAATCTTATTTTTATTACTACTATTCTGTATTTAAATTTTTTCTTTATCTCTTTATTATTTTAAGTAGTTTTTATTTCGTTCTAACTTTGTTAATCTTTTACATTTCTTATTTATTTTTACTTACATTTATTCTCACTTCTCTTTTTATTTTATTTTATCTTTTCCTTTTTTCCCCTTTTTTTCATATATTTAAATTTTGAGAAGATGGACTCTCATGAGCCACCTTTTAATACCACATTGAAAATTGCGACGATCAACACCTGCGGTATTGCGAATAATGAAAGAAGAACTTACTTGCAAGATTGGATCCATAAACAAGACGTCGATATCATCGCTATACAAGAGACCAACGTAGAAACTCTATCTCGAAAACATTTTGTTCGACTATACAACGTTCACGAGAATAAATCAAACAACCATGGTAGCGGACAGCTTATACTCTTTAGACGTTCTATTTTATGTTCGAATTTTACGATTTTAAAAGATGGAAAGATATGTGCGATCGAAACGAACTTACGAGAAAAACTTGTCGTCATCATCAACGTTCATTTATCTCATACACCTGTAGACCTGAAAAAAGACTTTGAACTCATCGATCTATACCTGTCTACCTTCCCGAGAGACATCTCAATTATAATACTCGGCGACCTTAATGTAAGAGAAAAACCAGGTCGAACAGAAGCCAGAACGAAACTAACCGAATTAGAAAACTTTACTAGATTCCATAATCTCATCGATATATTTAGGATGTTAAACCCAAATGAAATTGGAACCACGCATGAAATCACAAGAGGGAACTACCAAACGAAAGATCGAATCGACTATATTTTTTGTTCATCGAATTTATTTAGCCTCTTTTATGAATGCCTTGTTGCCCCTTACCTCATCTCGGACCATGACGCCATCATAGCTAATTTACACTTGGATTGTCGTACCGAATGCTTGTATTTCATTAACAGAAACTTTTACAACTCGCTCGTCTTTGAAACTATTTCTAACTATGAAAACGATTTATTCCTCTCAAACTATACCAACCTTAAACCTGTATCGAAATGGAGATGCCTGAAAGTGCTTGCATATAGAATCGCATCTTGCGCGAGCCTCCCACAGTGTCTGCCTCGCCGAAGGTCTGCAATAACCTCCATCTACGATGATAATGGTATTCTCCTGCACGGCACGCGAATAATAGCAAACTACATATATGATTACTTTCGCGAAAGGAGCAAGCCTGACGTAGGAGTGAACCAAAACGAGATTTTATCCTATGTCAACGCTATCCCTGAAAACGTTATTGATTTTAATATGAATAACGAACCCTTTATTACGAATGAAGATATACTAGAGGCCATTAAAAACTTGCCAAATCGTAAAATGACAGGCGACGACAATTTACCAGCCGAATTCTACAAGAAATTTGCACATGCCACCGTTAACCTATTATTCAACGTTTTTGATCGCGCGAAAGAGGTTGGCGTCCTACCCGACTACATGAGGAGAGGCATCATTTTACTTTTACCGAAAAACGCGCGACCGACAACCATCCGAGACTTTCGCCCCATTACCTCGATGAACGCCGATTATAAAATTTTATCCAAAATACTCCTAAGCAAGATTAAGCCCTACGCCTCCAGCTTAGTACCGAGTGAACAAAAATATGCGGTCCCTGGGCGTTCCATTTTCGACATAATACCAGAGATTGAGAATAACATCTACAGAGCCAACTTGCTCGAAACGCCTCTCGCTCTCGTCGCCCTTGATCTCGAAAAGGCATTTGACTTAATCAATAGAAATTTTATCCTCGCGACGCTGCGGCGTATGAAGGTGCCAGAAATCTTTATACAATGGATTAACATAATATTTAACGAAAACGAAGCGAAAATAAATGTAAATAATGAAACCACGTCTGTTTTTAGCGTTGAAACTGGAGTGAGGCAAGGCTGTGGACTATCTGCGTTACTTTTTTCAATCGCAACTACCGGACTTATTTACAATTTGAAGGATTCACTCGACCCAACCACGTTATTTCGCGCATACGCAGACGATTTTATCTTTTTAATTAAAAACGATCGAGATTTTAATGTAATATACGACTGTTTCATGCGATTTCAAACTGTTTCTAGAATAAGGGTTAACTTTGTCAAGAGCACTGGCCTGTGGTGCGGAAGTTGGAGAGAAAGGACCGATGCGCCGTGTGGCTTTAAAATGAACAACAATCAAATTCGGATACTTGGCCTAATTTTCGAAAATAGTATTACGCCTTTCAAATCGCAATTAAATTCGTTTCAAACGAACGTCTTACAACATCTCTTAATTGCAAAAGACAAAATTTTATCTCTTTCTCTCCTTTCTAAAGCACAGTATTTAAACACGTATTTTATCCCTAAATTTACTTTTACAATCAACGCCGTTCTCCCGAACGATTCAATTTTAAACGACCTACAAAGAGAAATCGACTCTGCGCTCTACCTCTCGAAAACATGGACTGGTCTCCAAATAAACTGTCTGCCGATCGCGAATGGAGGACTTGGCCTTCTACACCTCTCCACGCAACGCGATCTTTTCGTCCTTAAGAGAATTCAGAAAAACGCTAACGGTTACCAAAATGAAAACGACTTTCTTTTTGAAAATAAAAATGCTACGAACTATTTGAATATTTTTAATTACGATCTCTACAATATCTCGTCGCCGCGGAATAAGCAAATTTTACAATGCGTAAAGAATATCGCGCCATCGTTCCACATTGATTTTACGAAAATGTCGCGTACGGACTACCTATACCTTACTATACACAAATGCCGCTTCCTAAACGATCTACGCCTCGAAAATCCAGTTCTTTTTAGCGTAAGAAAACTCAAAAGAATGAAGGATTTTATTAATAATAACGATAATATGCGTCCAATTAACGAACTCTTCTCCCACTCAACCAGAAAACTGATGAATGATTTCACGAATATATCGAACTTTTATGAAAAAATGAAAAAGACGAAATTTCTTCCCCACAACAACCGTTCGTGTATATACCTACCTATCGTCTCTAATAACTTCAATAAGCCCTTCATTAGATTGAAGAGCATGGCGCTGCGAAACACAATCTTTGTGACGAATCTTGATCTGAACTACGCCAACAATAAAGTTGAAAGATGGCTAATCGACCGCGCGCCCTCTTGGCACAAGAAAAAGAACATATACGATGACATCGCCTGGCGACTTAAACTCCGAGCCCTCCCTTACCCACGGCGTTTTTCCAAGAATAGCTGCCCTGCGTGCAATGGATCGCCTGATTTACAACATCGATATCTTGACTGCACAATTATACAGCCGATTTTAAACGACGCTATTTTGAAATGCTGTGCTCTAAAGAGAAATTACGTCTTTGACCCTATGAATTTTATCATGAATGATGATGACGACGCCATCAATGACATCCTTAACGAAGCAAAGTTCTATATATACAAATTATGGCTCGATGTAGATTTTTAACAAGTGTTATCCCCTCCCCCCCTAACAACGTTTCCCTGTAAAATTTAGGAGTGTTTGAATAAAAAGACCGTTTTGCGTTTATATATATATATATATAGAACCTCTAAAAATAAATAGAATAATAGATCCTTTCCGACATTTAGATCCCAACTTGTTTAGTCCAATAGAAAAAAGTATAGCTCATAGATTTTCCTAACCATTTAATCACTAAACATCTTCGCCAATGCCATCCATCAAGCTATCACCTTTTTTATATTTGTATGCTATATGTATTTATTTTATTTTTCTATACCTCAACCAATCAGCCATTATAAACCATCCAAGCCAACATTATTATATAGTTATTATTGTCATTGCTCATTATATCTTAGAATATTCAACCATCAGCAATCTTTTAATCTTTTTAACCTCTCTCAGAAAAAAATTCTTTCCCATATTCTCCCATTACCTACCTCTCCTTCGATCTTCACGCCTTTTGCCCATCTGATCTAATTATACTTACAGAACATCTTGAGATTGCTGATCTCTGAAAACAATACTTCGCTTCTAAGCTCGTATTGCAGGGCAGGACTCCTGAGATGTCCTTTGCAGAAACCAATTCAGACCTTCTTCCTTTATTCCTCACTGCGTCACTACCTATCGCAAACCTTTTGCTTAAGTCAATTTTCTTTTATATTTTATTTTACTTTTATTATCTCTACTTCTCCTCCTTCCTGTATTACATCCCTGAAACTATGTTGTAAATACTCAAGGCACCTTAAGTAACAAAAAACTGTAAATAGTATAACAACTTTCCCAAATATTTACTTTCGCTATTGTGTGTGTTTACTTTAAATTTATCCTTCCTATGTACTCCTCTTAATATTTTTTGTAGTTTTATAATATTATATCAGTGTGTCACCACTACTCCCCTTTATCTTTATTTTTATTCTAGTAACTAATTTTTTTGTGCCCCAAATTATTTCCCATTTAAAAGATTTGCTAGCTTTTCTCTCATTTATTTGTAAATAGACTTACAGTTTTACTAGTTTTGTGGTGTTGGACTTTGTTTTCTAACTTACAGATGTAGATAAAACATTTCAATATTAATCGATAATATCATTTTGTTTATTAACCATCAACATTAATGCCATCAACTACTAATCAACCCTTTATATATTATTACCTTTAATATTTTAATTTTCTTTTTTTTTTCATCATGTTTAGACTTAGAATTTTACAACTTCAACTATTTTAGGCACCATTTTAAAAAACCTACACCTAACAATATTTATAATATTTCTTAAACAGATAAAACATTTATCATTTTATTTTTCTTAATAGATTTTCAAAATGTTATTTTTGACGCTTCCCTTACAACCTCTAACTCTATCCCATGAACCTTTCCTCCCAACTTTTTACATCCATCAAGAGATAATTGTTCGTCAGCCATTTTCTTCTTTTTTTTTTTATTGATTAAACTAACTAGAAGACCCTTCCTCGCTATATCATTCCCAATAGTGAGCTCAGGAGACCCAGTTAGATTTTTTTTTTCTCATCGTCCGGCTCATCATTTTTTCATTTTTCAACTTTTTTTTCACCACACAAACCGGACACAATCTTTTTACACCCATCAAGAGATTATTGTTCGTCAGCCATTTTTTTTTTCATTGATTAATCCGACTGGAACAATCCTTCCTTGCTATACCATTCCCAATAGTGAGTTCAGGATATCCAGCGCGATCTTTTTATTTTTTTTCTCATCGTCCGGTTAATCATTTTTTCATTTTTCAACTTTTTCTTTTCACCACACAAGTCGGACACACTCAAAATTGACAGCAATAAATCTTTTACACCCACCTTTCCTTTTCCGCATCCTTCAAACCTCCAACTACCTTCCAAGGGATTCCAGTTCGCCGAACATTTTTGTTTTTTTTTTTCATTGATTAATCTGACTGGAACAATCCTTCCTCGCTATACCACTCCCAATAGTGAGTTCAGGATATCCAGCGCGATCTTTTTATTTTTTTTTTCTCATCGCCCGACTCATCATTTCAATTCCCCATTTTTTCAAATTTTCACTTTTTTTTTCCATAATTCAACCGGGCACAATCATTATGGACAACAGGGATCCCTCTTACCTCTACCTCTCCCTTTTACATCCATCAATCTTCCCACCTCTTTTCACTGTCTGAGCTAATGATGCAGACGGAATATCTTGGGCCTTCTGTTAATGAAAACAATGCCTCACTTAAACAAGTTCGCATTGCATTGCAGAATGCTTGGGATACTACTTTGCAGAAACATGCTCAGATGCCCCCTTACCCTTTTTCAACCTTAGCGTCACATTATACGTTCAGTCAATAAACTAACTTCATTTTTTTTCCTCTCATCTTTTATGCAATAAGATATTATTTTACTTGTACGATTCATTTTACCATATTTACCATTTTGTATTATATACTTTCTCTTAATCTTTTATCATTCATTTTGTGCGTTTTCATTTTTATAACCTTGATTTTTATTTCATTGATACACCACCATTACAACATCTTTCTCTTTTTAACTTGTAGCTTAATAATAATTTCAACTAATTTGTATACAAATTATTTCTTTTATTTTTTATAATAAGTTTGTTAGGTTATCATTCATTACATGTCATTCCCCTAACCAAACCTTCATCACTGGGAGCACATTCTGTAGTATATTTTGAGTTAGATAGTTCACAACCTTCTTCTGATATTTATTATAACCCCATATCTATATAAAAATAGGTATCGACCTTGTAACAATAGAAGTGACAAATAAACAAAGAAGTAAAGGTAGACCAGACGACGCCATAAACCAGACGGCGAAAATGACCCGGCGCCAAGAAAGTGGCGTGATTACAGTAGCCAATCAGGAATCACCGCCATATGCGGGAGTCCAATATAAAAGGGCCCAGAAATGTGACAAAAGTAGTTGTTTTCAGAGTGACGCCGTTATACGGTCGGTCGGATTTCTCACCCCCCCTTCCATCCGCAAGTAATCAGGCTTAGGTGAGAATAGGAGAGTAGGCCTAGCAAGCCCAGTCCAATTTTTACGAGTTCGTGGCCCTCCTGGATGATGCAACTTCCCCCCCCCCCCCGTTTACGTCAGAAAAGGGCAGTGACCTGCCTGGACCCTGAAGCTATAAAAAGGAGGCCCCAAGCCTCAGTTAGTCAGTCCTTAGCCAACCTTTGTTTCAGCCCCAGTCCGCCGGACGCTCCGATAGAGGTAAACCCTTTCCTGCCAGAAATCTCCTCGTCCCATTCCTTCTTGACGTTCAGACGCTTCTTAGTGGAATCTCTGTTTGTTTATTTCATCTTTGGCCCAGCTGTGTCGCCTTCCACCACGACTTCACGGTAGAGTTGACATCAAGGTTCTTCTAGCATCAGGTAACACTGGTCTCAGAGGTCCCAAGATATCATATATATATATGTTATAAAAACAAATGAGATTTCTGTTGATTTTTGATCATCTGGAGGATTATGCCATGGTAATGCAGTCGTGACAAAAATCTTGAAAGTATAATATTAAAAGTAGTTTTAATCATAGATTGCTTTAATTGAGCTTAAGGAATATATAAAAACATAATTTGATAAAAGTACTGCCTGGCTTAAGGAGTAAGAATAATAAAAAAAGAAAACTTATTTACATAATGTACAAAAGGTTTGAGCCGGCCATCGGGAAACAACAACAATAGTTTTTATAGGGGAAGCGTGACCTCTGGCGGTCGGTTTAGCAGAGTCATTTAATCTATGAAATATATTTGAAAACTTTTTTTATATAACATATATACATTTTAAAAACAAAGAAGGCATATCCTGACCACGAGCACATGTGATTTTTATATGGCAGAGTGCCATCTGGTGGAACAGAAATCAACTATACGTTCCTTGATATTTGGCCAATCCATTTTCTTGATAAATCAAGAAAAGCCATTCACGAACGCGTTTCGGGCTGTTCGCCCTCATCAGCGTGGTGCAGGCTGTACCACTGCGGCCAAAAATGTTTTGGTCCCAGATTATATAGATAATCTTTAAAACGCTGCCTGTCTTGTTACGAAATGGTTTATCAAAATTCGAAACTATTATAGACGTGTATGATTCTTTTTTAAAAAATAAACAATTACTACTGTCCTTAATGCAATGGAAAAACTAATGGGAGGGCCTGGCTCATCAGTGGTGAACCCTCCCAGCGGGTTCGCCAGTTTAATCGACCATACCGCTGTTATATTGCAATTTTACGAACTTCCTTTTATAGTGATACTGATGCAAGACTCTTGGAATGGGTATTTTAGATGAACTATGGACATAAGCTTTGAGGACAGCAGAATTACATACATTTATAATATATATAAAATGCTTCAAGCAATCGCTCTTCATGGTTTATATTTTTTATTTCCAATATATATTTTTATTTATCTCTTTCTTGTGAAAAGGTCAGTGGACGAGTGGTGTAAACCGCCGCTTTTCGACAGCCGCGATACCACATTAACGTTTTTTTCAGAAAAAAAACATTTTAATGGCTCTCTGAGAGTACAAATAACCTGACGGGGCTGTGGCATATTTGTAAGTTAAAAAGTCGAACTGCTTTCTACATGTGTAGAGACATGTGGTGCGATTACAGTAAAAAGCAGGCGTTAACTACCCACCATGATTATCATGGCCTATATCACGTGTGTACTTAGGATTGGTATCGCCACCATCTTTCTTTATTAAAATTAAAATTGCGTAAGACGAACAAAATAAAAGCACTATTAACACGTACAAGAATCACCAATACACAGAACAGCCATAAATACGAGAGAAAGAGAGAAATTCGTATTTAAAAAAACAAATATTTAAGAGAACAGACGATCAGAGAGAGAAGTAATTAGAAAACAAAATGGCGCACAAATTATCAGCACGACCAGCTTGTTACTAATGAGCCAAATAAATTCCTGGGCGCAGAGAAATGGGTTGCGACAGCTGGCACCACAATACCTGCTGATCCCATTACACTGACAGACAAAAAAAAAAAACAGAGTTTCGATCATGTACCCGAATATATATTCCAGGCTGAGATGCCCGGCGGAGTTTTCCTAAAGTTTCTCAGGACTAATCCATTCAGGAGGTTGGGGTTGAAAAATAGCTCCCTCTAGACCTGGCAGCACTTTTTCCATCTTATTTCCCCCCTCTAGGCTTGATTCCTCCCATTTATTCTGTGACAATTTATTTGGTCGCCCACAATGAATTCAACGTTTGTGATTACTTCATAAATTGTCTTTCTATTCTTGATAAACACCTATAGGCTTATTTATTCATTGGCATGAATTGTTTTAATAAATAGAGTAGAATTTAAAAAAAGTTATTTCATTGAAGGCTTTCGAATATTTTCCTCACTCAAATTTAAATGATTTAAGAGCAAATGTTGAAAGTTACAATTCCGGAATATTTCTACAAGAGAATAATCTTGTGATTTACATAGAGTTTTATTATTGTCTATGCAAATTGACATCTGCCTATATAGCGCAGCCTTGTTGGATTGTTTAGGTAGACTAGCGGTTACTTGGATAGGGCAGGCCGGCGTGATCTGCTTATGTACATATAATTTGATCTCTTGTCTTTCTTTTATGGTTTTATACCTTTAAGTAATAAAGGTTCTTTCCCTTATTCTACGACTCTATACATTTTTCAACAGCAAACAAGTTTTATATGTTTTAAATCGTGAGGAGAAAGAAAATTTATATCAGAAATCCTCCACATAAATTTATTATTTAAAAGGTCAGATTTTTATTTTTACTGTTTTTTGTATAAATTTGAATCTTTCTTATATTCGTTATTTCCCTTTGTTTGAATAGTAAGATACAGGTTGTAGCTAATCACGGTTTACAATGCTGTACAAATATATTATTTTAAAGAAACAGAGGCTGTTCGCATTTGGTTATCTTGTGTGTCTTCAACAAAGGTCACTGTGATATCTTTCAGAGTTATTGTCTGAATCCCTATATACATGCTGAAATGCATAACTTCCTCAAGTTTTGTCTATGAGTGTATCTTTCAGAGTTATTGTCTGAATCCCGATATAAATGCTAAAAGATAAAACTTCCTTAAGTTTTGTCCATGAGTGTATCTTTCAGAGTTATCGTCTCAATCCCGATATAAATGCTTAAAAGTACAACTTCCTTAAGTTTTGTCCATGAGTGTATCTTTCAGAGTTATTGTCTCAATCCCGATATAAATGCTAAAATGTACAACTTCCTTAAGTTTTGTCCATGAATGTATCTTTCAGAGTTATTGTCTCAATCCCGATATAAATGCTAAAAGGTACAACTTCCTTAAGTTTTGTCCATGAGTGTATTTTTCAGAGTTATTGTCTCAATCCCGATATAAATGCTAAAAGGTACAACTTCCTTAAGTTTTGTCCATGAGTGTATCTTTCAGAGTTATTGTCTCAATCCCGATATACATGCTAAAAGATACAACTTCCTTAGTTTTGTCCATGAGTGTATCTTTCAGAGTTATTGTCTCAATCCTGATATAAATGCTTAAAGGTACAACTTCCTTAAGTTATGTCCATGAGTGTATCTTTCAGAGTTATTGTCTCAATCCCGATATAAATGCTAAAAGGTACAACTCCCTTAAGTTTTGTCCATGAGTGTATCTTTCAGAGTTATTGTTTCAATCCCGATATAAATGCTAAAAGGTACAACTTCCTTAAGTTTTGTCCATGAGTGTATCTTTCAGAGTTATTGTCTCAATCCCGATATACATGCTAAAATGTACAACTTCCTTAAGTTTTGTCCATGAGTGTATCTTTCAGAGTTATTGTCTCAATCCCGATAAACATGCTAAAAGGTACAACTTCCTTAAGTTTTGTCCATGAGTGTATCTTTCAGAGTTATTGTCTCAATCCCGATATAAATGCTAAAAGGTACAACTCCCTTAAGTTTTGTCCATGAGTGTATCTTTCAGAGTTATTGTTTCAATCCCGATATAAATGCTAAAAGGTACAATTTCCTTAAGTTTTGTCCATGAGTGTATCTTTCAGAGTTATTGTCTGAATCCCGATATACATGCTAAAAGGTACAACTTCTTTAAGTTTTGTCCATGAGTGTAGATTGTAGAACTTCCATTGTAATAGTAAATTCTAAAATGAAAATATAACTTGAAATTTTTATATTTTAAAAATAGAGCTTAACATTTGAAAAACTTATATTTTAAACATAATACAGTACAGTCTACCATGAAGTACTTCCCAAAATACACACGAAATACTATTGTTATCTTATCGGGTAAATCACTTCTATGAAATGATGGAAATCTTACTTGTATGTCTTCAACCTACAGAGCCTGTATTACGTTGACGAATGCCAATAACCCGAAACGAGTAGTTGGCTCTTTTTTCTATATAATCCAAGAACGGTTATTGGTCAATTTTTCCTTGAACTAAAAAGAATCAGTCGGTATTTTTATTTTTGAAAGATGGCAATAATTTCATTAAGTTACAACTATGATATTTTTCAATATTTAAAACTCTTTAATTAAAAAGGCATATATTGGATCAAAATATCATTTATTTTACCAATATTTCAGTTGGCTGAACGCCAACCTTTATCAAGGTATTATAATATATTTAATGTGTGTCAACAACAAACTCAGCGCCACATAACGTCAACAGAATTAAGTTTTTAAAAATATTTTGTTATATTCAATGGGGAAAAAATGTAAAACTCTTTTTAAGCAATATAAATGTCATTGTTTGTGTTTCTAATCAGCGTAGTTTATACTTTGCAAAGTTTTATTTTCGTCTTACTAGAGATTGATTGATTCACCAAGCCATTTTATCATCTCACTACCTTGTCATAGAATATATTTTGGTATATAGACAGTTATTTTTCTTAGAAACATTCGTAAATTAATAAAGAAAGCAGATAATGTAGCAATAATAACGTAAGGTTATTCTATACCATTTGTTTAATCTTCCACAAAGAGCAATTTTAGAACCTCATATCCAAACACGGACCAAAATATATATCAAAATATATTAATATTGATAAATAAAACGTATAATATAGCCATAATGGCAAATAGCTATTCTATATCATTGTTTAATCTTTACAAAAGTAATTTTAAAAATATTACCGAAAAAGGATTAAAACCGACATCAAAATATATTGATAATGAAAACAGATATTATAGCCATAATTACAAATAGCCATTCTATATCATTGTTTAAACTTCACAAAAAAAATAAAAGACTATACCCAAAAATGCGGACCAAAATAGACATCAAAATATATTGATAATGAAAATAGATAAAATAGCTATAATGACAAATAGCCATTCTATATCATTGTTAAATCTGCCACAAAATGAATTTTAAAAGACTATACCCAAAAATGCGGACCAAAATAGACATCAAAATATATTTAATATTGAAGGAAATCCCTGATGTTATTATGACCTATAGGTAGTCGTTGGGAATAAATGAAAATTCGAACGAAATTTTCAGAGCATTTATTTCTGTGAGGAGGTCCCTGTAATTAGACAAAATATGAATGCAAGGGAATTAAATCTAATTAATTAACTTCTAAATCCATCTAATTAATTTTAATTATAAAGCTGGGAGAATGCTAGGCCTCAGGCATAGACTTTACTTCAGGACGCCTAATTTGCCTCCTTTATGTTTGAGGATATTTCTGGAAATTATTTTTCGACAACCCCGATAATCTGTTTACATTTGATTTTCCTGATTACACCGCGAATTGGATTCTATTTCATCTTTATCATATCTACGTATATACAGAGGGGACCACAGATAATGATATCTTTTAAAAAGCATATAGACAACTCTTATATTATGATACATTAGCGCGCCATCTGTTATGAAAATTCGAAACCAAACTGGACTTAATTGTTTCTGAAGCGAAATATTAAAAAAAAAAATATTATCTAATCTATATGAAAATTCGAAACTATTATAGACGCGTATGATTCTTTTTTAAAATTAAACAATTTATACTGCCCTTACTGCAATAGAAAAAATTAAGGGAAGGGCATGGCTCATTAGTGGTGAACCCTCCCAGCGGTTTCGCCAGTTTATTCTACCATTCCGCTGTTATATTGCATCCCTCGATATTCTTTTTATAGTGATACTGTTGCTAGACTCTTGGAATGGATATTTTAGAAGAACTAAGGACATAAGCTTTGAGGTCAGTAGAAATAAAAAAATATATAAATATATAATATGATTCGAGCAATCGCTTTGTATATTATTAGAACAATAATATTATGATGCATTAGCGCGTCATCTGTTATTAATATTTGAACTATTAAAGACACATAAGATTCTTTTTAAAATTAAACAATTTCTTTTGCCCTTACTGTAATGGAAAAATTAATGGGAGAACCTAGCTCATCAGTGGTGAACCATTGTTTGTCCTGGAAGTGTGAAGACGTTTCAAGCAATATCTTTGTCTCGAAATACCGTTGTGGGAAGAGTTACTGATATGGCCAGAAATTTAAATGATCAGATAAAAGAAAAATAATCTTGTTTCGAAACATTTTCCATTGCCTGTAATGAGAGTACGGACATTGGGGGCGTAGCTCAGTTAGCTGTTTTTTTTTCGAGCTTGCGACACGGATTTCAACATTTTTGAGGAATTATTGGAACTAGTACCGTTGCATGGCACTACTACAGGAGAAGATATATTTAATTGCGTTTATGATCTTCTGCAAAAATACAATTTACCTCAATCAAAATTGACTTCTGTAGCAACAGATGAAGCTCCTCCAATGACTGGAAAAACCAACGGTTTCGTAGCATTACTGCGAAAAAAACTAAGTGAAATTTCTGATTGCTCCAATATTCATCATACGCATTGCATTATACATCAGGAAGTATTATGTACGAAGGTAATAAAAATGGAAAATGTGTTGACACCTATCAAAAAATTCATCGAATTCATAAGATCTCGAGGTTTAAATCAGCGACAGTTCTCTCTGTTCTTAACTGAATTAGAAAGCGAATATTCAGGTTTTTATCATACTATACCGAGGTACGTTGGCTATCATGCTCCAAGGTTCTCAAACAATTTTGGGACTTGAAAGAAGAAATATGTCAGTTTTTAATAACCAAGAATCAAGACATCACTTTGTTTTCTGATCAAGTATGATTGCAAGATTTTCCCTTCATGGTTGACATAACAAAACACTTGTCGGATTTAAATTTGAAACTGCAAGGAAAGGATCAGATCATTACCAACATGTGTGACCAAGTAAATGCATTCAAATGTAAGCTAGTTCTTTGGGAAAAGCAGTTGAAAAACGAAGATTTAATGCACTTTCCGACATGCAACTTGTACAAATCAAGTTTAGGAGAAACTGCATCGTATCAAAAATATGCGGAAAGTTTTTTAAGTCTTAGAAATGAATTTGAAACAAGGTTTTCTGATTTCAAATCTTTGAAAGGCAACTTTACTTTGTTTTCTTCGATTTTCTCGATAAATATAGAATCAGTACCTAATCATATGCAAATGGAGGTAATAGATATCCAGTGCGATTCAGATTTAAAGGCAAAATTCATTGAAGTTGGCGTTTCTGAATTTTACAAATATTTGCCAGCCAGATTTGAAAACACTCGAAAATTAGCATATGAAATTATGTCCATGTTTGGAAGTACTTATCGGTGCGAGCAGTTGTTTTCACTTATGAAAGGAAATAAGTCTCCAATCAGATCGAGAATTACTGACGTTCACCTTGGGTCAGTTTTAAAATTAATCACTGCGAACAAGATTTCCCCCGAAGTAGGAAGATGGTAGCAGAAAAGAGATGCCAAATATCAGGGAGAAAATATTACTTTACTTTCTTTTTTCTTATTAGTATTTTTTAAAATAAACCTACATAAATGTTACTATGAAAATTCAATTACTTGTTTTCTGATGACATCCACGGCGCCAATTTATAATTGTAACGAATAGTATTTGAATAAAAGCATTTAATCGGGTAAAACCCGGGCGTTGCCCGGGTCATTCGGCTAGTATATATACAGGGTGATCCAAAAGTCCCGCACAATTTTAAAAATTAATAACTCCGCGAATATTTGCGCTAGAGCAATGCGGTAAACACCATTGTGTTCAGGAGGCAATGGGATTTTTTATGGCAAATAATGAAAAATTCGAAATTGATTTTAGTTACAACTTTATTCGCTAGATGGCGCTCTACCAGAATCAGAGATTCAGCGGCCAAATTGTTTGATAAATTGAAAAATATAACTGAACGACACGTATTTTTCCTTTTTGAATACCAGGAAAGAACCCTAATAATATCAAATGATAAATTAATAAAACACCATTTCGCCAAAAGTTAGAAGAATTGGTTGACGATTTTTAAATACAATCTGAGATATGTAAAATAGGTATATGCAAATTAAGACATGTAGCAAAAAATATTTATATTTTAGATGGAGTTTTTTGAAATAGATTGAATGTTTGGAAATAACTACTGATATCAATACACGATTTTTGAAATGTTAATATAGTACCAAAAATTATGATGGCACTACTAATAGGATTTCGTGCTATAAGGAATGTATAGTTTCTTGACTAATTGGCGACACTTGACTATTTAACTGGATATTTGTCATGATCCAAAATTGAAATATAGAGGGGAGTGACAAAATATATTTGTCGTACTTTATTCCAAATATCCTATGGGTTTGTCAAATGTTATCATTGTTTATTATACTGTACATAATTTTGAAAATGTATCCCCTCAAAAAAATCATTTTTAAATCGACCTTTTGCGTTTAAAAACGTGGTAGTAAAATCATTTTGTATTGTTTTTTTGCGCACAATTTCTAAATTTGGAAGGGGGGGGGGGTGGATACAGAGAATATTCCTTATGCTATTTCTTCTAATGAGCGAAAAGCGATAAACTAAACATAAGGGATAAAATTGTGTATACCAGTGTTATTCGGGAAGTTATAACACTTTGGCCTGCACGACTTAATATAAGACGTGGGCAAATGACAAACAAAAAAATTACTGTTCACAGAAAAAAAAAGAGTCAAGATGTAAGGACAGAATTTATTATTCCATAACCCAAAACAAAGAGCTGCAAAATATAACACATGAGGTAACTGCCTTCTCTCTTGTATTAGGTCACAATCCTTGCTCAATGTGGCGCCCTTCATTCTCAAACACCGCCTGCAGACGATAGATGACAGAATGGTCACAATTAAATAGTTGAAATTTAAAAAAACGTGCCATCTGATAGAAGCCTTCAACATGGCCAATGTGCTAGGCCGGCATCGATAAAAACGCGACTTAATGTACCCCCAAAACCGAAATTGTAAGGCGTCAAGTCTGGTGATATTGGAGGCCACTGGTATATAAAGTGGCGACTTATCAACGAATTTCACCGAACGTATCCTTCAGCAATTGTTTGGCACCGCGGGAGATATGAGGAGGTCCTCCATCTTGCATGAATGTTATTTCGCTTAGTGCTTTTCTGTCCTGCAATATGGGAATAACTTTTTCTCTCAAAAGTTGAACATAACGTTCACCAGTTAGAAAAACGGTTTTAAAAGTTCTTCCATTGATTTTTTCAAAGAAAAATGGCCCAATAATAAAAGAAGAAGTGAACCCACACAAAACTGTAACTCTGTGCTGATGAAGCGGTATTTCTGTAAAAATCCTAGGGTTTTCTGTTGCCAAAATGAGGCAGATTTGAATGTTGATTTCTCCCTTTATATAAAAGTGAGCATCATCTGTTCTTAGAACATTTGACAGCCAGTTTTCATCAATATCAATTTGCCGGAAAACCCTGGAAGCGAATTCTTGACGCTTCTCAAAATCGCAGACTTTCAACTCGTGAAAACTTTGAATTTTGTTAGGGTATTTTTATAGAAAAATTCTAAATGTGTGTTCTCTCCAAACTGTTCCATACGAAATCCCCGTTTGTCGAGAAACTTGTCTAGCACTTACTTCTCCATACGTGGATAACGTTTCAATAGCTTCAGCATTCTGAAAAACCGTAACAGCCACTGACTTGCATGTCGATGGTCTTCCACTCCGAGGTTTTGCTTCCAGAGATCCAGTTTCCTCAAAACTTTTTATCAATCGCTTTAGAGAGTAGCAACTCATGGGTCCTTTACCGCTTCGAATATCTATAAAGGAACGAAACGCTCGTAAAGATTCAGTGGCAGATTCTGAATCACAATTTAAAAAATTCACAAAGAGTGCTTTATCCTGTAGTGACGGCATTCCAGGGGGACGGGGAGAAGTCCGACCACACCTCCTTGCGGTCCCCCCTGGACCCTTGGAAAATTTGTCTAAATTCTGGTTCGTTTCCAAGATGACTAACGTTGCAACGGCACCCATTTTCAAATGAAGAGCAAAACTGATATCTCCAGTAATGCTACCGCGTCCGGGGTAACCGCCGCGTCAGGAGCTGCAGCTCGAGCTCATTATGAGAAATCTACTACGAGGACACAATTCAATCTACTACAACTCAATATAAATGGTACCCAGAGGAAAATAAAGAGATGACTTGTCTTCTCTGTGACAACAATGTACATATTTCTTGTCCTCAGGAGACAAAATTGAATCAGAATCTGAGATTCAATATCAAAGATTATACAACACTACGAAAGGACAGACCGGGAAAATTCGGAGAGGACTTGCCGTTTTGATTAAAACTCTAGAAATCAAATTTAAGGAAATCGCCTATAATCAGAGTAAGCCTAGAGAAATCACGACAGAAGCTCAGGCAATAGAAATCTATCTTACAGATAAAACAATTCCAATCATAAATGTTTATCACCACGATAATACTAGCATCAATACAGGCCTGATAGAGACATTAAGTGAAGCGTCTTCGGATATCGCAATCATACTTGGTGATTTTAATGCCGAAAGACCAACTTGGGGATCACCTGTCCAGGATAACAAAGGTCAGCAGGTTGAGGACATGCTAACCGACCTCGACCTTACACCGTTAAATAACGAAAATAACACCTATCTATCCAAGTCCACAGGCACAGAATCCGCAATAGACATCACAGCGATAAATTATAACATCGCACCCACAACACAATGGAAAATTCTGAAAAGTGCAATCAGTGACCACAGACCAATTTTAACAACCCTAAAATTCAAAATTGAGAATTTACAACAGAATAAAAGAACACTGGAAAAAAATTCACAGAAAAGCTTGAAGAACTGTGCAACGAAGAATTAAATCACAGAACGATTGACAAAAAATTGGAAAAATTCTCTTTGAACATATCCAAAGCTGCAAAAGTAGCGATACCTAGAGGTAGACGTAAAGACCTGTGAATACTTTACTGGAAGTACCACAATATCGAGGCAATGATTGCAGAGAGAGACAATATCAATGAACTTTTTAAAACAAATAAAACAGAAGAAATCATAAAGGAACTCATTGAAATTAGTTACAAAATAGAACAAGAAATCTGGATATTCAAACAAGAGAGAGAGAGAAAAATGGGAAGAATTCTGCGAAAAAAATGGATCCAAAAAAGGAAAGCCATCACTGTAATATAATTAGTGTTATAAAACAATCAAAACCAACACTAATCCTTCAATACTCTAACCGATATGAATAGCGAGAACAAACAAACAGATGGCTGAAATAATTGCTGAATATCTTTCAAGCACTTCCAGACTCAGCTATACGAATGAAGGCAGGACTCTAAAAAATAATGTGAACACGTTAGTTAAACAAGCAAGAAATTACCATCAACAAGATATTTACTCGAGAGACTTCACACTGAATGAGCTAAACTCATCAATAGAAAAGTTAAATCCAAGAGGTCACCAGGAGATAATCTAATTTTTGGTTAAATGATTAAACACTTTGGAGACAAAGCTAAAAATCAACTCCTACAAATACTGAACATTTCATGGAAAACTGGTAAACTACCAAAGAATTGGAAGATATCAATTATAGTGCCGATACTGAAACCAAACAAAGATGCCAAGGAATACAAGAACTATCGGCCAATTGATCTCACCAGCATACTTTGTGAAATAACAGAATGAATTATCCACTCTAGGCTCATAGTCTGGCTCACTAACAATAATAAAATAAACTTCTACCAAACTGCCTAAAGATCCAGACATTGTACAACTGATAAACTGTTCTACTTCTGTCAATCAATAATAGATTTCTAGGAAAAACCGCCAAAGAAGACAACGGCCGTATTCCTGGATATGACCTCAGCTTTTTATCAAGTGTAGAAATTATTTGAAAGGCTGTGTGTGTGCACAACATCGGAGTAAGAGGAAAAAGCATAATCTGGATTACAGACTTCTTAAGGGGAAGAAGGATGAAGGTTCGGGTCAATGGAACATTTTCCAAGACCGAAAAACATGGGCTGGTGTATCTCAGGGATCTGTGCTCAGTCCTCTACTCTTCTCGCTATATATTAACTGTTGTGTATGTAAATAGATGAATATTATTTGTATCATTTAAAGCCTCATTATATAAAAATATATATGTGTATATAAATTGGACATTTTTTGCTGGCCAAACGAAAAGAATAAGAGCTAAAAAAAGAGTCATGGTCAAGTTTGAGTTGTTGTACATCTAATTAGGACACAACCTTAACAACATCCATCCTCACTGAAGACACAAAGGTTGCCTGTTATGCAGATTATATAGCCATATGGCACACAAGTAGCAGTACAGAAATATCAGAAAAATACTAAACACATCAATGAGAGGACTGGAGAAGTGGGCAATGAAACTCAAAATGACAATAAACCCAATAAACACAAACCTATAGGTCTCCTTCACTGATAGGAAAAAAAAAGCATGAATTTAACTCCAAAATAAGCATAAACAACCATATAATTGATGAAATTTGATCTGCAAATTACCTAGGTGTGATACTTAATGAGGAATTGCGATTTACAGAACACATAATTAGCACCTCAAATAGAGCTACCAGAAACCTAAACATTCTGAGAAGGCTGTGTGGAACAAATTGGGGAGCAAAACCTAAAATTCTCAGAACAACATATATCACCTTAATAAGTCCAATAATGGAATATGCAACACCTGTTTGGGCTCCCTCAAGTTCATCACTAAAAAGAAGACTAGACAGTGTTCAAGCAAAAGCGGCCAAATTAATCAATGGTTCTGCTTCAAATACCAACAATTAGACAATTCAGAGAGAATGTGGTCTAGAACTACTTGAAAGCAGAAGACAATTATAAACAAAAAAATTCACCAATAGCTTAAAAACTAAAGAACCCGAACACATATCCCATAGAACCTATTTAAACTGGACACAAAAATAAAGGCTCAAAAGATCTTCAACACTTCAGTACAACAACAATATTAGAAAGAGCATAAAAATGAAACATAATGAATTTCAAATTCTAGAATAACCAATATTTCCTACCCCATTGCCATCAAATGTAATCATCAATCTTAACCTGAATGAACCCTGCAATAAAAAAAAGAGAACAAAAACATACTTAAAAAGAAAGGATTTGACACAATTGGTTTATGCGATCAGATAAATTATTTAACAGCATATACAGATGGATCATCAGACCTTACCATAAGTAATGAAGGGCTGGTTTTAACATAATACTGCAAGATGGAACATGCATCAAAATCAAAGAAGGAGCAAGAAAGATTTCGTCAAACTTCACTTGTGAACTGACAGCTATCTGGAAAGCTCTTGATGTATGCCTGAACCAACCATCCCTGCATCAAGCAGAAGGAATTATAATATACCGTACAACGACTTCATATCCGATCTAGAAGCAATTCAGAAGGGCAATACTATAATCACACAGAAAATACACTCGTTACTTACTCAACTGATATCATTGGAGAATATCTGCATTCTACAATGGATTCCTGCCAGTGTTTGGATCGGGGGTAATGAAATGGCAGTTGAATTTGCAAAAGAAGCCAGAAGGTTGAGCCAAAGGAAAGAACAAATGTCATTATTTGACGCTAATGCTTTTGCAAAATACAAGATAATTAAACAAAAAATAAGAAAAGATCAAAATGTGAAATAAACTCCGAGGGAAAAATGACAAAACTATAACAAGATTTAGAACAAAACATTATAAAGGATGACAATACATCCAGATGGCACAAGAACCTATAGAACATTCAACAACTGTCCTGGTGTGGAACTAACACCTACCCACATATTCTCATGCCCGCAGCCTTGCAGAAAATTGACATAGACCCAGAGCAGCTGCTTTACACACCCAAGATAGTGGACAATGCTGCTGCTGCTGTGATAGAGATGCATGGAGACATCTGAGGCTCTTTATTGGACACGACAAAAACAACAACGGCATTCCAGAATAAAATAAATCATCAGAGATAGATAAATATTTTTCAAATGAATTAAAATAAATATAATCGATACTGAGAGAAAGTTGAATTAAAAAAAAAATAGAAAATTATTATTTTCGAAATTTAAAAAGCTGAGAGGATTCCAGCAATCCGCATCTAAAATATCTTTTTTTTTTTTGCTACATGTTTAAATTTGCATATACCTATTTTACATATCTCAGATTGTATTTAAAAATGTTTAACCTTTTCTTCTAACTTTTGGCGAAATGGTGTTTTATTAATTTATCATTTGATATTATTAGGGTTCTTTCCTGGTATTCAAAAAGAAAAAATACGTGTCGATCAGTTATATTTTTTCAATTTATCAAACAATTTGGCCGCTGAATATCTGATTCTGGTAGAGCGCCATCTAGCGAATAAAATTTTAACTAAAATCAATTTCGAATTTTTCATTATTTGCCATAAAAAATCCCATTGCATCCTGAACACAATGGTGTTTGCCGCATTGCTCTAGCGCAAATATTCGCGGAGTTATTAATTTTTAAAGTTGTGCGGGACTTTTGGATCACCCTGTATATAGTTGATAGAAAGGCCATAAGTTAGGAAGTTACCTCTCTTAAAATAAATATAATTAATTGTTCATCTTCGCGTTCTGATTTTTTTAAAGAAAACAAAACAACATAGAATCTTGTTTTTCAAATAATTCTTCCATCACGCGAGAGAATATTATGTTGAACACATCAGGCTTCCAGAAAAAAAATCTTTTCAAAATCTTCTATTTACATATATCTAGCTTTCGTGCCCGGAAAGGCCTTGTGAATTATAGATTTTTACCTTAATAGTGATACAAGGAATTATTTTATTGAGAGAACCGAGACAAAATCTCAGACATTCCTGAAAAACAAAACTTCATCTTCAAGATGGATGTTTGATAAAACTCCGAGATGGAATCTGGTACAAGATGATCATCTTTTAGTGATTGGCTTTTGCCTCTAGGAAATTTCGATTATGAAAATTACGTATATTTCTAATAGCTATCAAATATAAATATATGGTATTATTGATTTTTAAAATAGTATCTCTCTTATGTAGAATCTTTCCAAATTTAAATCACTGGTTACACATCAGCTACATTCATCACAAGGTCAAACAACTTAAAGATAGTTCTTCAAATTAAAGTTACTTCGGCCAGTAAATCTTTTTTATTGTCTCGATGTTTCGACAAAATTCTTTTGTCCTCTTCAGAAGCGAATAAAAATTAAAACATTTGGCAAAGCGTTTAGAATAATTTTTGACGCTTTGCCAAATGTTTTAATTTTTGTTCGCTCCTGACGATGACAAAATATTTTTATCGAAACGTCGAGACAATAATAAAGATTTATTGGCCGAAGTAACTTTAATTTGGAGAACTATGAATGCCGGCCAGGCAGCCTCTATCTTTACGATAGGTAAAAGATAATTGATCAACCACCATGTTCCAATCTACCCAGTAGGGAAATGGAAGAGAAATTCCCGTTTTGACAGAAGAGAACATGTCTCAGGGTAGCAGGCACATAATTTACCAATACATTATTTACTAGGTTCATAGGATGAGACATTCTTGCGGCTATAATGGTGGAATTCCATTTGGTCTCGAGGACCACGCCATCTCCTCAGCGGCGAAGTACGCGATCTACATATTCTTCGTAGATGTCGAAATACGTGGTGTCGCTGGAGACCCGCTGGCGATTCTCCACCAAACTCTGCAGCGGCGGCAGAGGCGCGATATTCATTGTACATAGTGTATATAATACATATTATATATTTTAAATAGTGCAGACTGTGCACTTTGCATGTATTGACAAGATGTCAATAAAATTATTTTAATCATCTAATGGTGGAATCTGTAATGGGAATACATAATGATGGCGATTTATTTTGTCCTTCCGAGGATTTTATTCCTAATACCGTTATCTTATAAAAGGATATTCTATTGTATTTTAGTTTTAACATTTAATCATGTTTTTGGTATCGATCATTTTCCTGAAGTTACATTAGCTGTCACATAGCTGGTGGTATATGAGATCGTCTTATTCACAACCAAATATATTTTAAATAAGTTGTTTTACAAGAGAAGGAATCGCCTGACATCATCTTGAAGAAGGAACAAAAGTTAACGGCGACGTGTTTCTTTTATTAATGCTGTAATTTCGGCAAGCTTTCGAACTTTGACGTCCTTCGACAGGCAACTTTCCAAGAAACTATAAGACAATCTATATATATATATGTCACATTCTATATATTCATGTCACGAATCCGTATCCGCCAGTAGAAAAAGCCCGAACCATTGCCAATGAAAAAACCGAGGAATTACATAAAAGGCTAGTTAAAAGATACAATAGTTCTCATAGATTCCCGAATTTAAAAATTGGAAATAAAGTTTTGTATCGAATCCTTCATCAGGTAGGCCATGGAAAACTGTCACCAGTTTATTATCCAGATCCATACACCGTTCTTTCTACCCCATCACCTCACATAGTCGAAATAAATAAACCATGCCAGCCTGAAAATAAGCCCAGCACAATAGTTAATGTATCTAAATTAAAACTATGGGACCCTATTTCAACCTCGAATGAAGGCATGGGAAATTATCCATTTCCCTTCCAAGATGTGGAGGATTTGAATGGATGTTTTTAATCCGACCATAACCAAACGTTAGAAAGGAGTTTCCACTCTCTAAGGGGGCTGCTCAATATCGCAAAATGTTTTTTCTTTACGTCCATGTGGTTTTCTACTTCAATGGTAAAGCTTGATTTCTCTCTACAAACATTGAAGGACTCTGCTAATGATGGACAGTACAGCCCTGTTGCATATGTTCTAAGTGACACACCTGGAAAAAAACTAACAGGCCGGTCATCCCAAGGACCTCTAGTAAAATGGTCACTATGCGATACAGTGGATTAGGTGCGCGCCTGGATACCCCAACTATCAGGTCCGACTGCCCTACTGCCATAGTGAGAATACTTTTATTATTATTTTATTATTATTATTATTATTATTTTTTTTTTTTTGCTTTTTGCAGAATGTTTTTTTTTTCCCTAACCTTCCAACCCCTCCCAACCTCCATTTGTGTAAAAAATCTGAATTTTTTTTTTTTAGTAGGGGGGGTTTGTCACATTCTGCTTAAAAATTATTAGTAGATGTAAATTTTTACGCTGTTAGGAATTATGTAAATTTTTGTAACTATATAAAAAAAGGCGCGTGATTGAAATAAATTTAGTCAGATGGTTGATTGTTCTCTCTTTCTTTACGCAAAACAATTACATCTGCATATTGGCGTGTAGAGATCATCATAGAAACGTTACATATATATGTGGCAATATAAGGTGGGAAGAGAAATAATCACACCACAAGTTGGAGAAGGAACCCAGGCAACCAGAGAGAGAGAGAGAGGTAGAGACGGGACCAGCACAGCCTGGCGTCCGTTCGTGTCGCACACAATCCCCAACTGTCTTTTAAAAGTCCCGAGGTGTTAACTGACGGACCCCAGTGGTCGCCCCTTGGAATGTCGCTGGTGACTCAAGTGACTGGACTATACATTTCCGTCTCTCTCTGGGTTGTCTGTAGGCTTGCTTCATTATTCCATGAAGAGTATATATTATGATATATATATATATATATATAAATAAATAAATAAATACAGGTAAATATTTACATAATAAGAACTTAGTGAAATAAATTATTATTATACAAAAATATTTTCTTTTCATCTATGTAAACAAATTTGTTCTGAGAAAAGGATGACTACCATAAGATGCAGGAAAAGGCAAAAACCATCTGAATTACTTTAATCATAGCAAACTTGAAGAAAGCTGAAGCACTTGGGAATAATAAATTTGGGAAAATACTTTTCTATATCATAGGTAATGATTGAATTGATCCATGGAAAATATTAGGCATATATAATTCCTCTATATCCTTGCCACAGGATTTCCTAGATAGTGGACCTAACTGCTGCTGTGATAGAGATGCATGGAGACATCTGAGGCTCTTCTCTGGACACGACAACAACAACAATACAGTATACACACCCAAGATAGAGAACATTGCTGTGATACAGATGCATGGAAACATCTGAAGCTCTTTATTGGACACGACAAAAACAACAACAACAACAGTATTTCCTACAAAATTGGCAGCTATATGAGAAGTACAATCCAACGCAATAATAGAGCGGTTTGGTATCTTAAACTGACCATATCTGGGAGTATCCATCAATATTTAACTAAGCCCTGCTAAAATTTTCACACACACATATTCAAATATGATAAATTTTAGGTATTTTGAGAAATACATTTTTTTTTCAACGATATACCAATATTTCGATTAGCAATTCATTCGCCTTTTTCAAGATTGATCTGTGTCTACAACAATGGCTTCACACAATTCTGACTTGAGTGGCGCCATTGTTATAGTCACAGCGTAGTTATGAATCTGTCAATTATATTCGATGTTGGGCCATTGCTCTGACCACAAAACAACCGTGAAAAAAATATATATTGGTATTAATAAACTTCCTTTTTCAATATAATCCCAAGTACACGTGGTATAGACCATGATAATCGTAGTGGATAGAATTTTGAGACGGCTTTTACTATAAGAGCACCACTTGTCTACACAAGTGAAAAGCATTTTTAAAGTTTTTCCCATTTGGTTACTTGCCTTCGCTGTCTGGGTTGGAATTTTGCAAGAATCGGGGATCATTGGAGCATTTTTTCAATTGGAAAAAAAGTGACCAATGCACACACACAGGATACGAACCCGGGTTGTAGCGATCGAAAACCAACGGATTAGAGCATTGGTCCACCATCTAGAAAATTTCCTTTAAAATTAATCAATGGCTCGTCTTTTTTTTTTTTTTTTTACTATTTATTATGATGCATTAGCGCGCCATTTGTTATCAAAATTCGAAACTATTATAGACGCGTATGATTCTTTTTAAAAATAAACAATTTCTACTGTCCTTACTGCAATGGAAAAATTAATGGGAGGGCCTGGCTCATCAGTGGTGAACCCTCCCAGCGGTTTCGTCAGTTTAAATATGGTAAATATCTGGCCGGAATTCATAGTTCTTCAAATAAAGATTTTTGTCGAAACGTCGAGACAATATAAAATATTTACTGGCCGAAGTATCTTTTTAATTTGAAGAACTATTTATTATGGATTGCAACGATATCTGAATGTAATTACAGAATGCAAATATAAGAAATCTATCTAAATCGACTAAAATACAAAATTCATCAAATATTTGAAGAGAGAACGACACAAATAGGTGACGCAAAATCTTCCACTAAGAGAAAGACCAAATAAAAGAAGAGTAAATCAGAAAATCGCAGATGTTTACATTTGGTGAAACATGGTGAAACGATTAAAAGTTGAAATGAAGGCTCAGCACTGATGCAGGTTAATGGTTTTGAAATCTCTTTTAAATGATCCTTGTCGTTATTTCTGGTGTAAATTCTGTGTCATTCGGTTGTCTATGTTCTGATTTATTTATTTCTCCAAATAGAATAGGCTAATGAACAATATATACTTTTTTTAGGTAAAAGGTAATATATTTAATATAATATCTGTTTTAGTTTAAACCATAGTAGAAACGCGTTTGGATCTTGCAATTTCTCTTAATAATTATCATCTCAAAACTACTTGATAAGTAAATAATTATCTTTCCAATTTTCACGACTTCACTTTCAATTCCTTAACCTTTCAACAACATAACATTATATTCATAACATAATTGAGCAATCCATAATTAATATTATATTTTAAAAAGATGCATATATTGGATTTATAATTATTTTATTGTTCCAATATTTCGAGGGGCAACTCGCCTCTCTTTTTCGAGGATGTTTGTGTTTTTCACTAGAACATGCGAGCACGCGTACACCACTCTCGTTCTACAAGGCCAATGAAATTATTGTATCTTTGATTTAATATAATATATATATAATATAATATAATATATTTAATATAATATCTGTTTTAGTTTAAACCATAGTAGAAACGCGTTTGGATCTTGCAATTTCTCTTAATAATTATCATCTCAAAACTACTTGATAAGTAAATAATTATCTTTCCAATTTTCACGACTTCACTTTCAATTCCTTAACCTTTCAACAACATAACATTATATTCATAACATAATTGAGCAATCCATAATTAATATTATATTTTAAAAAGATGCATATATTGGATTTATAATTATTTTATTGTTCCAATATTTCGAGGGGCAACTCGCCTCTCTTTTTCGAGGATGTTTGTGTTTTTCACTAGAACATGCGAGCACGCGTACACCACTCTCGTTCTACAAGGCCAATGAAATTATTGTATCTTTGATTTAAATATTACATTCAGTATATATACAGCTAACGATTATATATAATGTTGTAGATTATTATTTTATATATGAAAGAGACAGATTGTGTGTATACATATTATTCCAAATTAATGAAAATTTTGAAAGCAAAATAAATGAGTAAATTAAAAGTATGTACATAGTTATTTACAAATAATTAAGATATGAATTCTTTATAAATTTCTAGATAAATATAAATAATTATATATACTCGTATGAAGGTGTAGAAAGAAAGAATTAAAAAAAAAAAATTTTAGAAAAATATTTTGCGGGACTTGAAAGTTTTCCCGCTATAAATTGACAAAGAAAAGGATCAATCACTTGATATACAAGTTTTTAAAAAAAGTTTTTTTTCTCCTCACAAATTCAAATAAGTATTTTTTCATATAATATCTGTTTTATTCTAAACCATAGTAGAAACGTGTTTGGATCTTACAATTTGTCTTAATAATTATCATCTCAAAACCGACTTGATAAATAAATAATTATCTTTCCTATTTTCACGACTTCACACTTTCAATTCCTTAACTTTTCAACAACAAAACATTATATAACTACGTGGAAAATTAGGAAAGACGAACTTCGGGATGAGACAACAATTTATTTCAGGCAAGAACAAACTATGAGTGATAAACAAAAGATAAGCAAAAGAGGGAAGTGTACAGAGTACAGCAAAATATAAACATAAAAATATAATACTCTGCTAATAAAATAATAAATACTTTGTTACAATATTCATAACCTATATAGGCCTTATATTCATTACAACCCAATAATTTTATTAACGATTACCTGAAGTTGCAAGAGACGTATATATTAAGAGTCTATATATGAATTTTCAACGAGTAGCTTTTATTTTACATTTAAACATGCTTGATGTCGAGCTTCAATGGCTCGTCAACGACCAATTTCTCCATTAGTAAGTCCAACAAGCTGGGTAAATATAAGTTATTAGTAAAATTCGAAACTATTATAGACGCGTATGATTCTTTTTAAAAAATAAAACAATTTCTACTGCCCTTACTGCAATGGAAAAATTAAAGGGAGGGCCTGGCTCATCAGTGGTAAACCCTCCTAGCGGTTTCGCCAATTTAATCTACCATACCGCTGTTATATTGCATTTTTGGAACTTCCTTTTATAGTGATACTGATGCTAGACTCTTGGAAAAAAATAAAACTGTTGAGCCAGGCCCTCCCTTTAATTTTTCCATTGCAGTAAGGACAGTAGAAATTGTTTTATTTTTAAAAAGAATCATACGCGTCTATAATAGTTTCGAATTTTAACAACAGATGACGCGCTAATGCATCATAATATAATAGGTTATTAGTAAAAGAAAAAGAAAATCACCAAGAGAGAGAGGGGGGATGAGTATCTTATATTTAATGATTTACGTTTCAAGCTTTCAGGTATTAATGACCCTTCTACAGGAATAAAAAAAAAAAAATTATACTATTAGAATTCTTTGTTTTTTTTTTTATTCTGTAGAAGGGTCGTTAATACCCAAAGCTTGAAACGTAAATCATCTACTTATATAATTGCCTTATTCTGTCTGTATGTCTGAAGCTCACGGATAGAATGCGCGCCCATTGGCTGCCGGCGAACACGTGTCCTCCCTGCCCCCCTCTAGACAACCCTGTTATCAGCAGTGTGTTACATCCACCTGTCTATACAGGTCACCCTGTCTATAGCGGCCACTCTAGACACCCCTGTTATCAGCTGTGTGATACATCCACCTGTCTATACAGACCACCCTGTATATAGCGGCCATTCTAGATAACCCTGTTATCAGCTGTGTGATACATACACCTGTCTATACAGACCACCCTGTATATAGCGGCCATTCTAGACAACCCTGTTATCAGCTGTGCGATACATCCACCTGTCTTTACAGACCACCCTGTCTATAGCGGCCACTCTAGACAACCCTGTTATCAGCTGTGTGATACATCCACCTGTCTATACAGACCACCCTGTCTATAGCGGTCACTCTAGGCAACCCTGTTATCATCAGTGTGTTACAATCACCTGTCTATACAGACCACCCTGTCTATAGCGGTCACTTCAGGCAACCCTGTTATCAGCAGTGTGATACATACACCTGTCTATACAGACCACCCTGTCTATAGCAGCCACCCTAGACAACCCTGTTATCGGCTGTGTGATACATACACCTGTCTATAGCGGCCACTCTAGACAACCCTGTTATCAGCAGTGTGTTACATCCACCTGTCTATACAGACCACCCTGTCTATAGCGACCACTCTAGACAACCCTGTTATCAGCTGTGTGATACATCCACCTGTCTATACAGACCACCCTGTTATCATCAGTATGTTACATTCACCTGTCTATACAGACCACCCTGTCTATAGCGGTCACTTTAGGCAACCCTGTTATCAGCAGTGTGATACATACACCTGTCTATACAGACCACCCTGTCTATAGCGACCACTCTAGACAACCCTGTTATCAGCAGTGTGATACATACACCTGTCTATACAGACCACCCTGTCTATAGCGGCCACCCTAGACAACCCTGTTATCGGCTGTGTGATACATACACCTGTCTAAAGAGGCCACTCTAGACAACCCTGTTATCAGCTGTGTGATACATCCACCTGTCTATACAGACCACCCTGTCTATAGCGGTCACTTCAGGCAACCCTGTTATCAGCAGTGTGATACATACACCTGTCTATACAGACCACCCTGTCTATAGCGGCCACCCTAGACAACCCTGTTATCGGCTGTGTGATACATACACCTGTCTATACAGACCACCCTGTCTATAGCGACCACCCAAGACAACGTTTTTAAAATATATTCGCACTCGGGTAAACCCCGGGCGTTGCCCGGGCCATTCGTCTAGTTAAATATAAGATACTCGTCCCCCCCCCCTCTCTCTCTCTCTTGGTGATTTTATGTCTCTTTTTCTAAAAATTGTTGAAGGATTTTAAGTTGATAAATATAGGTCATAGAGATATTGTGTATGCATGTGCGGTTTGAACATAAGTTTTTATGGTCTCGATGATATTGTCGCGGCTTGACCCTTCAGGTTCTTTCGCGACTACGTCGCTTCCTCCTTCGTGGTTCACCTACCCGGGCTCCCGTTGCTCTCCCTCTGCAACTGTACCCTGCAGAGCAACCAGGGACGTCCGAGAGCCACCGCTCAAGTATAACTCCCTTCCTCTGGTAGTATCTCTCGGCCTTTACCACTGGTGGGGGGACACGAGAGACTTACCAGAAGAGTAGCAGCAGCGATTTGGCGATGGCGAGAGTAACAACAGCAAGCGGCACCAAGACTTCAAACACTACCTCTCTTTTTGTCATTTACTACTAAACATTGCACATAACTGGAATAATAAACAAAGGGTATTTACATTACGCCACCTCCCGGGGCCAATATGAATATATATACATACATTTTCCCCAGGAAACAGGACCACAGCAGTCGGCGATTCCCACACCAGTTTCGGATAGGAAAGAGGCGATAGCGCCATCTATTGGCGGAGGTTGTAGGTAGTCTCAGGCCTTATACGCGACAATATATTACCCCTATTGCTACTGATTATGTCTTTGAATGCTCTATAACTGAAATGGTAAATCTTTTCTGATATTGATGCGCTATTGTTGTGATTGGAATCATTCAAGAAACAATCTTGAGTATTTGTTGAAGATATAATGAAAGGTCACATCTTAATTTGTTGGTCTTACAATAGAGAAAATAGTATAGGACCGCTGATAGACATTTACCTCGAAAGTTATCCTTTTAAATGTAAAAAAAAATACTCATTACACAAGTTTATTTTGTAGACTTATTATATATAATACAATATAATGCCGCTTATGATTGTAAAACAACATTTGAAAAATTATCCCGCATGTGTTCTTTTAAACGAAAAATCTAAATTTATTTTAAAGTAGAAATAACGATTATTTCTAACCTTAGAGATGAAGTATGAAAGAATGAATTGTGAAGAGCAATGATAAACGGAAAAATAAAAGCCGCATCATAAGCCACATTTTATTGTATTATAAATTACTTTATATAATACTAGCGGATGTACCCGGCTTCGCCCAGGTTTTTCTCGAGGAAATGTTTGTAGTCTAGTAATAAGAAAATATACTACACCTAAAAACTATCAGAGAAAAGAGAAACCACGGAAGGTGAACAGAAAAATGCTTACAATGGATGTTATGTTTACGATATCAAGTTAAATAAAAACAAAGATAAAATTTGCATATGTTGGTCACTATAAATTTGTATATTTGTTAGGCGAAATTAGAAACATGATAAAACAATTGGGTATTTAAAAACAAATGTAGAAATAAAAGTTGAAGTATAATAAACAATGTTAAAGATTAGTTTTAATTATTAATCAAGATTGTGTGTGAATTTGTGAGAAAGATGTAATATTGTTGTTGTTTTCTTGGCCGACTGTTTTACATATGGTGTTATCTTAAAATTGCTTGTTTTGAATATTTTTTAGATTGAGATTATTAGATAGTATGTAAAAAAATTAACTCTGTTGAAATTTAATTTTGTATTTATATATAAATAAAATTAACTCTGTTGATTTTTTTTGTATTTAATCGATAACAGCGAAGTTACGCATGTTAATGTTAGGAAATATATTTTGATGTTAAGCAAAACCTGCTCCATCTCGTTTTACATAAATGTTGAAAATTTGGTTGAAATTGATGCATTTTAACGAAAGTTTTTTGTGATGTCCACTTATGAAATTTCCATTTTATTAATATAGATTTACGAACGGAGAAATATATCCAGGGTAGCCTAGTGGACATGGCATCTGCCCGGTAAGCGGAACACTGTGGGTTCGTTTCTCATCCCTGAAAACTTTTATTTTTCCGTTTATCATTACTCTTCTCAATTTATCCTTTCATACTTCATCCTTAAGGTTAGAAATAATCGTTATTGCTTCTTAAAAATTAAATTTAGATTTTTCGTTTAAAAGAAACACATGCGGGATAATTTTCAAATGTTGTTTTACAGACTTATTATACTTGTATATGAAGTTATTTATCATGACCGAGTAAATCGTGTGTATTAAGGTGTAGATGGTAGAGAGTAATTTTCCACTCCCGGGGGAAAGTACCGCAAGAAAATAATCCAAGAGGTCAGGGAGAGGATAGGAGAGAGCACTTCATTAATTTCACTTAGCAGAAGAAATCTCGCCGTTCATCTTCTGCCTAGGGAGAATTTAATTGGATGTGGCGAATCACGTGGGTTGATTGCCCTACCATGCGATTGGTTGACCTCCTGATGTTTTTTTTTTTACACACATTTCATTAACATTTTTATATAAATCTCTCTTCAGATATACTTTCAATTAGTCGTCTAATTTTTTTAAAACTTTATTCAATATTAAATCTATAAGAATAAATATTAGTTATATAAAATATTACAAATAAATAAAACATTAAAATATCTTCGATAAAATTAATAAACACTTATACTATACATATTATAATTTAGAAATATTTTGAAAAACTTCTTTTATCAAGATTACGTTTTTTAAATATTGCAATTTTAATAAGAAAAACTCGCAAAGAGCATATTGCACGAAACGGCTCGAGGGTTAGCTCTCTCTTCGTCATGCTTATTATTTCGGGCCTAGACTCGATGAAGAGATAGCACTCAAAAGCCACTATACAATCAAAGATACTCTTTGTAAGCTAACTATCTTTACTTCACCAAGTTTGGCTTTTGTTTGTATTTGCCAATAATGTTGTTGTGACGTATTCATAATCAAAATAGACTCAATATGCGCAAATATTAAATATATGTATTGCCTTAATGCATATATTAAGAGAGAAGTGTGCACATGATTACCATCCTCTCTCTCTCTCTCTGGGAAAGAACTCTCGCAGTCCACCGGTGGCGGAGTCTTTCCCGCGGTGAACTACACCAATGAAGACCTTGTATATATATATTTATATATATGTATATTTATCAATTATTTAATATATTTATATCTATTTATTCAACACATATATTTATAATTATATAATCTTGTGGCGACACACCACACTTTGCCTCAGCGAGCGCGTACAAAGCTTCAATACACATTCGGGCAGTAGTGTGGCGACCTCACTACGCCTCGGCAAGCGCTAGCTGGGATAACAAGTCACTACGCATGCGCGAGCGGCATCCGGGACATTCTGGCCTCGCGCGTCATCAACAACAAGGCTTGCTTCAAACGGCCTTTACTTCTTTTCTCTTTATATATTTCTGGCTTCTAATAAATTAATATCAATTATAAAATAATTATAATTTTTTCAGCGACCTTTCCACAAGCGACACCAACACGCACGCAACCATCCCACAAAAATATTTATATTTATTTTGTATTTAACCATATGTAATCTTATATGTACATTGTAATATAGTTTCAATCAATCAATCTCTACTATAAAGGTTTAATATAAGAGAGAGATAGAATATATAAATAAGGGGCTCTATACATTACTAAGTATAATACACCAAAGTAATAACATCTCCGCGCTATAATGAATCTCTCCTCTAGCCTTCCTTCCATTAGAGATAATGGTGGGACCATTGTGGTGTAGATTATAGAGGTATTGATTGATCGGACCTCCGTGTATGTGAGAATACATACAACCATATATATACATATGAATATTCTGTTTTGTTGTTGAAAAAGATAGAGAATTGAAGGTGCAGCCGTGAAAAAGGAAATATAATTATTTACTTATCACGTAATTTTTTTTTTGAATTACTTGAAGCAAATTACACATAAAATTATTTTTCACAGTAATATAGATTTTATAAAATGAATCCTATATTCGTGAATTAAAAATATAGGTAGGTTAACTATACATATTTACAACAAATATTCAAAGTATTCTAATTTGAATGTAATTCTACTGTCCTATAAGCTTATGTCCATAGTCTTCTTGAAAACCATTTCTGATATTCCATCCTTCAGTGCTGCGTATATAAGCAGAATCGTCCAATGCAGTATTAGAGCTCTGAGAAGCGGTCTGGTGGTATAAATTGGCGAAATCGCTGGGAGGGTTCACCACTGATGAGTCAAGCCTTCCCAATATATTTTTTCATCGCAATAGGGGCAGTGGAAGTTTGTATTATGTATAAAAGAAACATTCGTGCTTTTAAATCCTTTCATTTTATATGTATAGATGGCGCGTTATTGCTTTGTGTTAAAGTATTCTAAATCTATGGTCAAAAATAAAAGATTAGTCAAGGATGAGAAAGTAAAATACATGTTTTTTAAAAAATAAAAGATTTGCATTTTAGATTATATAATATATATGTGGTTATTATTGTTTTCATATAAATCTCTCGATATAAAAGTGGGAAATCCTATTATTACTGATCTAATACAAAACAACAATTATAGCTCAAAATCGTATTCAACTCTGATAATAAATATAAAATATAATATATATTGTCACGGTAGAGAAGACAACTATTCCAAAAGCTTAATTAAAAATAATTTATTAATTGAACTTATTTTTGAAAATAGAGCAATCCATAAATAAATCTTCAATTGAAAAGGCATATATTGAATCAAAATATCATTTATTTTACC